>VXBT01011131.1:140487-314641 GCA_013400235.1 Oriolus oriolus
GCTCTCCCCCCCCCCCCCCAAAAAATAAACCTTCAGATTTTAAGTATATTTTACTTCAAAAATATACATTGAAGATAAAAAAATTCAATGTTTATATAATTCCTAGTTTTAGGGGCTCATACCCTGAGACAATCAGTGTTATAATACTTCAGATTATGTGTATTAAATGTAAATTAAATTTAAAAAATAACCTGGTTTTAATTTTAAAATCTTTTTTTCCTAACAATTTTTTTAGGAAATAGTGGATGTTGTGCCAAAATTACTTTTTATATTTTTCTGCAAAAGTTATCTGCCAACAGTTTGTTTCTATTTCTGACTGATTCATTTTCATATATTTTTTTCCTCTGTAAACCTGATATGATATTTCAACCTCATTTTGCTAGTCATATATCAGATGACTTACTAATTTGTCAGCAAAGGTGACAAGTTTATTCCTGAAGGAAAATTTGCTTTGACAATAATAACAGCAAAAAAGAGAATATTATTTGTCAGAAAAGGACTTTAGAATATATCCTATTAGCTCAAGAAGATCCATCAAGTAGGGACGGAAATAGATTCTCTGTGTATCTGAAGTAGCAAGTTATACTTCTGCCAGTGAAAAATCAGAAGATTAATTATAGTCTTATTAATAGTAAAAAAACCAAAACAACAACATTTTTTTTCTTCCCCAGCTTGAGCAACACCTTATTTAATTCCAGATTAATTTGAAGACTCTCTACTGGCAGAACAAAGGAGTTATTAAATTCTGGAGAAGAAAAATTAAGGTTAATAAGTGAAAAAAAAAGTTTCAGTTTGCTTTACAATAGCTCTCCTGGCTCAAACTCTAGTGAAGGAAATTAGAGACTTTAAAAAGCTTTTCTAACGCACTGATCTTTTTTTCCAGAGTTTATTTGAGGGAAATGGTGATATTCACAGCATACTGATTACCAGAAGCCATACTCATTTTGCTGAATACTCATAGCAAGTATGCCATATTTGACATTTTTTTCAACTTTGCTGTTTTCAGAACTTAAATGCTTCTCAGGCATATTCTTTAAAAAAGTTTTAAAGTGTCTGATTGCTGAAGGCAAGCCCAAAGTGTACAGCAAACATTTTTTCTTTCTCCAAGAATATTTGTCAACTACATACTATGAAGCAAACTAGACAATTTTCCCTGACAGTCTGACTGACTGAACTTTGCAGAGTTTTGTAAAAATTAGCAGAGAATATTTCTAACAGGTTATATATAGTGAAAAGAGTTTTATTGAGGAGACCATGTAGAAGTGTTTTACTAGCAATTGCTGTACATCAGTGAAAGATAACACTGCCAAATACTTGTAGTTTTCACCTGTTTTAGGCAACAGCTGAATGGCGGCCTGCCTTTCCATTTCTTTATCAATACAGAGCAAGATGAATTAAGAAAAAATCAGATTTTCTTTAAAAGTATATGCTTTGAGATCTAGCATTCTTATCACTGACTAACAAGTTCTCTGGGATGTGGCATATAGAAACTTCAGTCTGAAGAATTTTTTGTTCATTTCTACAAGACACATATAATCACATTACAAAAATTTTTTTTTTATGCAAGTAAGTCATACTTTTTATCACTCGAATTCTTAGATAACCCTGAGTTAGATCAGATTCAAAATCAGACACTTAAACCAGGTTCTTCATAAGATAGTTTCTAAATAAAAATTAGGTTTTAAATTAGTTAGACTCACATTACAATCAAGAGATATTGATTATAGAGTAGTAAATACAGTGAAATTTAGTGAGCTTTTCAGGAGACAAAAAGGTTTTTATTTGGTTGTTTAATATCTGAACAGATGGGCAATTCTATCCTGGCCCTTAGCTTTCACTCCATTAGCACATAAGTTCTCCAGCAGAGAAATCTTACCTGATAGACTCACGTGCATATCTTGGATTTATCAGAAAATACCAGACTCCTATGCTGATTCCCAAGTCTTCACTCAAACCCTAAATCATTGAAGCAGAGCCAGAATCATGAAGACTATTGAGCTTTACCTGCATTTGCAGCTGAATTCAATGCCCGTGCAGTCATCATTCCAATTAATTGAAAACAATTTACTTGAACTGAGGGTAAATTCAAAGCATTACAAGTAGTAATATTGAGGTGAATTTCACTGGGCTTTAGATAAATGAATACAGAAATTTGTATTTGAAACTAGTTGTCCCTTTATATACAATGTAGAATAAAATGTGTATTTAGGAAAATATTGGATAGTCCCATGTAAATATGTAAAAATATCTGTTTTCTTTCTCAGAATTTATTATAAACTGAGTTCAGAAAATTTGGAGGTTTATACTTATTAGGCAAGATTAATATGTATGTACAAAATCTGTACAGATCTGAGGGCTTACATTTAGGCTGTTGATTTAATATAATTTTTATGATCTATGATAACCAGATCACTTCACTATACTCACATAATTGAGAATCATACAGTTCTGAAATTCTAAAAACATCAGCAGGGAAGCAACAGGTGCAGAAATGCACATGGCAGTTTACAGGCACTGCTTAGGCACCTAGAGAGTCTGGGAATTAGAATTGTCAAAGAACATCACTGTGCCCAGTGCTGCAATTAGGTGAGGATAGCTACAGGAGGCTTCCAGCTTCCAGCAAACTACAGAAGCATCTAAGAAGTTCTGTCACTTATTCCTGAAGTAAGGGTTCTTTGAGCTTTTGTTCCACCTAAACAAAGGAGGGGCAGAGCCCTTTCAGCAGGTGGTGTTACTGCCAGTCAACAGAAGCAGTGATTTTCACAGAATAGTGCTTGCGGCCTCTTGCTGAGATTGGAGAAGTGGTGTCCTTGCCTGCAAGTGTGTGCAGGGGCAAAATCTGCATTGCCAAGTAGCTGCTGGAGGAGCTTAGTGGACTGCACTACATTAAAGCTATTGTGAAGGAAGTTGTCTGGATCCTCCTTACAATACTGCAGCTACAATAACCTAAATGCTCAGCTGTACTGAAGAAGGCACAGGTAGAGTCTGTGCTCTCTGAGCTGGGCAATGGAGGCTCCCATAATGGAGAAGTCTGGGAGTTTTTAACTTCCATCACAAGGAAAGAGGCTCCAGTTCCACCTAAAGTAATTCTTGTAGGAGAATCTATACAACTGTATATGTAAAACTACAGAAGAGTTTCTGTGTCCTGGTAGCATATGAGGGGCTGGAAGCTGTGCTCAAGAATGCACCCAAGCAGGCTGGATCTGAATTGTGTAGCAGCACCAAGAGGAGAGTGAATGAGTGACAGCAGTGGGAGACTCCCTACTCCAGAGAATGAAGGCTGCCATCTGCTGAGCTAGCCTATTTTCTTGAAAGACTTACTGCTCAGATCTGGGATGCTGTGAACAGGCTGATAAGGCTCTGTTCTTGATGCTCTTGCACATAAGCATCAACTTTACTGTCAGGGGAGATCTGGTGAACAGCAAGTGTGAACATGAGGCACTGGGGCTGAGGATCAAGAGCACGGGGACCATATTTTCCAGGTGGTTTTCTCCTCAGAGCTGCAGGTGAGAAGGAAGGGTTTCAGGAGCAGTGAGGAAGAGTGGGAAGATCAACAACTAGCTGCATAGTTTGGGGTGATAACAAAGATTTTGTTTTTATGACCAAGGCACCCTCCTTGATGATCAAGAAAGCACAGCTAAGAGATAGGATTGAACTGACCAAGTGGGAAAAAAGTTTTGTCAATGGACTGGCTAGACTGTTCAGAACAGCTTTAAACTAGGAATGATGGGAGTGAGACAGCAACCTGCTATTGTGTAAGAAAGTGGTGGAACACCTGGAAAAGAAAAGGGTGCAGGGTGGACCTTGAGATTTTTAATCAAGAGAAGAGGACTGAATGTTCCGCTTTTCAACAATGGGCACACAAATAAAGAAGAGCTGAGATGGAAACGTTATGGGGAAAGCTATCCCATTTATTCTGTGAAAACAGCATGACTGGATGCCTCTCTGAACTGCTTGTACACTAGAGCATGAAGCTTGGGGAACAAATAGAAGGAATTTGAAATCTTCATGTGGTTTCAGATTTAAAATCTCTTAGGACCATAAACATGAGGCAGCAGTGTGTTATTGCAATAAAAAAGGCCAGTGGTACCCAGAGCTGCTCTAGGAAGAATGTGACTGGCAAACTGAGGGAGCTGATTATTCTCCTCTACCCAGCACTGGTGAGATTGCATCTGGTGTGCTTTGTCCAGTTCTTGGCTCCCCAGTAAAAAAGACACATGGATATAATGCAGCGAGTCCTGTAAAGGAAATTGAAGATAAGAAAGGGACTGGGTCATGTGCCATACAAGGAGAGACTGAGAGCTACCATTGTCAGCCTGGAGATGAAAAATCTTGTGAGGATCTAATCAACATGTATAAATACATGATTTGGGAAGAGACAGTAAAGAAGAAGGAGCCTGACTCTTCCTAGCTGTGCCCACTGACAGCTCTTTAAACTCAAATAGTGGAAAAAGACCACATAAGAATTCTGTCAAACACTAAAACAAATTTCCCAGAAAGGACATGGAATGTCATTCTTGGAGATATTCAAATCCTGATTGGACATGGTTCTCAGCAACCATCCTAGCTGGCCCCACTCTGAAAAGGGGATTGTATTAGGCAATATCCAGTGGTCCTTGTCACTCAGCCATTTTGTATTTTTCTTCTGTGTCCCCATTCTTGTCCTGCTGAGATTATACCTACATTCTTTTTTTTCTGTTTTATAACTTATTCTATTACTCAGTTGAAAATTGACAAGATGATAAAAGTTGGAAAATTAAGTATGGTCAATTCTAACTAAATCTACTATTGTGTTGTATAACAAGAAGTGTGTAACAAGAAGTGTGTTTGGGTCTGGATTTCTACAGTGTTCTTAGTCACTTACTGTTTTGTCAATCATTTACTACATTTTTATATCCCTAAATCAATCATCTCTCTTCCCCAATTTATATAATAATTTGGCTATAACACAAAAGCAGAGCATCAACACTTTTCTGACTGAAAGACCTTATACTTTATTGTTGTTTTTTCCCCCATGTTCTGTATTGAAGGCAGTTAGCATCCATACCAAAGAAGTTTGAGTCCAGAGGCTTGGGTAACCAAATTTGAACTGCAACATGGCAACAGAGAAACCTTCATAGAACCCAGTAATTTGCCTCCCAAAGATGATGGCACAATCAGAGGGGAGGAGAGATTTTATTTCTCTTTTTCCCTGGAATTTGAAAATTTCTGGCAAAGCCTCCTTTGTTCTGTGCTAGGCATAAATTGACACCCAAATGTAGCATATATAAATAGGTAACACAAGTACCAAAAAAACCCCCACCAAAACCACGGAAAAACTTCGCCTATTAAACTTCTGTCCTATGACATTTCTCATTTCCTCTTGTAATCATGTTGAAGTGCACTTTTAGTTATCATTGCTTAATTACAGAATAGATGTTAATTTTCCAGTTAGAGATAAATATTTAATTGCATCATTCACTTATTTTTCCTTTTGGAGGACGTTCATTAGGACGTTTCCTCCTAATTTGTCTCAAACCAAGACATTGCTAAAGAACTTTCTGAAGTTTTTGCACTATAAAACTTGCAGTTAAAATACAGTACAGGGATACAAATTCACTCTTTTTTTTTTCTTAACTTGCTTTTATGAGAAATTAGAAACTTCAACACTTGTATCCCCCATGCTCCCCAGTCACATGGCATCTACTGAGAGTTTGGTAAGAAACTCATATATCTAGGTATTAAGTCTCTGAGCATAATGTGAGTACACACATTAACGAACACTTGAGATCTCCTTAACAATGAAAAATGCCTTGGTTTAGAAAATTCTTAAACAAGAGTCTGCAAACTCTGACCATCACCTGCAGGTCTTAGTCATTCAGAAGCACAGATATGGGAAGCCAGCCTTCACTAAGTTCTTGCGTACATATCATGTGCTGTTAAGCCTAGACATAGTTCTGGTAACTTCCTTGTAATGAAACTGATTTATTTTTGCCTTCCTGCAAAGCTGATGTTGATTTCTGGATTCCAGCATTCATATTGGAATAATCTTTTATTTTATTGGTAACTTTCAATGTGTTTCATTTAACATCATATCTAAATCATTCTTTTAAATTTTTCCTTTTGCTAACTAAATAACACCCCTTCTGCTCACATGTAAATCTCCAAGGGCATTCTACTGTCATTGCTGCATTTTTTAACAAAGTATTTACCTCCCTTTCTGTATTACTATATTTTCATTTTCACAGCCTAACCCTCAAAAATTAGCCTTCAGAAAAAACAAGCTTGCTGTAATTATTAGCGCTTAACATTGTGTACCCAGAAGCACTTTGATTACTAAAGTAGCAATAACATCTCAAATAAAAATATTCCTGTTGCTAAAAGCTTTAGATAGCAATGGTTTGTGCAATTCTGTTACCAAACTTGTCAGTCTAATGCCCACCGTAAAATTTGAAACTGTCTTGTTTTATTTTCATAGCCTTGAGTTTAAACCTTACAGATATGAAATGGGTGGCAGGCACCTGCTAAATATGATAAATGTTAGTTACTTTTAATAAGTTTTTGGCAAGGACTGGGAGGCAGAGCTCATTCCAGTTTACTCTTCTGTCAGATATTTGAAAGAAAAAAAACATAATCTGATTTGTCATGGTTTTCATATCTGATTTATTTATATACATTAGACTCTCACCTCCATGAAACTTCTATCACCCCTGTGGTATTGTAGATTATAGTTCTGTGTGGAATGATTTCAACATTTGGACAATATATTTTTAGCAATAAAAAAGAATCATCATTATGGGTACAACTTTAATTGAAGAATGTGAGATATTAATCCGCAGTGCTGTATCCTGTTTAATCATATTGCAGCTATTGCTTTACATTTTCATTTCTTAGAGACTTTGAAGAGATTGTGTCAGCAGTTTGACAACTGAATAAAGTAAAATAAATAATGAGTTTAATTGCTTAAGGGAGCTCAGCTTCCTCCATACTAAGGGTGGAACTCATCTGCCTAACAATAAACATCTAGAGTGCTCTAGTGATCCCTAAGTTGTGCCATTTAACCATGTAAATGCTCTTCTAGATGAGCACATGTCTCTGTAGGTCCTTCATCATATCTGACAGCCTATGTACCTATCTCTCATACCTTAAAGCATCTTGATGAAGCAGTGACAATGTTTGGAGAACTCAGCTGTAGCTCAAGGTACACATCATTTCACAGGTATTCTTGATATTTTATTTTGCATGCACCACTCAGATTTACCATCAGTCTTGGTAGTAAATTAGAAGAATAATTACATAATATACCATTTGTTATTGTCCAACACTGGAAGAATGGATATTAAAAGAAGAATGGGATGAAAAAAAAAAAAAGAAAAAATAAGGCTTCACACTTGAAAGACTTTAAACCCCAATAGATTATATATCTTAAAGCAGGTTGGTGGTGTGTGCTGGTTTAACTCACTAAAATAAATATTTCCAAATGAATTTGCCCTTATTATGCATAGCAAACTTCTTTCTCTATGAACAGAATAAAAATAAACTCAGAAGTTACTATGGTAAATTTCTGAAAAAAAAATGAATTGAAGAATTTGGTTTTTGAGAAAAAATTGGTGGAACATTCTCTCCCAAGATGGCCCAGATAAAATCAGTTAGTCCTCTCCTAAACAGAGAATATCTGGAACTTCAAGGAGGAAAAGAACATGTAGTCCCTACCAAAGGACAAAATCAGGACTGTAAGGGCCAGAGGAACTCTGTGCTAATTTTCAAGTCTTCAAGGTTATTTGACAGTCTGTGAGAGTGTGTGAAATGAATGACAAAAGCATTGCTGTGATACACCAAAACACAATGCTCTTAAATCCTATTCTTGAGTAATTGAAGCACATGCTTGTATTGTAAGAACGTTATTTGACCATAAAATATTTTTTAAACTGGCATTCAGGTATCAGAAACATAGACCAGATGTTCTAAACAGATGAGAGCAGCAGTTGACTCAGAATGTGTTACACTAATGGCTTGACAACTGCTATTTTGGATGGAGGTTTAACTTCTATTTGGAATTTTTATTTACCCACAAAACACAAGTATCACAATTCAAAATGAAGAGTTATACTTAAACCAAAATTTTTAATTAGACCACCTTGGGAATCTTTTCTTGTCTATGTAACTTCAGTGGGATGGGTTATATAGATTCCCATCTTAGCTGATTTTATTTGTACTACAAGTCACTAAAGCTTCGAATACGTTTAATATCTCTCGTCTTTAAGACCTCAAGCTCAGAGTTCCGCCATTATCACTGTAAATGTTTTAAGTTGTGGTGTTAGGAATTAATAAGAGACATGCTATATCAACCTAGAATTTACCCTTTTGGGTTTCAGATCCTTCATTTATTACAATGCAGTAATTTCATTGCTACCAGTAATCCTATACACTTTCTTAAGTTTATTGCTGCTTTCTGTGTTGGTGACAGCATTATTTGTTAGTTTCAAATTTGTTAGTTCAAAGATGTCAGGGTTTCATTTAAGTAGCACTAGATGATTGACCATCATGCTGAATGTGCCTCTGGTATAAAAAAGTCATATTGTAGTGTGCAGAAATAGCCTACCAAGAGTTAACTATCTGTACCTAACCTCTTTTTATGCTTCCTGGTATATTATCTGCTGTAATATCTAGTAGTTAATTTGTTCTACAGGAAAGTCAGGTAAATCAGTGAAACAGATCCCAAAATATTCAATGATTATGTGTTTACATGTATGCAAGTAATGGAATTTACTAACTCAGAATGCTTGTGAGGAATATTTTTTGTCATATTGCTTCATGTTTTGAGAACCTCATGCATTTTGCTGGTTATTCTGTTAATTCCTCTATGGCCATCCAAGTTACGAGATTTTTCAACTGGGAACTTGAAGGCACAGAATTGGTTATCGTGATAGGTTTCCTAGTACAGCTTTCTCTGTGATAAAACTGTGCAGGTTTCCCATGCTTGAAATACTACAGTGATTCTTAAAAGTTTCAAATACCACATGATTGATGAAGGCTTCATAATGAATTGTTTGACAGATGTGAAAGATAGGTTTTGTAATCACTTCATTCTAAACAGACAATAAAGGCAAAAATTTAGAATGAGAAAAAGAAGAAAGAAGAACAGACATTTGCTAAAACCTTTGCAAATTTCTGAAGAGTGTTTCATGCTGCTGTGTGCCAGTGTAATTTGTTCTTTTCTGAGGCAGATTTTTGTCTTTACTTTTGGCTTAAATTGGAACAATAATAACAGGATAGCTATTTACTTTTCCTAGCCTTATAAAATAGGAAAGTGATACGCATAGGAAAATGACAGATATAAGACTGTACTTTCCACAACACTATCAGCACAATTAATGGACTGAGATTACAGGGTAATATCCTGCTTTGAATCACTGAGATACTCTATCATTATCGTTACCTTCTTTGGCTTTGTTCAGCCTCAGTGAAGATGACTGCAAAGATGGTTCAAATAATGTGTTAATCACTTGAGGTTTTTTACAGAAAGAAATGTTTATATTTCACAGTGCAACAAGACACCTAATTAAAAATCATTCACTACTATTAACATGAATAGACCAAACTATTATCAAGAAAAAATAATCAAGTGTTCCAGTGTAATTGTTCATCTAATCAAATGTATTTTGATATTGTAGTATTTATAGCAAAATTACCATTAAGCATTTATTTTTTTAATATAACTTCTCCTGATTGAAATAGTTACTTGAGGTCTCCAGTTTGTGCTAATGAACAAAAAATAGTTGATAAACACCTTTCGTTTATCTTAGTGAAATTATAACTCTCCCCATATTTCTTGCTTTTTGCAAAAGAATACGGTCAGAACTATCCAAATTCATTTTAGCACAGGTACGTATAGTTATTCTATCTTATTATTCTTCCAGAAAACACTGCAGTGAAACACTGAAATGAGTTGCCAGGAGAGACTGTGTTATTTCTATTCTTGGGCACATTCAGAGCTTGGTTGGATAAGGCCAGACTTGATCTAGTTTTGACCTGTTTTTAGCAACAGGTTGGACCTGTTGAGAGACCTCAGAGGTTCTTTCCAGTGTCCATGATTCTGATTCTATAAACAGCATTAATATGATGATATTACTGTTACAATTTATTGCTACTGGTGATATCTTAGAATTAAATACCAATACTGACAACAGTTTACCATTCACTGATACTGTTACTAATGGTTTCTGGCTAAATAAGAATGCAAGAGAATTATGAGGAAGAAATGAAAAAATATGATCAACAAATAAGAAAGGTAAAGCTTGAAGTTAAGCTCACCACAGTTCTAACCATTCCTTTCATTTGAAAGTCCTCTGATATCAAACTGTACTTTCTTTTTTTGTTTCTCATATTATTTTGTGATTATATTAAGAAATGAGTGAAATTTTTGAAAGTCTGTAATTGTAGCAACAGCGTACATGAGTTTCTAATCTGTCTGCTGGGTCACACAACAGAAAGTACCCAGAGGCTGGGATTTTTCCAGTAGTTTGTTATATGATTACATTTGATGTTGCAGTCATGAACTTCTGAATAATCCTGTTTTCTTGACCACTTTAATTCACTCTTTTAATAAAGAAGGGGAAAAATCTTTATGTAGATTGCATCCTTGGGGGTATATGAACAAAGGTATATTGTCATCGCTCTCTTTCATTATGAGGATATAATCCTCAGGAACACTTTCTACTGTCATTCATACTAAATGCATGTCATCCATAGCATACAGGTATGTATGTAAATCCTATTGATATAACACTAAGCTAACAAACTGTTTACAGCTTACCTGCATTGACATGAAAGACTGAAACTAGATAGACTGGTTTTTGTTTCTTGTTAGCAGAAGCTTGCCATTATGGATATTCAGAAAAAAATTTGTATTGAAGACCATAAAGAAATCACAGAATAAACTGAGTTAGAAGGGACCCACAAGGATCATATAGCTCAATCATTCACTTAGAAATATACAAATAAACAACGGAAGATACTTACAAGGATATAAGAAAAATTATGAGATCTCTTGCCTCCAAGGAAAACATTTCTTGTAAATCTTCTTAGTTAAATGAAGGTTTATGAAGTAAATGATGGAGTGTGGAGTGACTAAAGCTTATATGACATAATCGCAGATATTCTCATACCCATGGAAAATTATAAAAATTGCTTGGATCCCTTTAAGATCTTGATTTCATTAGGCAGTGAGTTCCTTAGGTACTGTTAGCCTGAAGAGCATCTTTCAGGTCAGACAACTGCATGTGATCCAAAAGACTGGATGTCAGAGTTTACATGGAAATGTCATACCTGAGTTTCTGTTCCAGTTAAAGGAGGCTTAGTTTGTTTTTTTACATGCATATCAGACTCTTATACTATCTAAAAAATCCTGGTTATTTTGCTCTCAGAGTGAATGCTGTTCAAGAAAACCACACTCCCCTACAGACACTGCCATGCTGAGGTCTCAGATGCTCCAGGACATCTTCAATGGCAATAGGGACTTATTGGTGGCTGTTTATAGCTTCTGGACACATCAATCAGTGTTGCGGGGGAGGATATTCTGTTGGTGACACACATGTGATCTTCTCAAATTGGGTTTTGTAGCCCTTCATATTGATTACAAAATTCTCTCAGACTCCTAAATTGGACTTTGGTGCTATGTGAGGCACATAGGCTAACCAAAACATCTTCACCAGGATAACAGAAATTCATATAGAATCATAAAATCAATAAAGTTGGAAAAGACCTCCAAGATCATCAAGCCCAACCTTTGAACACCAGCTTGTGAACTAAACTGTGGCACTATGTGCTGTGTCCTGTTGTTTCCCAAACATTTCCAGGGATGGTGACTCTAACACCTCCCTAGGCAGCCCATTCCAATGTTTAATCACCCCTTCAGTAAAGAAACTCTTCTTGATGTCCAACCTGAGCCTCCTCTACTGCAGCTTGAGGGCATTTCCTCTCGTCCTGTCACTAATTTCCTGGGAGAAGAGGCCAAGGTTTCGGAGTGGGAACTGGGAGATAACAATCAGACCACATTCAGTCAACACTTGTACAGTTAGATGTCTATATTGAGGTAACCATTTTAAATTGCACGATTTCATTAACTAGAAATGGAGCCTGAACATGCATCTCATGTACAGATACATATTTACAACAATTTTAGGCATCTGCAAATAAAGAGCTGAATTCTTTCCTCTTTGAAGACAGGATTTATTTGCCTGTTCTTAGGGTTTAACAGCCATTCAAAATGTTCAAGCACATCCTAAATGAATCTGACTTGCTGTTCTTATTTTCTCAGACAATCTAGTCTTTCTTTTGCTATGGCTTCTGAAATGGTGTCCTTTTTGGGCTGATGATACCATTCTAGAATATAATATTTTCAATATGATGTCAGGGCACAGAAGGGTCCAGCAGGATCCTTGGGGTCAGGGCACTGCAGGGACCCCAAAGTCAGCCAAGTGCTACAGCTGAATAACATACAGGCATAAGGAGAGGTGAAGTATATGCAACATGGGAAATTCTCAGAAACAGAGGCAGCATTTTGGATAAAACTTAAGTCCCTTTTATATCATGGAGACATAAGTGAACTTAGGACAGCACCACTTTGAGCAGCCAAAAGATGCTGTTAGTTTCTGTTATTCTGTTAATCCTGCTATTTTCCACCTATAGCAGACAAGAGATGATGAATTTTTCTGTTCTTTCAGATGAAAGTTTATTTTCCAAGACTGTTTTTGTCTTTTTCCAGACTATTTTTCACCTTTTCAGATGATAGATTGTATGTTTTATGATATAGTTCTATGTTTTAGCTCCTGTTGGTGGATGTCTCTGGTTTCAGGTACTCAGCTGTACTCCAGAGAGGCCAGCTGCACTTTCCAAGGGTGCATCTGGTTCTCAGACCTAGTTCTCAGGCTGGCAGGTGTTTTCTCCAATTTGGTAATTTTCTCTTTCTAACCAGGTCACCTTTATGGCTTTTCACATCACTGTGGTGATAAATGCTTCATATTAATGAAATTCCTCTGTTTCCATCCATTTTAATTAATACCACATTCAAGTGGGGCTTTCACAGAGATTATATATTTTACCTACAGTTGTGAGATCTAGCTATATAGAGAAAACCCTATATAGGTTTTATAGGTTTTATTAACACCTTATTATTAGTAGTTATAACTCATAAGATTTTTGATTCATTACTGAATTTAGGAGATCTTTATTTAACTTCTCAGGTTATTATTTAATTTTTACCTGCAGCATTTCCAATTTCCATTTCAGTCTCATAACATAATATTTCTGTTGAGTTTGCCTTTAATGATAAGAGAACTCTTTAATTATCTCATTATTCAGGTCTCATCATTTGAAATTACCATTTATAGTTCTGCTTTCTTTTCTATGAACCTCAGTTTGTATATTCCCATATTTAATATTTAAACCTGGTTCATAAATAAAATAGCAATCTTCCAGAGATAATCAATAAATTTGAATTCAGAAAAAAACCCCTCAGATTTAATCAAATTTTCATTTAAATTAATCCATTGTCTTTTGTTGCTACACTCTTGAAGTAAAGGGGAAAAATATTGTTTATTTCAGTGGTGTGGGAATTGCGCTCCAAAACACATAAAGAAAGCAAAACTAAAGAAATACTTTTGGGGATAGCATTTTCCCTGATGTTGGCAGAGTAATTCTATCAACAGTAAGTTTATCTTAGTAATGAGAAGTCAGAAGACAACAGGAGTTTCCATTATTTATTAATATTGCTGTAAACTTTTCCATATTTTCCGAAGGAAATGTATTGTAGAAAAAATTCAGTTACCATCACCAATTAGATATATTTAACGTGTGAATTATAGTAAACACATGTATAAAACCCCCTCTCAATTATTAAAATTCTTAAATCTGATGCATGTTATGGAAAAGCCTTGGAAGTATGAATACAAAATAAAGGTTGAAGAGATATGTTTTGTGTACCTCAACTTTGATATTTTAATGTACCTCAACTTTGCAGGTCAGCTACTTTAAAACTGCTTGCAGGACTTGTACTGCTATATAGAAATATTTCTCTCAAGCATACTTAATACATAGTTTATGAACATTTTAGCCCTCAAATTGCTCTTTACTGGATTCTTATTTCAAGATGCTTGCAAAATCTCTGAATTCAAAATCCACTTTGAAGTAAAACTAAATACTTTTGAACTATTTGAACACGGGAAATAATGTATCCCCGATATATAGAGCTAAATCAGAGATCTGTTGCATCCATGAAGACAGTAACCCACCAAGCAGACTTCGGTGCTTGGTTGTTATGAATCCAAACATAAGCACAGCAATAAGCTATAAATGCACATGTACATGTCTCTTCCATCTTTGTTGTCTCTGACAGGGACTAAAGGCTGGAAATTGTTTAAAAATTCTTATGTCTTGTAAAAAAATAAGGTCCCAAAATTGGAGGGGAAAAGGGGACAAACTCAGTTATTTCCGAGGTCTTGTTGCTGAAAAGCACTTCAGTTTGATCACTCCAGCCTCAGCAACAAGGAGTACCACAGACCACGGGCACTGGTGCTCAGTGCACAGCACTTTGGTGTACTCACAGCTGACATAGAAGGTGATTGCTAAGGACTGATAATAAAGCAAAAAAGAATTGTCATCTGCAAGAACTAATTAGCATCAAACATGCTGTTAATTAATGTTATCTAGCAAAGTTTTCTTTTAAATTTTGAAACTGGCCTGATTTTTTAGTCATCTAAACAACACAGGCACATGCATATTTAATTCACCTGCAATAAATTGCATGAAACAAAATGAATGGAGAGGGATGAAGTTCTAGATGAAGTAAAATATTGAAGAATCACAACATAATATCTTTAGAGGAAAACTGTTCAGTTAGGAGAAGTGTGCATTAAATTACAGAGATCATGATAGAATTTTGTGAAAGTAAAAATGAATCAGACCAATAAAGGACAAATTATGTTACAGGAAAGGGAACCTGAAATCTTTTTATACAACTGGAAAGCAGGGCTGAGTGAGGTTACTGGTGAGAGTGCTAAAGATAGATAATGTTTCACCCCATGTAATGCACTCAGTATCACATGGTGTGCGACATAGACAACACTGTGCAGCCTTCTCTCTTATCTGATAACAGGGCAGCAGCTGCATTTGCTTGCAACTTATCTGGGGAGGTATCTAGGAAAAGATTTTTGCTCTTCTATACAGATAGATCAAGATTTCTCCCCTAGGGAATACCTCTATGACAAAGATATTCCTTATCCTGAAGAACTGGTTTGAAGTTCTAGAAAACATGTTATTTCTGACTCCCCTTCAATAAAGGCTGCAAGGGCAGGCTTCTCATATGTCAAGTCTTGAGTTTGTCTAAAGTGATATAGGCTTCAACTTGGCTTTCTTCCTGCTTAACACTGGCACTTAAATGCAATGAGTCACCCCAATTTTCCCAGTACTCCACTTCTTGGAAATGAAGTTAGTGCCGAGAAATAAAGATTTATATCATACAATCTGATTTTGGCTTTCTAATACACAATTTCCGTGCTTTCATGCCCAGATTCACCATAGAAACTGAGACATCCAGAAAGCTCCTAAGTCAAACAGAATGTGATAGATATTGCTGAGTCCAAAGTGAGCCCAACCTTGATTACCACAGAGCTGTTAGATATGATATAGACAGCTCTGGCACAAAGAGCACTCTGTGGACAAATACAAATTTTGTGTCAGTGAGGGAATACTCAGTGCATTTTAGAGAGATAATTTACTCAGAATTCTGCTATTAGACTTTCTGAAATGAGAAAGAAAATACAAAGACTATTCTTTTTTTCTAAAGGAAATCATTCTTTTGGGGTTTACTAGCTTGCTAGATTAATTTTATCAGGGGTCTCTCCAACAAGAAGATATTTAAACTTTCTTCCTGCATGTTCCAAGACAACACTCAAGCCATCAAACTGTTCTATCACTGATAGAATAAATTTATTTTTGAAATTGACACACGACAAAAATATTTACAAGTTCAAAATGCAAAAATAAATAAGAAACAGCGCTTAAATGGGGCAGAAGCTACTATAAAACTACAGTTTTATGTGCCTTTCCTCGTCAAACCACTTAGTACCAGGATGAAAACAAATTCCTCTTTACTACACCCTCTCAGATCTAGTCTTTTAGGTATAGAAATGCTGGAGAGTCTCGTAGACTACTGGGGAGGACTCCCCCAACATTTTGTTGGGCTTGTCTCTGAAGGCAAATTTTATTACTGGCCATAGACATTCACTCTTCCTTTTGCAAGATCATGCCCTCTTTTCTTTTTACCTGACTTCAAGCCTTTTTTTCTTTTTATTTTTTTCCTGCTTTGGATCTATCTTGTCTTCCCCTAATTGTTTCTTCCTCATTGATCTCAGTGTCTGCTACAAACATACCCAAATCTGGAGTTTCCAATGTTGTTGCTAAGACATTTTTAGTCTTATATGATATTACTGACACTGCTGTCTGGGTGCTCTCAGTGTTGCCCAGAAATTATCAAGTTCATAATTGCAACACTTTTTTTTATTTTAGAAACTTTAAGACATGGTGTTCTACTTTAGCCTTGATTCTTCTACCTAGTTTTAATTAATTACAAGCATTTTCTTAATTTTTGTACTGTCTGCATACCACAGCAACAGTGTGGCATGTTTTCCAGATTCTGCTTTTGTGTTTGTACAACATTCTTACTCTTGAATTGTTTTAAGTGCTTTCCTGGCTCTCTGCAGATGTCTTAGCTAGTTAAGAATGCTCTCCACAAATACGAAACAAATGAGCAGTTTCTGTAGGAATTACTAGAATTAAATAATCATTTTGACTACGAGAAAAAATGTCCTCATCAGTGTATTACTGTCAAGATCTCCTTTTCTTACAATTTTTATCTCCCGGGAGAATAAAACTTGCATAAATAATTTCTGCCTCAACCAATACAACTCTTGCTGCATGGAAGTTCAGATAAATCAGGAAGGGAAGACAACTGTTTCTCTGTCCCTCCTTTTCATTTTCCATGTTATATTCAGTGGTTTAAAAATGAAGACTGTCTTTTAGGTACAAACCTCTGCAGGTTCAGGAAGGGATTACTCATTTCCTGATTTGGCCAAGTGATTTCATTAGTTGGTTACTGTGTCCTTGAAAAAAAGTGGGCACTATCTTATCTTTAGCTGTCATTAAAAAGTTTATGTGAGAAATCCTAAAGGATTTCTAAGCTCATTTGGAGATTGAAGTTGATTTTTAACAGGTTTACCTTTAGCCCTCTTTGCCACAAAGATACATTGCTGGCTCATAGTACTGGCTTTGGCAAAGGTGTGTAATTGTTCTTCTTAGTAGTTTGCATGGGGTTATGTTTTAGATTATCACCAAAACAGTGCTCGTAGTACAGGGATGTTTTAGTTATTGTTATGCAGTGCTTACACAGAGTCAAGGACTTTTCTGCTTCCAACCTCACTCCCCCAGCGAGGAGGTAGGGGTGCACAAGAAGCTGGGAGGGGATGCAGTCAGGACAGGTGACCAAAACTGATAAAAGGGATATTCCATACCATATGTTGTCATGCTCAGCAATAAAAGGTTGGGGGAAGAAGGAAGGTAGGGGATGTTCCTGGCTTTTGTCTCCCCAAGTAAACATTAAGCATCCTGGAGCCCTGCTTTTCTGGATGAGCCCCTGACAATGGGAGGTAGTGAATGAATCCACTACTACTATTTTGCTCTGCTTGTGTGCATGGCTTTTGCCTTACCTATTGAATTCTCTCAACTCTCTCCCAAGTTTTCACATTTTTACCCTTCTGATTTTCTCACCCCCTATCCCACTGTGTGGGGGAACGAGCAAGCAGCTGTGTTGCTTAAACTGCTTACTAGGGCTAACCCACAATACCCATATTCAAGCTGATGTCCACCCAGAGTCCTAGGTCCTGTCCTTCAAAGCTTCTTGGTTAGCTCCCCAGCAGATTCTGATGCATGAGTCTGTCATTCTTGAAAAGTAAGTAGTTGCAGTTGCTGTTTAAAACTTAGTCTTGTACTTTGTCTTAATTAAATGTATGTGTGTGGTATGGATGGCAGTAACTCCTCATCTTCAGTGTTATTTTAACTCAGATTTTGCATACACCTACTTTCTTTTTTCTTTTTTTTTTTTTTTTTAGCAATAATATCTTGTTTTTCTTTACAGGTGATAATTAAGTCTACAGTTCAACTAGAAAAAATATTTTACACTGTATTGCTTTGTAAAGGATTTCTTTGAGAATAAAGAAAAATAAACAGCCTCATTCTGTACTGTTCAAGAAAGCTACAGAAAAATGCTTTCTGCTTTCAAAATATTTCATGAGGTACTATTCTACAAGATAGCCTCTGCAGCCTTATTGATTCATTAAGATACAAAGAGAAAGTTCACCACCTTCGTTCCCACTAAACTTTTGAATTTATTTATTCTTGCACCTTGAAGATAAATGCAAAATATGGAATTTCGACTAGTCCATATAATATAAAATGCACTAACCCTATATTTATATATATATTTTTGTCTCATAAAAGTGCTGGCAGATTTCTGAGAAAATGTTGTTGCCATGGGAAACAAAAAGACAGACTTATGCTATTTATTTTTGCCAGAGAGTTGCTTGTGCCTGGAGGTATGCTGCTTAGGTAAGAGCAACTCTAAGACACTATTGCTTCAAGAGCAGAATGCCACGTTTTGATCTCAGAATTCATGTGAAGATCCCACCTTATTCCAGGGATAGCCTAAATGAAAGCAGTGGAATAGTTCAGCAACTGACTCTAATTAGGAAATTTTCCTGTGCACCTGAAAACAATGACCAGACTTACCCTGAGGAAGGGAAAGTAAATGGCAAATATCTGGAGGAAAAAGCCCCAAGCCAAACAACATTATTGATCACAAAGGATGTTCAAAGAATAATAAAAGAATCTACATCATGTTATAAATTTAATATAATTGCATATCAATGTAACACAATGAGCTTAAGAAAGCTAATTGTCAGGGGTATCACTTAAGAAAACAATTATTTTAAATCAATTATTCCATTTGGTTTAGAAGCATGTGCTGGAAATAGAGGAAAAGTGAAAAGCCTGCTACCATAAATGCAATCTTTGATCTTTTTAAGATGTTCTGTAGGTTTCCATTTTTTTTCTCTTTCCAACGTCATTGAGCTCTGCTTTAGTCTGAATCTGTTCCTGATAAAAATACACCACTTCTGTGACAGGTGTCAAATCATTCTGTAATACTATGGCACTTCATTCTTTCTTTTGTTAAAGGAAGCAAAACTCCTGTGAAAATTTTCCAGTTATGGTGTATTTTGTTCTTGGTATTTTCTTTGTCATCAGCTTCAGCCTCTTCAGTGCTTCCTAGTCTCTCTATGGGAAGAAAGTCAGATGGGGAAATGACAATTAAGGCACGTTGAAATATAGAAATAGTTTGCTGGGTGCAGTTTTCATTATTGGGAAACAGCTTGCTGCAACTCTGTCTTATAAGGAATGCAAACTTTTCTGTCAGAGTATTGAAATTATTTGTGTAAAGTTGTTGCCTTGAAAGACTGCAATAACAGATTGTCAATTTGGTGCAAGGTAGAATTCCAAATAGTGCCTTAGATGAAAAAGGGGTTATAAAGACTAGTACAAAAGTGAAGCTGACACTTTATTTTTTTTCCTCTTACATTACTTTCTAATGTACTTTCAAATCAAGGAATGAGAAAATTGTATAAGTGGGTCCATCACGTTAGTCAACTTAGTCCTCATTGTTATAAATTTGTTCCCATAAAACCACCCCTGAAGTTTCTCAATTTTCTTTAGAAAACAATTTCCAAATAAGAGAAAATTACCTAATGAAGTGTAACAGATAAACACTTTGGAAAAACCAAAGAAATTATTAATTTTGCAGACTGTTTACAGAAATCTCTTTATAGAATCTCACCTTTCTTTTCTCTTTTGTCCTTTTGTTCCTCTTTTTATTTGTTTAATAAAAAGATTACGGTGAGTATCTATCTCACCTGATTGATATTTGAGAAATCACCTTAGAAGTATTTGTTAGAAGTGTTCAAGATAATGTTAAGACACTTCATAACTAAAAACATATGAAATATACTTATTTCTGAAATCTAAGACCGGACTGAAAACTTGCACTCTAATTTAAATATAGCTGGAATATGGCGGCCCCAATCTCTGCCCAATACATCTTTGTGGGTGAGTTTACCATTGCTTAAATTTAGGTTAAACATTGTTTTGGTGAGATGAAGACAAATTGCCTTAAAAAAACGTGTGACTAATTCATTTCTTGGAATAGACATTGAAGAGCAAGTTACAGGCACACTCAAACTATACTGAGGTGATTGTGCATAAGAAGACTAGTTGAGTTAGATTAGAAATGTGAGTGGAAAACAAAGAACTGGAATTCTTTATTAAAAATAACCTTACTCCTTGTACCAAATCCCAAGGGAATTTTCTCAGCTTGGAATTGCCTTTCAGCACAATCTGAATGAAATCTGCATCAAAGAATGACCCAGGGCAAGTACTTTACCTTAAAATCAGAATCCAAACAAGGTGGAGTTCAGCTGCACTTCTCACAGCCCTTTCTTACCCTGCTGCTTCCCAGCAGCCTGACCCAGCGTCACCCCCCTGCACCCTGCCAGCCCTGGACAGGAGGATGCACCTGGGTCCCTGATGAAAAGTATCTGGCTTTGTCCCAGTCAGAACCAAAGGAAGGAGACCCTGCCCGATTTCACATATCTAAGAGTGCAGTTGCAACATCATGTATAAACAAATGCATTAATAGGTACGAGGGGATCTCTTACCGCTCTTTTGCCTGCCTCTCTGCTTAAATAAATTTTCTTGCTTGGAGATCTGAAGTGAGATAAATTATTCTTTGTATTCCACCAGTCAGAAGCCATTCTGCAAATGACTAATCAATTTTAAAGGGAGGAAAAAAATGCCTAGTTTTTTTCATATTCTAAATCCCTGTCCAAAGCTTTTCTTTATTATACAATACAATATACAATATACATTATAGATGAGATACATGTAAAACACAGCATAATACATTTTGCATAAAAAGGAGGTACAGAAGAAGGTTCCAGAATACATGCAAAAAGATGAAGGGGAAGCAGTTAGGGAAGAATGCTGAAGTCTAAATAATACTGTTCAATTCAAGAAATATATCATACATAGAAATATCACTCAAATCTTTATTAAATACCTCACCTTTTCTCAAAAATACCTGGGGTAGAATGAATGACAAAAAAGAAAATAAAAAGTTCAGCTATAAAAATAAGTAAAAGCCGCATCATATGTTACGTATCAAATATAAACTGTGAAGGGATGAAACAATACCCTCTGCAGAAACATCAAGAAAAAGCCTAAAAATAGCAGTCACATCTGTCTAAAATTAAATGTTTTCAATTGGAAAATATTTTAATGAAAAATTAAGTGAAGATCTAATAAAAATTTCTCTTTTGGGATTTTATTATAGGAATAGGAGAAGGGAAAGATAACTTTTCCTGATTTTTTGCATTTTTTTCTGTAATTTTTTTCTTCCATAGTGGAACCATTTCCATAAAATTCCTTCTTGCAAACATACTCCAGTTCTCATAATCTCTATGAAGATTTGAAAGTACAATTAACCACCAAAAGAATTAGCAAAACTTTGGAAAGCTATAGAAATCTTAGCTACAAAATGCTATATCTGCTGAAATTTTCTGCTGAGTTTTGCAACTGATCAGATAATTTAATAGGCAAAAAATGAACCCAGGGCTGTAATATCTGGAAACCAATTCTGTCTCAGAAAATATCTGTGTAAAATAAAATAAAAAAGCTAGTAACTTATTCTAGGACATAATATATACTCACCTTGCTGTTGGCTTCTGTCAGAGAAAGATAAAAAACTAGAAGGAGCTTTGGATAAAGCAGCAGGCTAATCTTCTGTTCTTTGGGGTTTTTTTGGTTGATTGTTTGTTTTTCCCCCAGAGAATAATTGTTCTTCAAAATCCATTCTCTGTTTTACTTGTGAATCAGTAGTCAGTGCTAAATTGTAATCTACCTCTTGCTTGGTCCTTCTTACTCTGAAGCTGTTGTGGCTTAAGCCCCACCTGTAACTAAGCCCCACTAAGCCTCTGGCTTACCCTCCTGGTGGGATGAAGAAGACAATTGGGAGAGTAAAAGTAGAAAATTTGTGGACTGAGACAAAGAATTTTAATAGCAAAAGAAATAGCTGTGTACACAAGCAAGGCAAACGAGGAATTCGTTCACCACTTCCCATGGATAGGCAGGTGCTCAGCCATCCCCAAGGAAGCAGGGCTCCATCATGTGAAATAGTTATTTGGGAAGACAAACACCCTTATTCCAAACATCCTCTCCCTTCCTTCTTCTTCCCCCCAGCTTTGCAGAAGTCATTACTGACCATAACACCGTATGGTCTGAGATATCCCTTTGGTCAGTTGGGGTCAGCTGTCCTAGCTGTGTCTCCTCCCATCTTCTTATCCTGCCCCATCCTCCTTATTAATGCCAGGAGAGGAGTGGTCTTTGAAGCATCTGGAATGGCTATTGTCAAGTGCCAGTGTAGTAAATTCCACTATGCTAAACTAGGGTCAGTCTGGTTTCTCACTCTTAAATGCAGATCTGGAAGCTAGAAAGAGAAATTGCTTCTACAGTCGTGGCTACCTAAGGTACTCTTGGCCTTTTATAGGTCCACAGCAAAACTAAAGTAAGAAAATGGCACGTGTTCACCTTCTCATGCCGGCTTAGGCAGGGTAGCAGAAAGGGTGTCGTGACAAAAACAATACCAGCAGCCAAAGTAAAGCCCTCCTCATGTTCTTCCTGCCAAGCATACATTCAGAAATGTACTGAACATTAGACAGCAAAAATTAAACCGTGAAATCTTCTTCAAGATGTCCCCTTACCACCTTTGATGACAATTTTCTGTGACCAAAAATGTGTTTAATTTTTCCAGGTGTCATTTCTGGTTGAATACAGAATATTACCTCTACCTCTACATTGTCTTGCCTTGACAATAATCTTCTAACTTTCCACACCCAAGTCTGCAGCATTATTCCTTTTATAAGAAAGATTTGGGTTAGTGCATTTTAGTATGATACTTTAAAGAGTACATTATATTGTACTCAGGGAAAATTCTCAATGAAGAAAAGAGCTTCCAACTCCAAATATAGAAATAAAAATTAACAATTCCTCCACTGATATTATCTTATTAACTGAATTAGAAAAGCCAGAAAACGGTTTATCCTGAGATTAGATTTTCTGGTGTTTGTGCTACAGTTATTCATAAACATTCCTCTGGTTTTTATTAACAAGAAATTTGAACTGGGATCCTCACATGATCAGATTGAGACCAATTTTAAATCAGGAAGAGAATAATGAAGACATTAGCACTATATGGATTATAGTTTAACTCATCATTAGTTGCTTTACGTATAAACCCAAAATATTCTTTTGGCTTACAGCATGTGGTTTTAGACTTTACTAGGATCACAACATTACAAAGTAACAATAAAATAATAATTTAAAAAACCCCCAAAGTATAGTAGAGTTATACCTGGATTAAAATAAAAAAACATTAATTTATAATAAGTTGGAAATTGTTGTTTATTATATATTGATCATTTTAGACTTATCCTACTTATTGAAACCATTTTTATGAATCATGATCATTTGTGGGTCATAGATGCTGACAAAATTTTTACAGTTTTTTGATTGAAAAAAACAAAACCAAATACTAATAAGTCAAAATAGGAAAACGTGATAGGAAAGAAAAATAGGAAAACATGTTTTCAAAGTATTATAAAAAGAAAAATTGCCTTAAAAATATGTGACTATTTTAAAAACCTGGAGATGGCCTCTGAAATTGTAGTATCTTTTGAAGTAGAAATATCTCAAAGTCATTATGTGTCTCTGAAGTACAATTATGCAGCTTCAGTAATGAAGCAATTTGTGTTTCTAAATTAATAAAAATAATATAAAATACATTGTAAAGACTAAACCAGATTCTGATATAAATAGATTCAATTAGCTTTAATTAAACTTCCCCACCACCAAGAGAGAATTACTATGTTCCACTTGAATTCTTATGCTTAACCAGACACAAAAGCGGAGATGAAACGGACTCAAGTACAATAAAGTATAATAAAGTTGAGTAAAAACAGTGAAAGAACAACACAAAACAAAAACCACCCCAAAGCAAAGCAATATTTTCTCCTTGAAGTGTAGAAAACATTTAGTGATGAAGTTATTAAGAGTACAAAACACCTTGGTTCAGTCTACAGATATTTATATTAAAAAAAAAAGAAGGGAAAAAAAAGTCATTTCTCTAAAAATATGCAGGCCATGCATGGAAAATATTACTTAAACAAATTTTTGATATGATGGGTTTTTTTGCCCTAATTTATTTTAAGAGAAAACTGAATGGAGATTTATAATCAAGGACATCAGCCTTCATGTTTCAGGCTTTCTATAGATATTTTTATACTACAATACATTCTTTGCAATCTGCTTCTCTGCACATTTGCCAGCATCCATTTCTTTTTCTAATTTCTTTTTTTCAGAACCTTAACCTTCTGCAATAGCTATTTTGACAAAGACATCTGAATTGCCAGTAATTAAAGTCAGGACAGCAAACTCCTGTTTTGAACAGCTTTTCAGACTAGACAATGTACTTGAATATAAACTTGGAATATAGGTAATATATATGATTGTTTTTTTCGTGTTCCTCCTCCCCCATATTCCAAAAAAAAATACTCTCTTAGCTCTCATAGATCTTCTTTCCCTCCATTATTTATGCTGCAAAGTCAGAATCAAGAAGTTTAGATATGGTATTTATAAAAGTTTGTTAGTTTGTGAACACTTGTGATGACAGAAATAGACTGTAAGCCTAATGTCACATACCGAATAAATAAGAAAGAGGTGAAAATAAATGAATAATGTTGGTGATACTTGGAGTTTCTGTCTTTGTCAGCTCTTAAATTTCTTCCTGTACTGAGAAATAGGACGAAATACCAATGTGTGCAGTCATGAAAGTCCACATTCACAAAGTCATTCAAAAATCTTTAGTCAGTGAATCTAGGTCTAAACAGTTTGCTGTCCCCTAATCGTTGATAATAACATGTTGATATATTAAAAACAAAACCAAAAACAAATTAAACACCATAAAAACCCGAACAAATTTCAGATCGTCTCCAGCACAGCCTTAAAACTCTGTCAGTGATAGCCTGTTTCCTGAACTCTTTTCCTTCTGCTGAAAGGATCCTTCTAGCATAACTGGGAAACAATAGAGTGAAATGTTATTAAAATATGGAAGTCAGTGATTGTTGGAAGAGTTTCTGTTTATCAGCATTAAAGCACTGCTAATCCAAAAGACAAATGTTCTCAGTGTGTGTTAGCCAGATAAGAATTTTGTATAATTAGTGCTCTTAGGATTAACACAGGAGGCCTACAGGTATGCTGTGCACATACACACATATGTGCACAAGCTTCCTAAGCAAGCAAACAGAAATCAGCCTGAATCTATAAAGAAAGAGTGAAAAAAGGCAGTAAAGTGAAAGAAAGGAGGAAGATTTAACTTACTATAATTAAGGCAATTTAAAGCAGCTTTTGATTTTGTAATTAACAACATATAACTTCACAGGTTAGAAACCCAAGGTTTTTACTTTTTTTTTTGTCATTGGATATTCTCATTTCTTCTGCTATAGAAAAAATTCTTTGTACATCTAGCATTGTTCATCTTAATAGTTAGAACCTATATCCATTCTTCACATTCACCCTTGGTTCTTAACAGCTGCAGAAATAGGAAGAGTTCAAGATAAGTCAGTATTAATTAGATCCAACTTTCTTGACATGATTATACTGGACACATATTGCTATATTTTTCTTCATTAAGTATGATAAAATATTTATGTATTTTCAGGATAGCTTTGTAGGTTGCCTGAAACATGTTCAGCATGACTTATTTACAAGTACTTTTAGTTTTATCATTTTCTCGCTTACCTTCATGCTTTTGAAAGTCAAGAGAATGTGTTAAAAGCAAGACTTCTACAATTTTTTGGTGAGGTTTGGTTTTTTTGTAGATTTTTTTTTTTTGTTGGTTTGTTGGTTGGTTAGTTAGTTGGTTGGTTGGGGTTTTTTTGTTTGTTTGGGGGGTTTTGTTGTTTTTTCGCTTTGGTTTGGTTTGGTGGGGATTTTTGTTGTTGTTGTTGTTGGTTGCTTGCTTTGTTTTTGGTTTTGGTTTTGGTTTTTTTTTGGTAGAAGAGCTTATCTTTAACTTCTTGAGTTCTTATAAGATATTTTTGGGGATATTTCTAACTTTCTCTACATTTATGAGATAATAAAACGACTTTATCCAGTTTGTTCTGACTCAGAAAACTGAAGTTATAACTATTTCTTTGAATTCAAGGACTATAAATTTTAAAATATATGTGATCTTCTGTTAAAATTTACTTTTATATTTGTCTTTCAGTGGATTAATACAGCTATTTTTTAAATTGTGTAATGTTCTGTTGTTTGGAAATAGTTCTTTCATAGCCACTTTTATTCCAGTGCGAACAGATTTGAAGGTTAATTTTGCACCTATTTAATGATAAAAATTTCAGAATTTATTTTCATTATTTGCTAATGAGAAAGCATATATTCATAAAATATTTAAGTAAGACAACAGGATGCTGCCTGCAACAACTACATATTCCCAACATTTATTTGAAACCATCTGATTAAGCAAGTAAAGCTATTTCTTCTATTCTGCTGTATTCTGCTTTACTTTCTCATGAAGAACAAAATTTTCCATCTCATTTTCTTGAAAGCTTTGGAGTTGTGATAACAGATGCATTTAATTATTTATATTTCACCTTTCTGCAGTTCAAGAAGCTTCACTCTTGGAATTGTCTTTGTTACAGATTAGTACAGTTTTTGACATGAACAGAAGTCCTTGAGCTGCAGACAGAGCTTTTTAATAATGTTCCTTTAGCAGCAGAGGTGCAAAGGCTGTCTCCTGCTGCCGTGGGGGCAGCTGTGGCACTGAAGTGCCAGAGATAGTTCAAGGCTCTCAGTGGTTTTAACACCTTTCCCCACACCACACAGCAAATGCCTCATTTGTTGTGACATTGTGACATCTGGCTATGCCAAGACAGTCATGTTGCCACACATCTATCCTCGTGGTTAGCTTTCAAGGCAAGGGCAGTTATTTTGGCTTATACTTCTAGTAAGGCTGGGTCCATGTTGACCATGGCCCTAATCAGGGTACTAAGCAAAGCTGATTTTGCCAGAAGTCCAAGGACAAACACATGGTCCTAGAAGTTGTCCTGTGTGACTCTAGTGTCCTGGTTACATTCATGGTTGCTGCCAGCTATTTCTCTGAGTCCTTGGTTGAGTTTTATCTCAGGCTGGCTTTGTTATGTCAGATTATGATACCATTCTCCTTATTTGAGATCTACATGGAAAGAAGCATCAAATTATTTTGATGATTTTGTACAGGCTGTTTGGCCTTCCTTTCAGCCTTCTTCTGTCTATTTTTTCTCTCTCTCTTTTTTTTTCTCTCTCTCTCCCATATGTCCTGTAAACAACTCTAATTTGAATACTTTAATGTCTAAACTGATAGAAATATCCAACTGGAAAATATAGAAACTCTGTAAGATATTATCAATTACCTATTTTTAAATTATAAATAATGGAATACCCTGTTTTCATAGAACACCCTCAATGAATTTCCATACTTCAATGCAGACACCTTAGAAACCACTAAAATTCAAATTTCTTTCCTGTTTTGTTGGATTTTTTTGTAATCTTTTCTTCAGCGGAGTCACTTTACAGTCTTTGAAGGAGAGTATAAGAGTCTGTTTGTACATCAACAATGTAAGCATCAAAGAGATCTGAGGAAATTAAATCTGCTTTGTGTCAACATTCAATCCTGCTCACTGTAATGCTCACATATGATTTTCTGCCACAGTTATATCTGCCATTTGGTCTACCATATCAATTCTTAAATTAAACAGAGATGAAATAAGTATTTGTGATGACTTAGCTTTAGGTATAATTTCCCTAATACTGCATCGATTATTGGTTAAATCTTTACATCATCTAGTTTATAGATATTCTTTATGTTCAGACTAAAACTGGCTTTTTTTGAAAAGAGAAAAGATATTATGGGAGATATTACTGATCTTGTTTTATTCTTCCCTGTATAAACTAGTAGATGTTTCAGAAGGTCCAACAGAGAGCAATGGTCACCATTGTTTTATTGACATACAGGTTCCTTAACTATCAGTTGATGAGCCAGTTAAGTCCTCTTCTAAATATTTTTCTCTTGCATAACAGAAAAGAAAGGAGTAGAATACCTTTTTCTTGCTACTTAAATGGATTTATGACCAAAAAAATTCCAGGACAAGTTGAAGAATCTCTCTGCACAATTTATCAGTCGTGGCTGAGGTTACAAGACTATCTCTCTCTATCAAGTTGCCATTTCCATTTTCTAACTGACATGCTGTGGTGTCAGCAGCATTTGAGACTCTCATTTCTCTGTTGCCTTTCTACCTCAGCGTGCAGTTGAAATTCTAAAAAAGTTAACACAGACGTCACTGTATATATTTTTTAAACAAATTCTGCCTCAATTCCAATGCAAATATAATGAAAAATAAGCTAGTCCCTACTGAGAATAACCAATTTCTGCACTGCAAAGATGCCTTAAAAATGAAGTTATTTAAGAAGTGCTAGCATTTCTCTGAAGGGACTGATTTAAAAATGAAATGACAAAAGGACTGAAGAGCTGTAAAAGGGAAAAAGATAAGCCATTTATTTTCTTCAAACAGTTTTACCAGTTCACTGAAGTGAGTGATGAAGAAAAAAAGAAAACACCCAGCAGCCTGAAGAAAGACAAAAGTGGCCAAAGACAAGATCGAGCAAGCTTGCCATCTTGGTGAAGAGATTTCTAAACTAGGAAGGAAAGGGAAAAGAGGTTATAAGCCACAGTCAAGTGCAGAAATGTTGGACACACATGGGAAACCAAAGATCCACGGCAACAGGAACAAAAGAGACCTCAGAAACAGAGTGGAACAATGCCTTTGTAAAGGATACATATGAAAATGTGCACAGCTTCAGATACAAGTGGGAGGAACCAGAACGCCACATGTTGCTGCACAACTACAATGTTGTTGGAAGAACTAAGACTTGGTGGAAATGGAGTGGTGTAGTGAGCAAATAAAGGTTGTTAGGAATGACAGGCAGGGAGGGTGGTGGAGAGGGTTTTATCTTCAGTGTGAAGGAGCAGCTTGTCTGTAGGAAGCTCCCATATGGGATGGGGCAAGGGACTGACTGAAAATCTGAGTGTCAGGATCAGAGGAGGATATTTTGCAGCAGGAGTGTGTTATGGGATACCACATCAAGATCAGAAAGTGAACAGTGGCTGAGCATGGAAGCATGAAGTACAGGTAATGTTTGACTTTGTGTTATACCAACCACACACATCATTAGCACTCAAAGCTTTGTTCACAAATATAAAATTAATTAAGGAAACCACAAGTAATTAATAAAAGCAAACCTTCCCATCTTCTGATTAAAGATATTATCTGTGTTAAATAAGGGCATCATTCTAGATGGTTTGGAATCCCTGCCTGTCTCTTTATTTATAGAGAAAAAAATTCTGTATATCTCTGGGGTGGTGTCATCACTGTATTGATTAGTTCCATCTCCTATGAAATAATTTAGTGCTTATGATAAGCATGTTAATTAAGATTTTTCTTAAAGCCTATGCTGCCAGAATCTATTAGATAGCAGAATATTTTCTTCCAAAACTTGAGGAAATAACTAAGAAGAACGGCCAAGAGTACATTAAAGATTGAAAATACTAACTTTTTTCAAGTAGTATTTAGATTAAAATCTCCTTCTAGCTGTTGCCATGATTTTCACAGTTCTTCAATGTTTTTAATTCTGTAAATAGAGTTCTCACGCACTTTCTGTAAACATAAGCCATGTTATGCTAACCGACCTAAGATGTTTTCATTCTTTCTCCTAAGGCGGAGAAATTTGATGGATTTCTCCTTTGACCTATGTGGTTGAGGGGTGGTAACTTCACCCTCCAATCCATGAGGTTTTCTAAAAGTGTATAAAATAAAGAAGTGGGCCATTTGGCCTGGGCTTTTGCTCATTTTCTCTTTGACCTGATACTGGCCTCTGTATGTTCCTTCGTGTCCGCGTGCGACATCTAGCAAAATATTGCCTCTAGTAAAAACAACATTTCTGTATTTAATCATATTAGTGACCATGTATTGTTACATAAAAAATAGAAAATATTTATATATAAAAATGAAAAGTTTTCATGATGTGTCTTTGATGCAAATCCAGACAGCAACAGAGAGTATAAATTCTGTGCTGTAATTACAAATCTAGTGAAATTACTAGACAGGAGATCACACTCTCATTAAGGCTGTAGGTAATGGCAATACATTTTCCATGCTTCAGAAGGACATGAAAAAATCAAAAAGGGATAAAAGTACTTCAATTATTCCTATTCTGTATTTGCTAAATGCTAACACTACAAGATCATTTACCACCATTAGAAGATTAAGAAAGTCAAGAAAGCAGGTAGACACCAAACCATAAGTTTTTAAATAGAGAAAGAGAATGAGGGCTGACATCTCTTCAGCATAACACAGAGTATAGTCACGGAACTTCAGTACCATAATTCACAAAGAAAGGGACCCCCACAGGTTACCTAGTTCAACACATACTCAAAACAGATATAATCATGTCTGGCTGGCCATTGCTGTGTCCAGATGAGTCTTGAAAACTTCCAAGCATGGACATTTCACAATCTGTCTGGGAAAACTCTTCTACTGTTTGACCACTTCATGGTAAAAACTAGTTTCCTAACAGCTAATTGCAAATTCCCGTATTCTAACTTGTGTCTGTCGCCTCTCATTATATCACCATGGTTTTCCAAGGGGAGTCTGTCTTCATCTTCTCTGTATACTTCAGTGAGGTAGTTGCAAACAGATCATGAGCCTAGTCCATAAATGGTGGCTTAGGTCATTCCGACATAGAAGTCTGATACAGGAATAAACTAGAGTAATTTCAGTTTATGTTAGCCTTATAAAGCTAAATGTCACTCCTGCTAGTCTGTTTTGGATTTAAAATCTATATATCTATCTCAATATATGTACTAGCACTACATAAGAACTCTTAGGGAAAGAAGGGAGGTAAGAATTGTGAGATACATTATCAGAAAACTAGTGAGAAAATAATACTATCATCCAAGACTTCGGGTTCTCTTTAGTTTTGAAATCATTTTATTGTGTATCAGGAAGACATACATTCATATACTACAGAGAGAGGCTGTGATGCAGGAAGAGACCCAGTACAACTTATTCAGGTGCCTAACTTGTGCTTAACTTTTAGACACCCAGGATCCATCTTAAGCAAATTTAACTCATCTTGGTGGACCAATAAGATACCCAGGACTCACAGAAACTGTAAAAAACATCAGTAGATGTTTCTTACACAGGCTGAGGTCAGAGTTCCATGCAGCATCTTCAGTGCGTGGCTGGCTGGATAAATCCTCAGTACAGTAACATAGAGGCTTTGGAGATCTAATGAGAAAACTAGATCTTAAATCATAGAGTTGTGCCACTTCAAGGGTACCTGTATGCCCATTGTACTTATTATGAATTTTGACACTTCCTATTAAAGGGATCAATGCATTAAAATTTAAGTGCAAGCTAATTGATTTAGATAACATGATTCAAACTTATCCTGTTTGTTACAGTATCTTAGTTAGCTAAGATTAATTCAGATCACTTTAGTGCAGTGGGAGATTGCTCTCATCTTAATTTAACCATCTAAAAGCAGATGTCTAGTCTAAACTAATTGTGCAAACAAGATTTTTGATCAGTGGTGACATCTTTAAAAGGCAGCACAATTTGGTAGTAGAAATCAATTCTAGGATTAATGAATCACAGCCTGTATATGCCACTTTCTCTCCACATTTCATAGAGAAGGAACCAAGACCAATTTGAACAAGTCAACCAATTTTCAGTTGGCAAGTATTAGGTACATTCTTATAATGTGAAGATATTCCTTTATTTATTTACTTATTTATTTATTATGCTAGAGAGAACTCATTATAGAAATTGGCCTCTCAAAAAATTTGGCAAAGAACTTAAGAGAAGACACGTTTGAATATAAGGAAACCTGAGGCTTTTAGAGGATTTATTTTTTTGTCAAAAATCCCCCTAATATATACACTAAAAATTACATGCAAATTTTAAGATAATCATAGAAATTTTTAACAAATGAGAAAAATATTAAGTAGATTTATAGACAAAGTTAAGAAATTAATATTAAATGTCTTGTGTTCAGAGATACCAATTTCGTATGTAAATGAGGTATACTGTGAATTTTTTGTAACTAAATCAAAACCATAAAGCACAGAGATGAAAAAACCAACAAACTGTACTTGAAATACCTCATATTTTATATTCTGAATGAAAAATCTTTGCTTTTAAAACAATTTTTGTTTTTCTGGGTTACAATTCTTCAAAAAATTTACATTTTTTCCTGGGTTAGTTGGAAAATCCAACCATTGCTGTTTTTAAAGCTTGACATAAATTATTTTCTTGTACAGTTCTTCCTGAATCTTATTACCAATAAATGCAACACTATGATGTTTTGCTTTGGTTTGTTTATGGCTTTTCTTGTCAATTTTACAATTTTATTTTCAATTAAATATATATATATAAGCATTGCACCTCATCAAAGAGTTTACACATTGAAATATCTATGACATCTTGGGATCCAGTTTTCACCGTTTTCCTGTTTACAAAGTCTATAAAGTGTAGATGTGCTAAGACCCTCTCTTCAGCAAGTATTAAAATAATCTTTTCCTTCTACCACTATTTTGAAACAACATTCTCAGGATTAAAGTTCATTTTATAGTAAAATCTCATATGTTTTAACATGGACATCTCAGGCATCCAGTGGCAGATGACTTGATCTATAAATGCTTCATGTATCACACTCTTTTTCATGAGAGAAACATTGTTAAATCATCAATTTTGTGCTTTCTTGAAAGGTCTTTAATTTCTGTTAGATGTTTTGTTGGACAGCTAATCATAAAGGCTTTTTATCATCTCTGCTTAATTCAACAGCAGGACATCTTGCTATTTTGGACTATCGTTTTTAAGACAATACAACTTCTGAATCTGCTTGTCTGTTTCTGTCCATCACCAAGTCCCTCTTTTTCTGTATACTAACTTTTAAAAATAAGCCCAGACTCATGTGTTCTGCCTTTCTCTTCTAATGGCATGCTATTCCTGTTTGCATACAAGAATTATTCCATATTTTAGTATAAACTCTCAGTTCTTTCTTCCTATTTATAGTTGTAGTTTTCTTATTGCTATAAAACCCTTACTGGCGTCCTTTGTCAAACCTCTAGTTTATATATGATAATTTGTCTCCGAAGAATTCTTGACAGTCAGTGAGGACCAAAGCTCTTCTCTGACTTGACCAAAGAACTATATCAAAGCAAGCATATTCTTCTAGTAACATAGAAACAAATACAGGCATGAGAAGGTAAAAGTCTTTTTTTAACCGAACTAACTTTCTGTTCCCACAGGTATCACATGATTTGGAAAGAAGGGAAGATTAGTGAAAGATTAGGAGAGGCTTACACAACAATAAATCCCATTCCTGAAATTCTAGGTGGGCATGAAGGTAAGACAAATTTCATGTTACATTAGGGGTAGTGTTCATGACCAGGTTGCTTTAATTTAGGTATCTGAATGCAATACTCTGCATCTGAATTTAGGATTGAAACTTCCAATAGACATGGCTAGGGAGCTGCTCAGGCAGAACCATTTTCAGCCATTTGAGATGCTCTAGTAAATCCAAGACAGATGCAATATGATCAATTGACACAGTCTGTGTCATGTATCTCCCCTGATGGGGGAGTTTACCTCAAGGACTGTGCCTTGGATTTAGAAAAGCAGACGAAACTTCACCATTCTTTTGCTCAGGCAGATGTTTATTAAGTCTTATCTTAAAAAGTACAGTGAGCACTAGCAAGCAAGCTGATGTTACTAGCTTAGAATGCCAAAATGGACGCTTATCAAATCTGTAGCTCATTCTTATAGGCATATTGACCAATTAACACTTGAAACAACAGATATTTTCTTTTTCTGTCCAATGTCTGGCATTATTCTCTGGTGCTTCCACGGGAACTGTGGCATTTTTCGTCCAATAATTTTAATCTTGCAGTGCAGCAGAAAATGGAGAGGTAGGAGAAGAAGGAAGAAGAAATACAAAGCATAACAAACCTCCATTTTGCAAGTTTTCACTATTATCTGTGCACCCTGTTAACAACCCCAAAATGACATGATTCTTCACGCTGTGACAATCCTACATATTATTCTACTATCTAGTTTACACTTGAGAGCATTTTGCAGATTCCCAAAGGGTAGGCAGTTTTCTGCACGGACATAGGTCGAAATCTGGATTGTACATGGGATTTTTTTTCTTCCAAACAGCAAGAGGAATACCATTCTGTGTATTTCTGACTCAAACAATCAATAGCAAACTTCTGTCCTTTTTACAAATGAGAGGTTGAGGGAAATCCAAGATATCTCAAATGGCACCAGACACATTGTGTACCACTAAACAGAGTTATAGAGTGGGCTACAATGGGAGATTAGAAATCTTGAACTAGATACAACTGCCTAATTCTAAGTATAAAGGGGTATTTGGGTTGTCCTCAGTAATCTGAACATCCATCTGGGAATGCCAGACATTGCACTGAACACTCGGGAGACAGTTCTTTCAGGAATGGCAGCTAAAGATCAAGTCAGACTACCACAGGACCTCTGAGTTTTCTAGTGCCATACTAGGCTACTGGATTGAGATTTGATTTCTATTTTTTATCCATTCACTCAGTTATAGCTGAAAATTTCTTTATTTTTTATGGTTTGCAGATGGTAACATATACAGCATTTCATCACCAAACAGGACCTACTGTTTAAAATGATTGCCTGCATGTTTAAAGATGATGACAGACCAAGAAGCTTTGTGAACAACTCATAATATAATTTAGGTTATTAGGTAAACACCTTACCAAGCAATTGGTCTAAATTTTGATGAGTTTTCTGGAAATGGGAAAAATATGCATTTTTAAAAAAAAATCCTATGGATAAGGCATGGATTTTGGAATTCTGTCTGCTTTCTATCATCTCCATGGTCAACGAAGAGGATTTATGGAGAAGCCTTTTAAACTGTGAAAGACATACAAACAAGCCAAAGCATGTGTGCAGCTTAGCTAAATCAAAGACCAAGAACGAGGGCCTGAGCTTAAATGCACTCGCAAAACAAAAGGAACTCGGGGGTGATGGAGAAGGCCAGTGATGAAGTTTTTTCTGACCTTTTCTTCAAATCAGTCTAAACCAGGATTAGGCACCTGTGCTATTCCAAGGTCCTGACCCTGAGCATACAGAGAAAAACTCTTAGAAAGGAGAGAGAATGACTCAAGTCCCGACAAAAGAAGAACTGAATTAGCACAGGTGAAAGTGGTGACAGATAATGAGGGCTGGATAATGATTCTGTGATGTTGATAAAATATGGTCATAACAGTCTTCAGAAAGTTTATTTCAGTCAGTGATAATTTCATTCATTATTTCAATGATCCTTTCACTGAAGCTAAATCAGTGCCCAGTGAAGAAAAAAGGAGAGAAAGGAGAGAAGAGCTTGAAACTGTTCTTCAGAGTGTCTTTTTTGGTTCGCCAGAATTAAGTCTCTTTCTACTAAAAGATAGACTGAGAATATAATTTTCTCCTTTCATTTTCTCCTTTTGATTCATTGGTATAAATAGTTCATACCTATTGTCTAAAGTAGAATTTTAGTTATTTTTGAGCAGAAAATCTGGTTGTGATTCTACAGAATTGCTCTAATTGGTGTCTCATAATGCCAGGTGTTTATATCATTTATGTAAAATACTAGTAAGAGATGGAGCTTCAAAGAGTCTCTGCAGCTGGAACCTGTAGCTTTTTCAAGATTAACTTTTCTGTACTTACCTCATGTAAAACATAATTTATTTTTTTTTTTAGTTTCTGAACTTAAAACTTTTCTGATTGTGAAATAGAGTAGGTTTTCCTATTTTGCCAAAATATAGCATCTCACATCTCTTGAAGTAGACATTGCTACCACTGACTTACGGATCATTGAAATTTAGGCATATTTAGGTTTGTTGTGTTGACCTTGTCGGGACACCAGGTACTTGCCAAGCTGCTCTATTTCTTTCCTTCCCAGATGGATAGGGGAGAGAAAATAAGGTGGAAAACCACTCTTAGGTTGAGATAAGGCAGCTTACTAAAGTAAAAGTGCAAGTTTGTGCATACACAAGCAAAGAGAATGAAAAAATAGGTCTGTTCTCCACTTCCTATCAGCAAGAGATGTTCAGCTACTTCCCAGGAAGCAGGGCTTCAGCACGTGTAGCAGTTGCTTGGGAAGGCAAACATTGTAAATAACAAATTTCCACCCTCTCCTTCTCATTCCCTTAGCTTTTATATCTGAGCTGACATCATATGATACGGGAAATCCCTTTTGTTAATTTGAGCCAGCCGGCCTGGCTGTGTCCCTCGTGGGATCTTGCTCACCTCTTGATGTGGGGTGAATGTTGACAGCCAGTGCTGATGCTGTGCCAGCACTGCTCAACAGTACCCAAAGCACTGGTGTGTTATCAGACCCTTTCCAACTGCTGGTGCAAAGCACAGCACTGTGAGGGCTGCTAAGGGAAAAGGAGCTTCATCTCAGCCAAACCCAATAAAGTCTCCACCCCTTGTTCCACACCATTTGTTTCATACTCAGATTATGCACAATTTATATATCTTCTAACTATTCCACTGTATTTTTTTCTCATTACTGAAATCCCTTCTTACTAATGCATAAAACTTAAACTGCATCCTTAAACCATTTTAATATATAACATACAGATTTATACATTTTCATTAACTACTATAATTCTCCTTTCACAAATAGCTATTATTTTCCCGTTTCATAGGCTTCGTCCGCCCCTCCAGATCTATGACTTGGGCTTCATCTTACCAAGATGGATACTCAAGACAGGAGAAACAGCACAATCGATCATTGGGCACTGACACCGGCCCGGCTCAGGTCATTGTTGCACTCTCCTTACTCTTCTCAAAATTCAGCCTTCGTCGGTTCATGTCTTCCTGCTGCTTTACTTCCTGCAGCATACAATTTACACCTCAGATTATTTTCCCCCCAAAGGTTTAAACTCCTTGAGGCACACACTGGGTCTCCCATTCTTCTGTATTATCCACCAAGTACACCCTGGTCCTTAAACAAAGATAATCCCATGAATAAGTTTGCCTTTTCCCATGACAGGAGAAATCCACACAGCTGCAGTACAGCTGAAATTTAAGTGTCTAAAAAAAAAAAGAATAAAAATCCATGTGCAGTTGAGGTTTTTATAAAAGCATGTTTCAGATTTTTCCCCCCAAATGGTGAACTTGATGAGTTTGACGCTTTCTGACAGATATGAATATTTTAAGCTTTGAATCTTTATAGAACACTATGAAATGTTTCACCTTCTTGTCACCTTTCCATATAAACACCAGAAAAAATGTCAGTATGAGAGAGATGACAGGGTGTAATACACAGAAAAAAAGGCAAAGAAAATATGAAACTAGTATTTATTTTGTCATGTCCTTGTAGCAGCCTCTTTCCCCTCTATATCGCGTCTTTCTATTTTACTGTTCTTTTTTACCTCCACAAAGATTTTCCCTCCCAATTATCCTTGTCCAATCCCATTTTTTTTTTCTTTCTGTATTTCCTAGCATTTGGAGTCACTACTTGGGAGATTAGAAGACTGAACTAAAAATAAAAATAGCTAAATATTTAAATTAGAAGTAACTATTTTAGTCTCTCTTTATAGTCAATGCAGAGAAGTATGCACCTGCAAGGCCTATTGTGGTTAGTCTTAATGGTCTATTTTAGAATTTTAATTTCTGTTTGACTATAAATATAGCCTGAACTGGCTAGTTCTGTTATGAATCTCTAACTTCTTAAAATATAAGTTTGTGTGGAGGAATATTCTCTTAATTTTCTAGCTAGAATAATAAAAAGGCATAAAATAAAAAGCTGCAGAGTATAAAAAATGCAATTAGGTGTACTCTGTCTTTGATTTCCTTTAATTTCCATTAAGAACTTACTTTCCAAAGAATAAACTGATTTATTTTTCCCAGTATCACTCCAATATTTATATCCCATGTTATATTTATATTTTATTTAGTTCTTGCAACATTTAGGCTTCTCAGGACTGCTTAATCTGTGAAGTACTTTTTGAAACACTCAGATACATTCTTTTTTCTGCATTACCATGCTGTCCAAGAATGTGTTCTGCTTTCTGAAGCATATGGGAATATGGACATTAGAGCACATGTCGGACTTCTGCTTGCACTTGCTTCTCCCATTAAAGATTAAAACCTGTAATTTCCACATTTTTTAGGGGAGCAACAAGCTTGGTTGAAGCATTCACAAGCAAGCTTAAAGTATTCACAATTACTTATAAACATGATCTGTACTGAGCACTTTGACTTCAGGAGATTTTGTCAGAAAAGCCATGTTTGTATATAAATAAGCTAATTATATATTTAATGTTCAGTATATCTCATATCTATCATACAAAAGTGTGCATCTATTTATAAACGTAGAAATAGTCCTTTAATTTAAAGTAATTCACATAAGCTTTAAAATGAGGATCTGATCCTAAATTTTAAGAATGTCCTTATTTCATATATAGATGAGTGGGAGAGGCTGTTCCTAAAGATAAGTTATGTCTAAGATGAGACTGTTTGCTCCCAAAGAAGGCCTCTCTTTTTCAATTGGCTTTTGTATGTGTTTAATATAGTATAGGCTTAGACATGTCTCTACCAGATGAAAAAAGGCAGATGGATGAGATAACATTGTTGTGGTGTGTCTCGAAGTGTTCTGCCCAGTTAGGGTGACTTCCCATTAGGCCTTGCATTGACATGTAAATCCCTTAGCTTTGGTTGGTTTCCTAACTTCCCATCCTATTTTATGTATGTCTCTTTGAATATGTATGCTTTGTCCCTTATACGGTTAAGTTCTGGACCTCTGTGTTATTCTGTATCCCACTGCTCCCCTGTTCCCTTGTTCTTCCCCACATCTTCCTCATTGGTTTATAGCCTGTCACTCCATGCCTTTTCCACCCCCTGGCCCTCACCCTGTTGGTTTTTGTTGTCTCTCCGCCCCTTGTACCTCCCCCTGTATAATCTCTAGACCCTCCCTTTTGTATGTCTTCGGTCCCTGGAGCCCTTTCGAGTGCGCCACTTCAGTAAAGCCTTGGAACCCCATACCGGAGACCCCTCTCGCTCCTTTGCCTCCACTGGCGCTCCCTTAACATCGGGGTTTAGGGCTAGCCCCTAGAGAAGGAGCCAGCTCTGTCCGCAGTCTGCAGTTAGCTGGGACGTCTGCAGCAGGACGCTGTGTGGCCTCGGGCAACCCCAACAGAGTCATCACATCTCAGATTCCTTTACCTATATTTATGGTGCTAAAATAATAGGAGTAGGGGCGTGGTCATCCACTCTGTTTAACTGTCAGCTTGTTCTTCTGCCCCTTTTTTTGAAGGATTCTGATCAAGTCACTAGATAGCAAAGCACAGGCTCAAGGTTCAGAAAAACATACAGTCCTAAGGATACCTCATTGTGGGGAAAATTACCTATGAGAGGGTGAAAATAATACCATTGTGATATGTTTTTCCATGCTCTAGGTTATGCTTGTGTGCTGCACACCCTCAAAATTTTCTCTGTGCTTACTCCCTGACCCATATAGCAATAGGTATGTGATATGCACACTAGGGCCACCAGGGTACACCAAGAAACTTAGGAGACATGTAAACTCAGGTTTTATGTAGAGTGAACATACTCATTTTGCTTTGCAGGAGCTAACTTTTGGTCTGTGGGTTAGGAAGGATTTCCTGAAACTGCTAATTTGGCATTGGAGGTGTTTTACTGCTTAACTTTGGTTTTGAGGATGTTCTGCTACTTGGTCTGTAGTCCTCTTTCGCATATTTTGGGATTGATGGGTTAACATCTTGTACATAAAAATCCAAAGTCTATTATTTGTGCATTAGCAAAGATAAGGAAAACATGCCAGCTTTGTGTATATAACCATGTGATTGTGAACATATAACTATGGACAATGGTTATCAATAAAGAATTGGGAAGAGAATTACATTTTGAGCCATATGCCATGCATTTTTCTCAAGCAAGACATCTGAGGGAATGAAGTAGAATTAATCATATTAAAGTGCTTTTATGTTTTTGTTCCGGAAGGTATGCAAATATTGCACTAAGGAGGATTAAATTTAAAATTAATTTGGGAATTTTACTTCCCTTTGACTGGTAATTAGAAAGAGCTTCTTTACTCTATTTTAGTGAATTATTCACTTACTTTAAGGGTTATCCTTTATTGGCAGTTGAGGATTCAGACATTTGCTGAAAGCTAACCAAGTGTTTAAGTGGTTAGATGGAACAAATGGAAGTTTTGAATGAGGGCCAGACCTTTTATTCTGGGAGTTAAAACATTTTTCATGGTCAAGAAGCCCACTCCTAACATTAAAAGAAAGAAAAAAATGTAGCACAAATGATAAAGCATAGTGCTAACTTTTCTAACAAGCTGGACTTTTCCCTGGTTGTATAGAGCTATCCCTGCAACCAAGGACGAAACCCCATATATTAATATAATGCTTTCCATGTCTCTAGACACTAATGACAGTTGCAAGGTGTCTCCTTGCAGCATGATACAGGAGTATGTTTTATGTTACTTGGCTTTAGATAACTATTAAGTGAAATCTGAGCTGTTTTCCTAAAACCACTTTATTTACTGTGGGGCAAACAGGCTACCGTGGTGTAATTGAAGTTTCTAAGCATCTACAAACCTGTGCATATCTCCTGGTGTCATGGGGTCATGCTTCCCAAAAGTAACCATGTCAACCTGGTTTAACCATCATGCATATGCATCTCCTGCCTTGCGAGGTATCCAGTAGCATTCCATATGATCTGTAGCTGACACTTCATAAAAACTTGTGTGTGCCTGGGTTTTTGTGCCACCATTTGAGACATGCTGGATTTCTCAGATCATCCATCATGTCTCAAGTATCCATAGATGTCTATGCGGTATGTGCAGGCAACTGAATCAACATCAGCAAGAGATAAATTAGTCTACAAGTATTTTCTTTCCTAAACCAAAAAGTGTATTTAGAATCACTAGCATTGATTGCAGAACCAGAACCAGTCTTCACCACTTATTCTTTTAACTTCCTGGATGCTCTGACTTACTATGTCTTTCTGGTGTTTTGTTAACCCATACCCTATCTCTTCCTCATCTCATCAAAATTCTCTGTTCTTCAAACCTTTCCATTGTCCCAACTGATTGTTTCTTCCACTTTATTAATCTCAGCCCTGAGTTCAACAGTTACCCTTTCTCCACTGGGAAGCCCTTGCTCCTGCCCACTACAAAGTTCTGTTACAGGGACCCCTTTCTACCATTTATCATTTTCTTCATATCAATCCTCCTAAACTTTTCCGTGCTTTCCTAATCTTCCATTGTAAATGGTGCGTTTCTCCTCATCTGCAGAGTCCTAGACACTGCTCCTCCAGTCCCTTCAGTAGCTGCCCATTGTCAGGAATGCTTACAATGTTGCCCCAAGTGAAAATGCCTGTGCTCTCTCTGCCTCTGTCCACTTGCCTTCTGTTCATATCTCAGTTCCTTCAAAGCAGCCTTTGAGGGTTTCCTGCAAACAGCTCTGGAAAACTGTAAGGTGCAGCACAGGGCATTATTCCATTTCATCTACTTTTTGACAACATCTAACTGTAAGGGATTTTGTGACTTGATCTTGTTGACACTCAGACTCTCATTCAATGGAAAATGAGGGTATTTATTACATAGCTTCAGAGAGAAGAATTTATAACTTTGTCTAAAATAGCCAAGATTTGATGGTAACAACATGGCTTTTATGGTAACGACAAACTTAGTGTGCTTCGTAACTTTGTTGGTGAATTTAAAGATAGAATAGTAAAAGCAATAGGTAGTATGCTTTAAAAAAAATAAAATAAAAAAGCTATTTAATGCTTTTATTCAGCTTTTTAATGTACTGTGGAAAGCAGTGGTTAGAGTGGATCATACATCACTATATTAAAATGTTGCTTTTAAATCCTAGCAGCTGACTAAAATATTTCAGGTGTAATTCATCTGAAACCAGCCTTGCAGCTTGATGTATTAAGTTTTTGATATGAAATGTTTTCCATCAACTGCATCATAATGTATTCTTAAAACATGATGATTTGGCTCAGTAACTGAATGTGGATTAAATTTAAAGTTTCTTTAAGAAAAGCAAGGCAGTTAATATTTTTGTAGTTTAACTGCCATTTTTTGTCATGTTTTATCTTTATTTTTGGCTTAAAAGCAGCTGTTTTACCATAGGTCTGAAGCATATATCACATATTCTTTCTAATACAGGATCTGTTACCACAGTTACGCTGCAGCTATGCCACCAGATCCTGCTGTAACAAACCAAGAGGAGCTTCTAATAATAAGGACTATTTAAATGTTTTCAATTTCTAATGTACAGAAAGAGGCATCTGAATTGCATATGGGATTTTTCTACCATGAGTTAAAGAACAACGAATCGAATGACAAATCCAGCAGCTAGCTGCTGCCTCGTCCAGGAGAAATCCCATCCTCCAAATCAAATTAAACAACTGAACAAAAAAACAAATAAAAAATCCCCATTTTTTTTTTCATCTAAAGCTACATTGAATTAACATTCTCTGCTGCATTCTCTGAAATTGGGTACTCTCCATTTTTCTTTTTTTTTTAATTCCTGACTTACACAGTCTTACTGTCTTATATTCCTCGCCATCTAACAAACTTGTAACAAGGTTTTATTCTCACAAATTCTTAAACACAGTAACAGATTTAGCTAAGTAAAATCAAAACCAATATTTAAAGGAAAACTTTAAATACATGTTCATGGAACTGATACCCTTCCAGAAAATCTCAGCATCTTGTGCTCTTCAGTCTCTTACCTTCTTTCCTATTCTGTCCTGTACTGATGAACTCTATTTCAGTTCTGAATTGCCCTGTAATGTTAGTGCTTGTAGAATTGTAATTTAAATAAAAAGGGCATGAGTCACAGTAAGAAATATGCATCCAAAGGATATTTTGTTTAAGCAAAGATGGAAACAAGGCTGTAGAATGACCTGGGAGCAGAAACGGTGTCAATGCTAACTCTTCTTTGAGATCATGTTTGCTAATGATGCTCAGGGAAGATAATTTCAATGACAGAAAAAAATTTTTCTTCTTTGTTTCCAGTGTTTTCTTAATCACCACCAAAAACCTCAACAAACCATTCTCCATTTTAACAAATTCAGAGAACTGGATTCTCTATCTGGCTGTCAATTCTTTCGTGATTCCCAGATTTATCCAGGATGTCCTGTATTTCCATTGATTTATTCTTATTATTGAAAGGAGTGATTAAATCCTGTAATTGGAATATTCTCCTTTCCATTTCCACATTTCCAGAGTGCTTTAAACACTTTAAGCTACGCAATGCTAAGGGGCTTCTCTTGGTTACTTGGAGGCCTTCACTTTCATCCCTTCAATCTCCCTTTCATTTGAAACTGTGTAAGCTTTCAACTAAGTTGTTGTATCAGTATTTTTTTCCCTTTGGTATTACTGCAATGCAATTATTCTTTTACTGCTCTTTTTCTGTACTTACACTTGCAAAAGGTACATACATTATTATTATTTTGAAAACTGACTGTCGCTGGGATGAAGATTTTTATCATAGACCTTCATTTTCATACTCCCTCTTTTTTTTTTTTTTTTTGGAGATTTTAGCTTGTCCAAGAGGAAAATCAAGACTTGATGGATGACAAAGTAGATAATTGTCAGCTAAATATGTGGTAAGCATACCAGCAATATATATGCACAGAACTTAGCATCAAATCAGAGTGCAATTCCTGCATCTGATCAAAGCGTTCTCCAGTCAGCACTAATAGCATCACAATGAGGAAAAGCCAGCCGGGACTTTGAGAAGGTTCCTGCAGAAACTACATAAATACTATCAGAAAAGTACTGAGACAGCCACCTGCTCCACTACAGAGGACCTCCGGAGGAATACATTCATATGGGAGACCCCTGCCACTCCAATTCCTTGGTGTCTACTGGGGAGATATTTCTCTTTCCTTTTCCTTTTCCTTTTCCTTTTCCTTTTCCTTTTCCTTTTCCTTTTCCTTTTCCTTTTCCTTTTCCTTTTCCTTTTCCTTTTCCCTTTCCCTTTCCCTGTCTCTGCCTCTGATGCTCTCTGTCTCTTTGTTTTCATTTTACCCTAAATTATCAATAGAAGTAAAAATATTACATCAGCTATACACCTTGCAAGTATTTTTATTCGCGTGTCTGTGTGTATGTCAGCCTGACGCCAGGAAAATTTTTAACAAATAAGTTAGGAGTGGAAGAGCTTTCAGGATACAGTGTAGGTGTTCCCTGAATAATAATGATTATAAATATAATTAAGGTGGGTGGGCTCCCACTTCTCTCCTATACTTCCACCTTTCATTTTAAATGACATTTCCATGTAATTAATAATGTAAGTGCAGGAAACTTCAAATTCAGATACCCATAATGATTAGAATGATATTATCCTGCTGAAATCTAGAAGACTGACAAAAAAATGTGCAGCATTGATTGGGGAAGGAAATTATGTTATTGGATAAAAAACCAAAACAAACGGGAAGTACTGTCAGGACACACAGGAAGCACAGTCCGCTCTGCCAGGCTGCTGCTTGCTTTGCTCACCTGTGGTCTTAGGCTATGGCCTCTATAGTCACTCAAGCTGGCTGTTGGCTGTACAAGCCTAACCAAAAACTGGAGGTCTCCAGAGTGTCAGAAGGCCTCATATAAGTTTCATATAAGCTACTATGAAAAACATTAACTCTATCCCAGCCCAGTGCTCTTTCCTAGTTCCTTAGTGTCCTAAGTTTTATAACTGAAAAATGCACATAAAATTCAGTGGCAAATTTTCACACCATAGATACCAAAGAAAGGTTTTGTTGAAAAAAATGTGTTTGAGAGAATATGGAGTTAGGTTAAACCTGTGTTTCATTTGCTTAGGAACCTTTAATCAATATAAACCTCAATTTATTCTTTCAGCAAAGTATGTTAGAAAAATGTTTCAAATTCTCCCCGGTTCTTTTCCTCTATATTTGTAAAATTCAGGGAATGGGGACAAAACCATTGAGCATTAAGTCACCAGTAAGTTCATGGAAAAATTTCTACCTTGCAGTACTTCAGACAGGCAGATGGATGAAAATGTTACATAGGTTTGACAATGAAATATACTTTCCACTCAAGCTGAAAATCATTAAGACCCGTATAATATTTTCTTTTGTGCTTATTGGAATTACAAGTTTTTCACCTTTTCATTCCAATTCAATATTTGATTAGTAAGAATTAGTCTAATGTACTCTTTTTGTAAAATTTCTTCTGTTTGTTTGTTTGTTTGTTTTTTTATTCCCACAGAAAGCAACGCAGAAAACCTGACAACAGGAGAGTTGTCGTAGAGTATTCTGAGTTTGAAGGGATCCACAAGGTTCATAGAGTCCAGTTCTTAAGTGAATAGCCTGTATAGGGATTTAACCCATGACCGTGGCATTATTAGCACCATGCTCTGACCAACTGAGCTAATATCAGGATCCCAATTATATCCTTACAAAGCATAGTAAAAGTATATCTTCTTACATGTTTGAGATCTTTTTCTTTTTTCCTCATCTTCCTTTTGTTACTGAGTATTCCTGACAAAAACTGGTTTGCATACCACCTAATATTTTGTATAAAAAAAAAAAAAAAAAAGAGGATTCAGCTTAGTTGCTTAGCAATAGGTGTTTAGTTTAACTTAAGATGTAGAGGATGTTTGAGACCTCTATGTGAGGCTGTGTCTGGAAGATGCACCACAGGACCCATAGCTGCAGAGGATCAGCTCCCATTTCAGCCAGCAGCTGAATGTCAGATAAGATCCCTCTAATAACCTCAACTAGCGCAGGAGTTACAGTTATACAATTGATATGAACCGTGGATTCATGAACTTCACTTGCAAATTGCAAATACATTTAGGTATCTAAATATATGTATCAACTTGGTAACTAGCTATTTCATCTCCTGTTACAGTCAATGGAGGTCTAGTAAAAAATTCCTGCAATACCCAGGGGCAATGACTTTCCTTCTGAAATATTCATGTAGCATCAATGACTTCCTCTAGGCAAGACAGTTCACGGGAAGCAGACATTAAGTAGCAAGCTGAGCAATTATTCCACTGAGATCCTGTAACAGTTGTAGAGACAACTTAACATGGCTTATAACCTACTGTTTTGTTTTTCCCTTTTCTAAACTGTTTTCAGTTCCCATTACCAGGAAATTAAATGTTTTCCTTTCAGTGTAAACATTGTTCTGATTTTGATATTCTTCAATATCTTAAGGAAATATAATTTACCTGATAATGTGGTCATGTTGCTTTCTGCAGAAATTGAAGTGATTTTTTGGAGGAAGTTTGAGAATATTAATAATTTTGTACTAAACTACAGATCAGAAGTGGGTTATCATCATCAGTTTCAGGACTGAAAGGAGTCCTGTGCTTCTGTGTTTCCATATTCAGCTACTGAGTAGAGTTTTGCATTACCCTTTGTTCTGTGGACAACCCACAACCTTGTGCTTTTTCTAGTGCTCTGTACTAATTTTTTTAGCATTCTAACTGAAACTGAAAAGTGTACCAAGTGAAAATTGCTACAAAACATGGAAGAAGCACACATTTTAGTTTCTTTGTTATAACATGACAACTTGGCAAAGAACCTGGCTAGCTTTCTGCTATAGAATAATTATCATTCCCTAAACTTGAAGTCAGCTTGTTAACTTCTAGCTGACGAAATATTTTTACTTCATGTATCATGGATCCTTAGCTAGCAAACCTATTTTACTGTGATTTACTAGGATTTAAACTGCTTAAGTAATTTGGATAGGTTATATGTGAAGCCTGGGGCAGAATAGGAAGAGATATCCATGACATGATGATCAGTCATACCTGTAAAAATGTTTTTTATGGAAGATCCATGGCAGTTTAGCAGACAAAATCAGAGAAAGTTTTCTCCAACTGTAAAGTTTCTGCATTAAAAAAATAAAATCTAAGGTGCAGAAGCATAAATCATGCACTGTCTTTTTCATATTCCCATCCCTTTTACGTTATGTGAATGTGATGCTTCAGCTGTATGAATCTGTAATCTCTGCTTTCCTTCTGATTTCAGCCTGTCAAATAAATACTTGCTATTGTAGAAACTTCAAGACTTGAGAGAGAGAAAGGAAGTTTTAAAAGCATTTCACAGGTCTTTAGTTTACACTTTGTCATGTAGAACATAGAAATTACGTGTGGTTCTGCTTGATTTTTTTTTTTTTATCTTTAATTTTAGAATGTCTGCCGACTGTACTTCCAATGATCCATCTCTCACCAGACATAATTGCTTTCAGCATAGAAAGCAACATTTCTTTCATGTTCTCTTCTCTCATCCCTTTCTATGCCCCACAAACAAAAAAGAAGAGAGGTACTTCATCTAGGCAGTGTGATGTTCTTGACATCTTTCCTGGTATCTTCAGTCTAATGATTAGCCCAGAGCTGTGCTGATTTTAGACTTTTCCATGCATTGCACTATTTCCATTTGGATGCTACCATATTGAGCAATATAGAGGTGTAGAGAGGAGGGCCATGTATATTAGGCTGTGAGTTTGGTCAAGAGTCAGTTACAAAAAAATATCAGCAAAACCAGATACTTAGCTTTTACCTCTGCCTGACTGATATACCTCTGCACAACCTACAGCACTATGCAAAGTTAATGTGTGATTTACCTCACAGCACCGAACCTTTGCTAGGCCAGCATATCACGGTGTTGCCACACAGCTGCCACTCTTGACATATTGATAATCTATGTGCTCAAAGGTATGAAAATCTTTAGTTATTACAAGCTACTAGAGAACCAGTCCTGCTTCAATTTGACTTCTGATTGCTAACTTGCCAAAAAACCTCTGTGATTCTTAATAAAAATATTTTGGTTTTGAGGCAAAAAAATGTTATGTCATTGAACAAATCTTTTCGCAATGTAATTTACTCTTTGGTTTAAACATTTAAAAAAATTTTCACTGAAAGAAAATGTTAATTAAGAATGTGTCAGTGCAACTTGCTTATTATTTCTCTAAAAATATGAAGGAGATATGTCTCACATCATACCATTCTGGATGACAGTAATATTAATAACAAAAGCAACACCACCTACATAATACAAGTGCTCAAGCCTGTCAAAAGCATGAACTGATGTGTTCTGTTTCTGATATGGACTCACGTAGTGAAAATAAATTAAGCATCAAGAAGATATAACAGTTACAACAAGTCTGGGAATGGAAACAAAATAGCAGACAGAGATCTATTTCAGTCTACACTGGCGGAGGACCTCGGGTGATTGATGCTGTTACTTAAATGCCAACATGTACCCCTCCCCTCTAGTGAAGGAGAAAACCTACTTTTTATTCACTCCTCACCACATTTCTCTGCTGAAGACACAGCAGTCATACATAAAACATTGTGAATGACAACATAATTAGGTTAAGTAAATTAGAATTCTGAACCTCAGTGTATGTTGTGTTTCTGCTTCAGCCTTCCCACATGACAAGATAATTGAGACCACGATACAGAGTCAGAATAAACTAGGCTGAAAAACTATTGATGATGCGGCAAGCATTAAGTTTTTAAATGTAAAGCATTTAGTCCATCTGCATGTTTTACTCTGTCCTTTTACCTTTTCCAGTTCAGCTTCCATATTAAGAGTAGATACATTCAGAACTCCAACCATTTCCTTGCCAATGCTGTACACAGCAGTGACATTCCTTTCCTGCTCGCTCTGCCTCTATATGTGTGCAGGGATTGCAATAGCTTTTCTGGCTGCAGCATTGTACTGGCAGAACTGCTCCTTAAAAATCTCCCATAAAGTCGATAGGGTCTGTGTCCTCTTATGTAGATGTATGAGATGTCCTCTTATGTATATAACTACATTAACATATATTTTGCTTGAATAAGGTAAGAATATCAGACTGTCCTGGAGTCTGATTCCCTTTCAATAGTATCTACTCTTCTTCATTTTTTTTTTCTCTTATCGTGCCTTTTTTTTTTTCAGTAGAAACATCATGTTTATTTGTAAACAATTATAAAAAGCCAAACAGATGAAGCATTGTGCTTGTGTCTGTGATACCCCATTGGAAACGCAGGTGGTGAAAAATCCTTGGTAATAACTTAAGTCTAAGTTTTCTGTTTTCTCATTGAGAAAAGAGTCAAAATACTTTATCTGTCTTTGCTTTTCTTTTTATTTCCTACATCTGTCCTATCTATATAGACTACATCACAAAAGATTGCTCATTAGTATTTGTCCAAAAAAGCAGAACAATCTCTGGTCTAAGTACTTATATTCTCCACAGTCTATGACCAGTAATGAAAAGCTCTGAATAATCTCTCAGCATAACTGTAACAAATATGCTGCTTATGGGCAGTCCACTGAAACTTTTACCCAGTGGCAAAAACATAATGGTGACAAGAGTCATTCATTTCTAGATCTTCATTGACTGTTGACAGTGGAGTTACATTGTTGGTTTGGAAGTGATTGTGATAAATATATATTGTAATATTGGCTTTTTGCAAATATTAAAATGGATGCTATATGTATAATGTTAAAGTAGCTTTGCTATAAAGATATAGTTTTTGTAACAATAACTAATACCTTTATTTCTGTTACTAACTAAACTTAGACATAATAGTGAAATAGCTGATACAGTTATGCTTGTGGTAATTGAACTGGCTGCTTGGTTGGATAACATCCACTGAATGTGTGATGAAGTCCCCTGCTACGGACATGCCAGCTATCAGCAACCACCGTCTGCAGAAACCATGGACCAAAGCTCAAGCAGGATGTCATAATAAAAACTGACTAAAACCACAGCCAAAACTGAGCTTGCTCTGAAAAGGCGGATCCGAGGAGGAGCCATGCTAAACTGTTCCTGGAACATGTAAACATATCTGTGGAAAAGTTTCAATATGCATAATTTTTTATGAATATGCATTAGGCTGATGCAATAGGAAAGGTATGTAAAAAGTGTCTCCGCAGTAGCCGGTGTGCTCTCGGCTGAGAGCCAAGGGTACCCAGCACTGTAATCTCTTGCTTTATCTTTGTCCACTATTGTCCTTTATTAAACTTTTAAATTTTAACAGGAGAGTGAACCTCGTTTTTCACATGATGGCACATCCAGAGACCAAAGCTTGTAAATAAGCCCTGTCAGGCAAAAGGCAATACAGATGAAATCGAGGACTCTTGTTTTCTGCTTTTGGCATAGTAATGTGTTTCTATTCCTCACATGTAGTATCTAACACATATAATACATTTATATATAATATATATAATATGTAGCAGTAAAAATGGAATATAAAAATGAATGATATAGTGTAATATTTTCTGTAAATTTTTCTTTATTATTCTCTTTCTATGTATTTTACACTTTTCTTATCTTTCTTGAAATGGCTTACCTTTCACTGGAAAAAATATTTATAATATTTGATACTGCATATTCTGTATTATATAATAGACTGACCTCATGTAAAGAATTAAATTGGTTTGCTCCTACACATGTAATTATTCCACAATTTACGGTGATACTAGTTTAGTATTAAGTGGATAAACATACTTTGGGAATTGTGTAAATCACGGTTAAATATTATAAAGTGTAAAAACTCTTTTCTGTTTACTGTTCTGATAACTTTAGAAATCTAGGTTATTAGAATTTATGGAGATTCTTTCTTCATAGAAAGAGTTCATTTTTCATATTGTGAATTAGCCAAACATCGCTTATTTTTTTAAAACCTTCAGTTAAAATATTTCTGAAAATAAGATACAGATGATCACTGGAGAAAGAAAAAATGAAAATGTAAATAGAATAATATGGAAGTTATGAATATTCATGCATTTTTCATTAATATTATGAACTGATGAAATTTTTGAGCTAAATGAGAAAGTTAAAACCTACACAGCCACAGTATTTATCAAAGTGCTGGTGCTATCCTGAACAATCTTTTTTTTGATTTTTAGCTCTTCTGTCTCATTCTGGCACATTTTTAAACAAACTATTATTACACACATACTTGTTTTATGTGTGGCACTTTGAAGTTTTGTATATTTCAATACAGTAGCAAGCAATAAAAATGGTATCCTGACAAACTGGAAAGGCCAACACATGGCTGATATGGAAGTAGTGTCCAGTAGACATGTTCTTAATTTAGAAGTTCAAAAATGATTATGCAAACTTTCCATCTTCTACAACTGAAGTTACCTTATTTTTTACAGTAAAATATGAAAATAAAACTGCTGATATTTCTAATACAGGCAACTGACTTGGTACCATCTCAGCAGCACTTTGCATAGAAATGCTAAAGAAAATTTCTGAAAGTACTCTTTGACCTGCAAAGAGCCACCAAAAGTGGTTTTGCTAAAGCAGTTTAACTTTAGTGCAGTTTTGCCTGTAGAAGGATATAGTTTAAAATTATGCTGATTTCTGTCTCAAATGTAGGCTTTCATACTATGAAACGTTTTCCTTACATCCATTTTTTTTTTCTCCTTATCTCTTTTTTACAAAAATGATGAAGTTGAAAAGCAAAGTAATAATATTGAATATCTACAAAGGTAAAAACAGTCTAACAACTAAATTAAACAGAAAATCATGACAGTATATTTTTTTAAGTATTCATAACTAACAATAACAGAAAAAAAAAGAGAGAAAAATAATTTTCTTCTTTACACTTCTGAGGAGGAAACAAAAACTCCAAGAAGATTTCATCACTTGGATTTGCTAGAGAGTGTTGATAAACATCCCTAGGAAAATGACAAATCTCTCCAACTGGAAAATTTATTAAAGCATAATTAGATTTTTCAGGATTTCAAATTTAGCCAGAACACATACTCTGTATGAATCAGAGTGTCATAGGGATGAAATTAAATGATTAAGAACACATATGAGAGGATAAATTTAACAGTAGTCTGTGCAGGTGAATGTCACTGAAAAACAGACTAGAAAAAAAATTTAGATTAACAAAAACCTTACTATGTAGAACAAGCAAAGTAAAGACAAAGAGAAGAGACAAGAGAATGACTATAAATCACCTAAATCTATACCTCCAAGAAAGAAAGAATCCATTCTCAAATATTGCAAAAAAGATTTAATGCGTGAATTGGGAATGTTCCATGTGATTTTTTTTCTTGATGGCTTATTGATGGCTTGTGACTAAAATATTCCTTCTTTTGTACATTTTTGTGGCCAAGAAACATGAAAAAAGACTAAAACAAATACAGAAAATGGAGAGTCCTTTTTTCACAACAGTAGGCTACAGGAGATTTTCTGGTCTAGCAAAAAATATCTGAATGGAAAACAAAATATGGATGGAATATGAGAGCTTTCTATAAATATCTCAGGGACAGAAATATCAGAAAAGGTAAAGAGATATAATATAGAGAAAATGTTGGCGTGGTAAAGAACAGACTGAAATAGTTCCTGAATTAATTCAGAAAATAATATTCTTGAAGATGGAAACACAATCCACCTGATATGAGGTGATGGGATTCCATAACCCTGCAGATTTTGCTACAGATAAAAGAAAGATATCAGGTAGTACGGAGCTCATAAACATGAAGACTGGAGAGGATTTAAGAAGTTAAGATCTATAGAATGATACAGAAATCAAATAAAACCTAAGAGTCTAACCAGATAGGGAAATAAGTCATAAAAGGCATAGATACCGGGAAAATTTCTTGGCATTGACAAATCACCACCTACCCACCTGATTCAGTAGAACCAGCATTTGAACTTAATGGGCTTCAAGACAGCTTCGATTTGTCTAAGGCAGTGTGAACATAAAAAAGTTGTGGCTAAGAACTTTGCATGGTCTCTTTTAGCTCCACTCAAAAAACAGAGTAAAATTTCTGTGTTCAGTAGAGTGAGGTGGGTAGTGATGATCAGAGCATGGCAGAGACCATGGAAGACCGATACTTGCATTCCAGGCTTTTTCCAGTCATTTAAATTCATATTTCTCACATGCAGGAGAGATATCCTACATGCTACTGTAGGTCATGCTAAAGAGGAACACTCCTATTTTTCCTGAAGCCAGGCCATGATACATGAGCTCTGATGCTGAAAAGAGCAAGGAAAACTAATAATCCTCTTGGCTGTGCTTCCAAAAGTCAGAAGGGAACAGGAGTACTGAAGTTTAAATACCCTGCTTATATGTTAGTTCTGTTCTGTATCTAACAGCTCCCTAGTGTCAAATTCATGAACAGCAGTCCCTGGCTGACAAATGGCTGCAACTCATAAATCAGTATAAATATAAGAGCCTTGGGACCTTAAGTTATCTTTTCAGCCTTAATAATTTTATTTTCAAGTGCAACCTGAAAATCTGAGATTACGTCTCTCTTTTGAATTTTGTAAGATAAGTGCCAAAACTGAGGAGGGTATAATATTTTGAAATGTACTGTAGTTTCTTTGGAAGAGCTTTTATGTCTTTAAACATTGCTAAATCAGTAACATTTCTATTTAAAAAAAAAAAAAAAAAGTACTTTTTTTTGTTGCTGCCAAGTTTGTATCACCCGTCTATCTATTTAATAAAATAACAAACAAATTATCTTGTTATCCATGTCAGAACCATTCCCTGAGGACCGTCTGTGTTGCTTGCATTTGTAAATAAGTATTGAAGCTTTTCATTAGTTACACATCTGTTTAAGAGAGTTTACCTGGTTTATTTTCCATAGAAATACATGTAGCGGTTCTTTGGCACCTCCTCCTCATGTTCAGTTTTGCATTGCCCTCTGATACCTGTTTAGGCTAGTAGAGCTTGCCATCCTTTGCCTCTTACAAGGTATTTCTTCTATTTCATGCTGCACATCTAAAAGCTTAAATGTCACAATTACATTGTTTCATATGTTGTTTTGAGTAAAAGAACAATTCCAGAAGCCTGATGGTATGCTCCAGTTTCCAAGCCCTACACCAAACTAAAATTTACAACAAAATAAAGATAAGTTTTTTATTTCTATATAATAACTAAGAGAAAAAAACCAACCAAACAAACCCACCAGCAAGACACAGGGCAAGACACAGTAGCTGACTGTTTTTATTTTGGTTTGGTTTTTCTTGCATATCTACAAGAAATCTGAAGAGTTTGCCATTAGTTTTCAATTTAGTCTTCATAACTGTATAACTATTTAAGTTAAATATTTTGTGACTTTGCTGTGGAGCTGTTTTTTTAGGAATTTGGTTAAGTAAACAGCCATATATTTTAAATAACTCCTTTTTTTGTTCCATGCTTTATGATAAAACTGTGTCACAGCGTTTCTTAATTCTGCTTCTGATGTACTGCATAATTCAGTCTATTATTTAAGAGGCATTTTATATATAATTAGACTGCTGTTGATTGGAAAGTTGTAATTTTCTTTAAACACAAATGAAACAAATTATATGAATATTTATCTATTTTCAGAATGCAATTTTATTGTAAAAAGGAACATCTGGAAGATATCTGACTTTTGAGAAGCTATGAAGAAAGTCTTAATAAGAAGCCAAGAAAACAAAGTTACACAAAAAGGAAAATCTTGTTGAACCAAGCCAAATTGAGTGATAAATCAAGAAAATATGAAAAAACGCACATACAATGCAATGGAAACATTGCAACACTTCATTGTTAGTTGCATTCAATAAGAAATGAGCAACTGATCTTAAAAGTTCTAATAAATCACCTCATTATATTAATGGCTTTCCTTCTAGTAGGAAAACAAAAAGTTTTCAAATTAACATATTCACTTGCAGCTGAAAGCTATGAGAATTCTCTACTATTTTGACCATATTTGTGTCCTCACTCCCTGAATATGTAATTTCTGCATATCAGTAGGTTCACAGTAATAGGCTTTCAAGTAGAGGTGGGTGAACCTAAGAGCCTTAAGACAAATTTTTATGGCAAAATCTTAGAGTTTGTTGTGGTTCTTGTTTGTTTGGGGTTTTTTGTGTTGGTCTGTTTGGGGTTTTGTGGTTTTGGGGTGTTTTTTGGAGGATGGGTTGGGGGTTTTCCTGTCATCATATGGAAATACATAGTCAAGAGGAGGATATATTCATTAAAAGGAAACAAGGCATATTCAGACCCTGCATGGAAAATGGAGATGAAATGTACGTGCAAGAGAGGAAATGTCTGCTCTTAATCCCCAGCACTTCTAAATTGCCGTCTGTCTGCAGTTTCTAAGCACAGTTAAGTGTTCTCTACATTTCACTTTGTTGAAAATAAATTCATAAAATTGACTGATCACATGTAAATTTGATTCCCAGGAAGAGGAACTCAAGAGTTGGGAGATTAAGAGTCAGTAACTGCACACTGAGATCTACACAAGTTCTTAGCATTTGTCTCCAACTTGTTTGAAATGCAGAAGTACCACCCCAATCATAAGAAATTCAATGATTCTTTTAATAAAATCACAGAATCCCGTCATCTGTCAACTTCACTGGTATACATAATTATGAGAGAAAAGTTATATTGACAAATAATGTGATTACAACACATTTTATTAAAGCTATATTACCAGGGGCTTGTGGTAACACTTTTGGCTTAATAAACCTACAGATGTGACAGATTAAAAGCAATAAAACTGGGAATGAAATGTACTCCAGAACTTTATGGCTCTTATTTGAATTTTATTTTAAAGAAATGGATTCAGATAATTCCTCAAATTCAGTTAATTTCACTGAAAATCAAAATTATACTTGCAATTTCTTTTCATACCTCTCCTTGTGCAGTTACAGAGTTTAAAAGAAAAATAAATCTCACACATTTATTCAGTACAGAAATGAAAAACTGAATAGACTGGCAAAAAATATTGTGTATTTTCAGAGTATTCCATGAGGTAATATCATGAGCATAAGAAACCTATAAAGAGAAATAGTTCTGAAACAAAATGATGTAGATAATTTTTAAGTTTAAAAGATTAATTATTCAAAAACTGCTGCCCAAAGTGATGCCATGATGATTTTGGCTTTTTCTTTTATACCCCTTTTATACACTCTTTTATATAGCTTTATATATTCTTAGCACTTTTAGCCTACATAGCTATAATTCTTTAAGTCTGATAACTTCCCTTAGACCCAGTATCCCATTAAACCAAGAGACCAAACATTCTAAAACCCCAGACACCAAGGCCCTCTCCAGAACACATTCTGTAAACAAAGATAGGCCCATCCAGGGGGAAGGTTCCTCGGATGGGGGTCTTGCCCGAGTCCCTCTTTGGGGAATCTTTGATAGATATACTAATTTTTGCAAGGCATATAATTGTATACACATCACATTGGGTGGGGCCATTTTCTTCGGTGGGCATTTCGGGGTGCATTTGGATGTGCATTTCGGCACACCTAAGGATCCTTAAATAAATACCAAGGTAAAACCCTTTTTCCCTCTTAACTGTGTTCAGCTCTCTTAATTTTAACACCAGGAAAAGACATCAAAAGGACTAGAAATTCTGAGGAATAAAACTGAGTGCAAAATATTGCTGTTGTAATATGTGAATGGTGACATACACATATATAGTATGTATTTTGGCATTTTTCAGAATTAAATTAATGTCACTGTGGTGCTCCTGGGTGTTTCAAAGATATAGAACATTATTTTTAATATGCTAATATAGTATGCATTGGAGAATTTTTTTTCTTGAGATCTGGGAACATTTAATACTTTGTGGTAGAAATTGTTATGTCTTTGCGTTCATTGCTTTTAATGTTGTTCAGAAAAAGAAAAAAAGACTGAATTATAAAGACCATTGTAATTTGATTGTGGAGTGAGAATTATCACCTTGTTTTGGAATATTGTATTAAACTAAATTCTCCATGTACTGACCTCTTAGAATTACTTTGTCACAAACTTAAGGAGAAGGAACAAAATATTCAGTTCTAAATCCTTTACAAGGCTTCAGTCTGAGAGCTGCTTCTTGAAAAACCTACTTCTTGAGAGATTTCAATTACTATAGTTATGCCATTTCTTATGGACAAACGCAGCCACTCAGTGAACTGGCTGCTACATATTTTAGGTAGAAGAGGCAAGCAATTATCCTTTTCTAGTTCCCAGAATCTTGCTGTTAAGCTGTACCCAGTCCTACTGATTTCATATGACACCAAACTGTATACTTAGTTTTTATATCTTGCAAAGAATAAAAGTTTTATTTAGTAGATCAGAGTTCATCTTTTCTATGTGCCATCTTGTTTTCCCCCAACTCCTAGATTAGAGATTACAAAAAAAGTTGAGGATGTCCACTCAAGTCAGCTGCAGATTTAGTGGTCAAAATGCAAACAGCCAGGAAACAGAAGTTTCAAAAATGTTGGTGTAAAAGTACATATACCTTTATCCAGTAACGTCAGAAACGTCTCCTCCAGTAATGTGAGAAACAATTGGAAAAGAGGTCTTTAGCAAGAGGATATACTTTTTCTTAGACCAGGTGGAAAAAAAATAAAATTGCATAAGAGTAAAGGGAAGGTAAAATAAATACTGCATTACAAAAAATGGAGCTAAACCACTGAACAGTGCATATGGTTATTGTAAGGGTGGGGGAGAACAGAAGGAGATGAGTCCTAAATTTTGCACTGACACACTGCATGACATTGACATCAAACTGCAACTTTCCTTAATGTGTTTTCAGTGATAGATTTAGACTCCTGATAACTACAGAAGCTTATTTTGGTTTTGAAAACATCCCACGACAATTAAAAAAAAATCAGTTTTTTTTTTTAATTGAAAGTGTGAGGAGCGTGTTACATGTAATAAATTGAAACCTCTACACTGTACATGAAAAATAACTGAGAACACAACTGATATATCCCTCTGTGTAAGTGGATCCCTTTAAGTGATTTCTTAGAGCCTTATGCAACAACACTGGAAGCATATGACCTTGTTGCTGGGAAACACAAAGGTATCATAATTTAGTTACTTGTCCTGAGAAATCTAGGGAATTTTCATGGGCTGAAGTGATTGTAGATTGGCTCAAACCCAAAGCTCATGAGCTAGGATGTTTCTCCTGCTTTAGTCAGGACAATGAGTGCACATTATTCCATAGTAATTAAATTTTAAATTATTCTATAACATTTTTAATTAGAAAATTCATTAAATTCTTGAGACTTGCATTTGTCCTTTCAAGGCTATTCATAGCATTATTTTTTTTAATAACCTATTTTTTTAAAAGATTATAGAAAGCTTAAGAGAATTATTGTCATAGAAATTTATTAAAATGGATTCTCAAACAGCTTATGAAATTATTATACAGTATAGAATTTTATTTTTTTAATACTTCCATTACAGATTTTTTCACACTTTCTTTTGGTGCTGATTTATTACTGTTGAAAGGAAAAGAAAAAGGAAATTTCCCCTGAATTATTAATTTGTCCAAAACAGATTTCTACTTTATATCAGACAAACAATAAACACTCTAAAGGTGTATGTTCTGTCCTTCAACTACAAAGGTGTAATTGAATTACTGGAACAGATTCATATGTCTGCACTGACGATAATTATTTATGTTATCATGTGACTTCCACCTCTATGATGGACTCTGTTTTTTGACTCCTTGGAGAGAAAAAAAAAGCAACAAACACTTCAAGCCCAATCAAAACAGTGAACTGAAGTACGACCTCGAAGGAAAGAATGATATGATTCTAAAAGAAATATGATTCTGGAAGAGAGACATAAGGAGAAGATTGAAATATTATGTTCTTTTTAGCAGTCTGATATTCAGAAGCAGAAATCAGAAAAAAATTATTTCCAGGGTTTAGTTCTGTAAGCAAGTTTTGGGCACTTGTTTGGGGTTTTTTTTCACTGCTTGATAAATTAGTTTTAAAATATAATAAAATAGTTCATGAGTATTTTGCTTCTATATGCATACTCGGGACTATTGAACCCTTGAAAGGATTTTGTTAGACTAAGATTTGATCCTTAATTCTGTAGAGAGAGATGAAGCCACATGTAAAAATATTATGGAAACACAGGGTGCCAATATTATAACAAAGAATCCCACCTGAATATATCCTGAAAAAACCCAAAGATTCAGTAATTGTCTACATAATAGATTCTCCACTTCTAAGTGCATTAAACATGGGGTTTGACAGACAGCAAAATGCCAGAGTATTACAGCATTAACTGAAAATATTTATTCCCCTTTAATATTTGTATTTTTAAAATACAAATATTGTTAAATGTAATTTTTTTCATATCTTTTCATCTGTCAACACTTGTGTCAAAGGTATACATTTTGTCTCTCTAGTTATACAAGGTAGTTATACTCATCCGAATGCATGTAGATGTCTGTATCTCACCTAAACTCCCTAAACTCCCTTTACAAACAACAGAGATAGATAGGCGCTTCTAGGGCATGGCTCGTCTCATTTTAAAGCAGACTCCCAAAATAGGTCAGATTAATTGTGCCTTAAAATAAGACTCAGTTATGAAGCCTCCCATCTTCCTTCTGTAAAAATACATGAATGTTTACTGATTATATATATATTTATATCTTCAATCTTCCATGCAACTGCTCTAATTTTAATGAGGAATTAAATTATACAGTGTATCTAATATAACCTTGTACCAGTGATCTCGCAGGAAAGCAGGGATATATTATTCCTTGGCAACATATAGTACTTGTTGCAAACCAGTAGGTTTCTAAACTTTTATCCTTTTTTTTGCGCCTCATGTATGAGGTATCTGTCAGAAGTGATTTAATACTATTTAAGATGGAGATAGAGCCATTAAAAAAGAACCCATTACCAAAGCCAAAACAAACAAAAAAACATAAAATACCCCAAAACAAAAAAAAAAAAAAATTACTTCACTTTCTCCTTTCAAATTTTTGTCTGCAGTCCTAAAATACTTGTAGCCAAATAATAGTAAATGCCCTACCTAACTATTGCACTGCTTTTGAGCTACCCCAATTCAGCTTTAGCAATTGAAAAGTTTATCAGAAACTGATATTTATATAGTCAGTGTTTCACATAGGGAAGTGTGTATCATTTAAGAAATGTGATATGCTATTCTCTTACCCACTGCGGCGTTGGTATCTGATCTCACTTAGCAGTACACACACTATCCAGAATTTATTAAACAAGACCATTTCTAGTTTTCTTTTATAGGGATTTTCACAAGAGTTAAATAAAATAAGATTGTTTTTCTAACCTTGATTAATAATTTTTATTTTTCTTTGTTTGGATTGTAAAATACTTTAAAATCTTTATCTATAGTTTATGCATCAAAGGTCTTAAAAAGTTTTTAGATAATGGGGCCTTTGTTCTTTGCTGGTGAAAGTATTCAGAGCTCGTTATTCTAAGTGCTTAAGTACTGAATTTTTCATCTGAATGTGCAGACCAGTTAGAATACAAATGGAGTCAGGGAAAGCGTTCTTCATTGATTGCATTTCTGAGGAGAGTCCCGATCTGTATTTGTTTTAGTAAACTAATGCAGTATTTCACTTATTGAGATTTTACCTGGTGCAGTGCTTTCCAAGCCATTATGCAAACAATGATAACATTTGATTGAAGTTTTGCCTCTAACAGACTGTCTCAGTTCAATGAGGGATCATACATGAGTTTACATCTCTCCATTTCAGTCTGACATTTGAAATCACTGACAGCTAAATTAGGTTCAACCAAGGCAGGTGTGGATAACTCCAGAGCACCATGCTAATCATTCCACACTTATTAGCATTGCTCTTAGGACACAAGGGACTACAGAAATTACTAGTAACAGCAGTGTTACCATAGTAACATGATAAAATAATAATAATAATAATAGCAATAAATCGAAGTTATCATTCCTGGGAAATTCTGAAGCAGGAAGATATTATCTTCAAGTTCTCACATAGATTTCAAAGACATTACAGAAATAAGAATGAAAGGCTACCTGTGTTAAATGGATGTATGCAAAACTACAGATGGAGGATAGAGGGAATTTTAATTAATTCCCTATCTTATAAAATGTTTCAGTAATAACTTGTTTTTCTGAAAACATGGCTAAATTTAAAAAAAAAAGGATGTCTATATTTAAATTCCCTGAGTTTTTTTCTTTATTTTTAATATATCTTCATGCTATGCTTAATTAAGTGTAGTGGAAGTGCTTTAGCATTTATTAGATAATAAAAATTATTATTTTACCTAATAATTTTATATAGGCTTAGTAAAATATTTTGATAATTATTCAAGATTGCACAATTGTCCTCTTACTGCTGTAAAATATATAAATTTCTGTATTAAAAAAATACAAAGACACTTTAATTTAGAGAGCCATCAAATATGCCGTGACAAATTTGTCTGAGATTCAATACCTGCCTTTTTATTCTCCACTAAATAATTATCTGCTTATCACACAGATTTTTCATCTATTATATATACTTCAAGCTCCCGGAATTACTGATTTTTTCATGTTATTTGCCACCATGTCCTAACAGATTCAAATCATAGTAGTAATACTTGTAGGCAGTGAAAAAGAAATAACAAAGCTGTAAAGCACTGTATGTTGTTCTATGCTTTCTCTATTTCTTCTTGGACACCCATTGTTTGGAATAATTAAAATATCTGCTAGTCTTCGGGCTGTGAACTGGAATTCATTTAAATAATCATGCGTGCTTCTCGTTGTGCCTAAATTTAGCTAAGTACATAGAAGAACTAATTTCTACATACCTTTAGACCTACAAAACAAACTGACAAAAATTTTTCTTGAGTGGGTTATTCTTTTTTTCGTTTCACAGGGATTTGGTGGGGTTTTTTTGCTGTATCCCCCCAGTGCTGGAAACAGATATCTAACATAAATTGGATAAATATACCTTAAAAATGCCTGTACCTCTCTGTTTGCTATGGAAGAACCCCACCAGGAAAATATTTCTGTTGTATATCTTCAAGAAGAACCTTTAATTTTTTTGTCATCCTTGATTCTTATTAGCTATTTTGAATAAGTAGTGCTTTCAGGGGAAACAATCCCATCTTGAAGCTCTTTTCCTAATACTTTATTAGTACTTCAACAGAGAAGTTTCAGATTCAACACTTTTGTGTTTTTCCAAGAAAAAAACAAATCCCTGGAAAATGCTATCTTTTCCTTAGCACCATGTCTTTATGTATGTGTGTACACATACATGAAAGTTTGTATGTTCATTTCAATGTACAAGCTATTTTGAATTTTGGCTCAAAAAATGTAAGAATAAAGAAATGAACCAGCACTTTTGATGAGAGCTGATGCAGTTTAAAATTAATATCTTTTTGTTCCAGTCTTATTCTCCAGTTTCATTCTTCCTCTGAACATCAAGGAGTTGCCACAAGGGGATCATTTACCATGATTTACCACTCAATACAAAATACAATGTTTTAATTTTACTTGATTTATGTTTAAAAGAAAACAAAAAGGTAATAATTTTATTATATCTATATGTGCTGTTTTTAGCTACGTTAGAGTTAATTTTCTTCACAAAAGCTGTATGGGGCTGTGTTTTGGATTTGTGCTGAACATAGGGTTGATAACACAGGCATATGTTATCATATAACATAATAGTTTTTGTTATTTCTGCACAGGGCTTACACAGAGCCAGGGCTTTTCCTATTGCCATGTTGGCAAGGAAGTTGGGGGTTTCTTAGTTGATTAACTTCTTCACAGTTCATTCTCCTTAGTTCATTAACTTCTGTCATAAGTCTCATTCATTGTGACAGTTTGAAATGCAAGACTAAAATTGTGCATTAATTTTAGATAGTGTACTATTGGATGATGTCACCTCAGTGGTTTTTTTTTTTTGTGTAAATGACACTAGGAGTAAATCCTCCATAGTTATTCTCTGAAATAAACTATTTCAAAGATAGCTTTTATTTTCTTTCCTCCTGTTTTCTAAAGATGTAGAAACTTAACGGAGTCTCTACAGAAGTGAGATGCCTTTACATTTTGGTGGTATATAATAAAGTGGAGGCATTTTGTTCTCATCAGTTAAAACAACCTTTGCCATTTTATTTATCACTTGGCTTTTAAAACACTGACAGGATACTAGACAACATTTATAGAGCATGGCTGGAAGCAATATATTTGTTCTCCTTAACTGAAATCCATTCACCTTGAAAGTATGAGCTCACAAAGGATAAATGACCCAGAAGATAAGATCATTCCTATTAGGAAATAAAGTAACTGAACTCAAAAGGATTTAAATCAAAGTGAAAGGATATTTATCGTCTTAACTCATTCAAGCAAATGCAAAAATCTAATTATTTGTCTCCTTTGTATATGTGTATGTGATTACACTTAACCAATTTACATTTATGGCTATTTATTTGGTAATATTTAATTATCGTTTATTCCTTATTGTACAAATATAGGAATCTAATTTTTACTATTCAAGTAATGCTTATTGAAATTGAAAATTAGTTATGCGCAGAAATTTAAGCAGAATAATTTGGCCTTCAATTTTTGCCTAGTTGCTTGCTAGCTCAGTACAGCAAACAACTTTTCTTCTGCTTCTGAGTTTCCACTTTCCAGGAAAGATGCGGGCAAATAGTTTCTCCTCTCGATCAGCCAGGTATTTGTAATTAATTTATCTTCACATGTCCCTTGAATCTTGGTTTTTTCCCTTTTGCTTCTCTCTATAAATTCACACTTTATTTATCTTTTGTCTTCACTGTTTTCTATGTATTTCTTCTTTTCTTTTTCAATTCTTCACTTTTCTTTTGGTTTATAGTTTGCTCTTACCATTGCTCTTATTTATATTTTTTTCTTCTTTTTTTTTTTTTTTTTGTGTAAATGACCCAATTCTTGCCACTACCTTAAAAATCTTTCCTTCATTCCATATACCCACCACAAATGGCTAAAATCCTGTCTATTTCCTGTCCATTTTTCACCTCCTACATCCTCTATAAATTGAGGAGTTACATCCCTTCCCTCTATGGGTACTAATGAAGAAAAAAAAGAAAAGAAAAAGAAAATGCAGGAGTATGGAAGCAGAGCTTCTAAAATTTTTGACAATAAAATGCAACTGGTGAAACATCATTGAGGCAAAAAAATACACTGGTATAGTGTACTGACATTGTACAATATGATGGTTCAGCAAAAAGAAATTAGTTCAAAACCATCCCTTATTTCCCTAGCTCCCATCTTGATTTCACTCATCAAGATCCACATTTGATAAGCTCTTTTCTGTCATCATTTCATGAATGAACCAGGAGAATATTACTTCGGTAAATAATTTTCTTTTAATGAACTGATTACAGGTGTAGATGCCATCATGGAGCTTGCAAGCCTTCTTCCTTGATCAATCAAAGCATTCTTAATGAGCTACTAAAATTAATGTTCTTTTCAATTAACATATTCATGTGAACCACGCAGGCAGACTGCACACCCTTGATAAACACAGCATAATGAAGAAGTCTGTTCAAAGCTCACAGTTACAGGGAGAAATATTTGCTTTGCAAATCACTGACCCAACAACTGTCAACATCAACCAGACTGTTTAACTATGATTGTGTAACTGAGAAATAATAAGAACCTAATTCTGGTCTGGCAGCACCTTGTACAGATTCTGGTGCTGAAGAAGAGATCTGACAGGACTGCAAATCTGATATCTAGAATTCTAGATGCAGTTTCAGGCATCTGAAGCTGGAAGGACCAAGCAGCCATAATATTTTATGCTTTCAGTTCTGATCCAGAACTAAAAAAAACTACAAAAGAGTGCTTTTCTTTTAGGCCAGGTTTATGTCTGACCTCACTAAGTCCTTGTGTGATCTCTCTAGGGCATGCTGCCTCTTTGCAAGGCAACAAAATATGCTGCAGCTTGTCTATGGCTTTCTATCAGCTGCTTTTTTTAATTTTTATATTTCTTTCTTCTGTCTTAAATATGCTTCATCCTCACAACAGATTCCACTCTTCAACATCCCCAGTGAGTGAATGTGATGTGAATGAAACAGCATATGGATTAAACTCCATGGGCTAAGAGTAATCCTGCACTGGTTGTGCATCAAAAAGCTTACCTTTTACTTACATTTCTAAGGACTGAGAAGATTCGCATAGACCAGAGTGTGGTATGGGACAGGATATTTCACCACTGCAAATGAAGGACAAATTTGACTGCATGTGTTTCAGTACAATGTGTGTTTTGCCATGCAGATGTGGATACTTTATCAGAATGACCAAGCCTGGGCTCATTGGAGAGTGAAGGTGCACCCAGCTTACTATTTTCAGTCTTAAGTTCTAAGTATAATTTTTCCTGTACATGAAATTCCTCTCATTGTGTGAATGGCGCGAGATATTTCATTGACTTGATTCATCCCTGCCTGTAATCTTTATCTAGACCTTCATTTTCTCTTATCTTTCATTCTGTGATTTAACTGTTTCATTATTATGTCTATTACTCATTAAAAATATTTTCTCCACTGAAGCCCCTAATTCCCTGGCTTTACAAGTCTTCCAAAGAGAACTGAAGATTTTTATACTCTTCCAGGTGGAAATTAGATATGATAGCATCAGTCTGACCTTATGACCCCATTTCCCATGCTCTTCCACTCACCTTAAAATCAGTGCAGAGAGTTTAAAAAGACCTCCAAACTATCCCTGGGACTTTTGCAAACCAAATGTTCATGCATTCAACTCATTTTCTGTCTATAGTACATATACATAATTAAATAAATTTGATAGGAAAGAAAAAGAGAAGAAATAGCACAGGAGGCTGTTTCTTCATATATGTGTATATATACAGGCATAGGAAAGAAATACCTAGATGAAATTTATGAATAACAAGGCCATTTTTAATACTTGTTACAATAAGTCATATTTTAACCCCAACCAGCAGCCAAGCAACAAGCAGCCTCTCACTCACCTCCTCACCAGTAGGACTGGAGACTGAATTGGAAAGGTGAAAGCTAGAAAACTTGTTTCACAGGAAAAACAAAAGCTGCACACACAAGCAAAGCAAACCAAGGAATTCATTCTCTGCTTCCTGTGGATGGGAATGTAACAATTGGGAAGACAAACATTCCCCAAATGTTCCTCCATCACTCCAAACATTCCCCACTTCTTCCTTCTTCCCCCTAAGCTTTATGTACTGAGCATGATGCTATATAGCCTGGAACATCCCTTTGATCATTTTGGGTCACCTGTTCCTGCTGTGTCTTCTCCCAACATCCCAGGCACCCCCAGCAACCCCTCTGGAGGGTCAATATGAGAAGCAGAAAAGACCTTGGCTCTATGTAAGCCCTGCTCAGCAATAACAGAAGTATCTCTATATTATCAAACTATTTTCAGCAAAAAACCAAAACACAGCTCCATAGCAGCCCCTGTGATGAAAATTAACTCTGCCCCAGCCAAACCCAGCACACAGTTCAGTCAGGATTTCAAATAGCCATATTACTTATTTCATGTAAATGGATTTCAACCCTCTATTATTGCTGTTACAGCACAGTGAGACAGGCATGGAAAGGGTGAAATAATGAGACATCAGATGAAACTCTGAGGGAACAATCTCACAGCAAACAAAGGGAGTATTTTTACCAATTAGACAATTAAAAGAGTGACTCTTCCAGCCAAAGAACACTTCTGATGCTGAGGTTTTACAAAGGCTCTGAGGATCTATGAAGATTGAAGACTGATAGATGTAATCTACGAGGACTCTTATTTGTAACTAAAGTCATAATTATCTACCTCAGCAAATTTACAAACTGCAAATGTTGGGAGGGCAGTAGGCTGAGTTTTTTAAACAAAGATTATCTATGATACAGTCTATGTATTTGCCTGATCACATTCAGAATATGGATAATAGGAAAGGTGATTAGACCTGACACCACATGGCTACAGTCATAAAAACCAGCAAAATTTCTATCTCCTCTATAAAGCAGATATATAGGGAGTTTAACCCAAGAATATGGATTTAGTGAAAAATGACAGGAAATAATTTTAAAACTCATAAAAAAGAACTGTGGAGGGATGGAATGCAACAATATTTCCTGGATGAGACATTATTTCACATCAATAGGATTTATATCGGATTCCTGAACATTTTGTGGTAGAATACTTGCAGTGTAGGTAGCTAACCTTATCTACTCAATTTCCTACTTAATTTTTTTTTTTGTTTTCTTTAAGGGAAAAAATATCTATTATTTCCCACTCTGATAGCTTATAAGTTCTGCAGAAGAGCAGGATTTAATTGTCACTATTTCTTGAAATAGCTGGTCGTCCTCTTATTTAATATCTCATTTGTCAGTTTTTTCAATAACACACATCTAATCACTGTTATAATAGAACCTCATTCTTGCAGGATCTGTTTCTGCTTTGAGAAGACAGTAGGTCAAGAACTAGACTTAAAGTTTAATTCAGGGAGTAAAATTTAGCAAGCACCATGAAGTTAGCAGAATACACCTTTCATACACATCAGACATCCAGATCTTCAGTTTATTCAAATAAATACTGAGTATTACATTTTAAATTCAGTTGAAGCACAATTTATTGGATTGATAAACACAGTAGAAAATAAAACTAAAGATGTAAACCTTGAAACAATCATTATGTTGCAGTGAAACATCTTGACAGGTGCTATTAATCATTTATAGAGGATAGCACAATAATATTCATTCAGTATTAAAGTCGGTATAAAATCCTTCATCAGTGGTAAAAGAAGAAAAATATTATTCTACCTACACAGTACAGCAAAGCTCTAGGGAACTTCAATATTTCATTAACAAATTTTTAAAACAATTTTTAAAAGTGGAGTTGAATAGATCTTGGCATCTTATGGGAAAAGAGAACTTACAAGATATGAAAACTGTGGAAAAAGTCATGCACACTCCAGAACATAAGCTTGGAAGAGATAATATTTATGATCTGAAATAACACAAATCCCATTTTTGGTCTAAGGTCATATGTCCTTTGCATAGTCAAAAAACTGAAAAATATGTTTGGTTTTAAAACAAATACCTCAGGGTTTTCAGACAAAACTCCATATTGTTCAGATAAAACTCAGTATAGTTCTTATTCACCATGTGATGAAGTAACAGTATGTTCAGTACATCCACCATGGATTATAGGAAGCTGCAAAGATAAGGACTTAGGGAAGTATCAGTCAAAGCACTTCTGGATGTCCTGGATGATTCATAGAGGCACTGATTATTATTTTCACTTTCACATAGCTACAAACATGAATAACATAAGGGTAGAGCAGTGTTCAGAAACACAGTTTCTAAATGAAATAACTGTCACTGTTCATGCATGTGCACCCACTATCGTCCTTTCACATGATGAAGAGAACAATAGACCTATAAAAATAATTCACAAATTAATGGTGTTGCAGTATCATCCGGTTTATATTGTCTTTCCTGTCTTCAAAGCATGCGTATTTTTGTTGTTGTGTTCAAAAAGAAGATGTATGCTATTTGTGGACCAAATTTGTTTTGGAAACAAATAGAACACCTTCAAAAGCAACGCTGTATGGGTATTTTATAGAGAAAGCAGGATGTTAAAATGAAAATCAGTAAAACAAAGACCTGATTATCTAGTTATAGTGAAAAACATGAGGAAAGATAAGCAGATATAAATTTCTACAGCTGTCTTGACTTCAAAGTACTTGTGTGATAAAAAAATCTAGTCTACTTGTATAGTTTTTGCAAATGCAGTGTAAACTACATCTTCCCAATATATATCCAGTTTATTCTTTTTCCCGGAAATCATTTTTTCCAATATCATCAGTGGAATATTTCTTGAGAATTAGACTTAGAATTTGGACATTAAAAATCAAACAATATGGAAATAATAATGAATTTGAACCAAATAAGCTTATGTGCAGCAGGGGTGATTTTTTAAACAAGTTTTGTTACGTACTTGTTAACCCAAGTTATTACTCCATTTTCATATTCAACAATGAGGAATATACAAGAAAAGGAAGGAAGGAAAAAAGGTGTATTTATGATATCTTTTTCATAGAGGTTAAATCTCTGTGTGAAGATTAAAAACACAGAAAAGAAGCATGGTAGTCAAAAATAGCGTAGGAGAGGAGGAAAATAAGGAAACATATTAATCAGGTGATTAACAGTGTTTTATGCATGTAAATAAATATAATGTAATTTAAGAATAGGAAAACAGTTGAAGACACGTCTGAAGGCTGTATTTTGATCATTTTCCCTTCCAGCAAACCTTGAAAAAAATTTGCATTTAATAACATGTGGTAGGATATCCTAGAGAAAGGCAAAGTGAATAGACACATTTCCCTATTTCCATATCAGTGGACTACAGCAAAGAGAATTCATTTGGAATGCAAGTAGGCTAAAACTGGATTTTTTTTCCCCCTTTGTGACACAATGTTCCTGGCTGAAAATGAGAGGAAGTATTTCAGTTTTGCTTGATGAAGTTACTGTGAAGGTAAAGCGATGAAGGACTTAATAGCACTAATAGCAGTGAATCTATACTGAGGCTTTTTGATCTGCAGCCTACAGGGGCTAAAATAGAAGTCTAATATTCTGAGAGTAATGGAGAATGTTGTTTACTCTTTCTTCTACTCAAAGGTCCGGGGTGCCAGATTCAGAACAAATAAAAGGAAATACTCAGCTATTGAACTGTTTGCCAGAGGACATTTTGAGTGCTCTAAGTTTATGTGTGTTCAAAAGAAGATTTGGACAGATTTTTGAAGAAAAATCCTTTGAGGTCTGTTAAGAAGAAAGAAATCACATGTGAGTCAGGAAGACTTTGAGCCCCAAATCATTGTACACTAGGAGAATGCATTTGGGAAAACACCACTACACGTCCTGTTCTTATACTCTTTACTAAGAATCTGCATTGTTTCAGTCAAACACAGCACACAAAACAATAAGAATACCAGTACTAAATTTCTATGTTATTTTTTGTTATACTCTTAAAGATGCCATTTGCAACTAGGAAACTAATATGTGTGTGTAGTCTTGAAAAATAATTAAGTGAAGAGCTCTATAAAGAAATAATGCAGAAAACAGCTGTACGATAGTAAATAATGCATTATTTTAACACTAATTCAAGTCACATCGTCAGTAAAGCTCACTGAATCATCTCATAACTGCTGCAAATGTACTTTGAGTTCAGGATTCCCAGTAATTCTAAGAGTTTCTCTTCTTTTCATACTCCCAAAGAGGAAAGTTTTTCTGTTTTAAAGTCACTTGAGGGTTGTAAAATTGCTTAAATATCTAATCATATATTTATGTATTTGAAATGTAAATGTTGAAACTGAATTATCAATACAAGTATCGTTGACAGCTTTGACTTAACTTCCCTATTTTTTTTTTTTTCTTTTAGAATTCTAAGGCAAAATGAAAAGATACACTGCCATAATCAATTTCATGATGTTGCTGCTACTCATGGGCAATTTGGTTTATGGTAATGTGATGAGGAAGATGTAATTTTATATATTTAGTTGCTGAGCTTGGAAATGTTACAATGGCAATTTGTAATCTTATGACAAAACTAATTTTTGTTATTGTTATCATATCTTTGTTTTCCAGCTCGTCTGAGAAAAAAATAGTTCTCCATGGGCTAGTAAATTTCATATGCCAGGGTTTTAATAACAAACGTGTCTGAGTTCAGAATAGAAATGACTCATTAGTATGAAATAGTTTAACAAGTATAAAAATACTGTTGCTGGTCTTTTTATGGATCCTTGAACTCATAATCACATATGGATCATTGACAGAGATAATTTTAAACTTGCCCTGAGATCTCAGAGCATACATGATTTTGCTTGGCTGTGACTATGCTGTTATTTCCAGTGAAAATAGAAATAAGGGCTTGTTGAGCCATGATCTTTCTGTAAGATTCACAGTTGGTGTTAACTTCAAACCTTGTATTCTGTAGCTATGACAATGCTTTAGAAGCACGAAAATGCTGCAATGCTGAAAAGCTAGATGTTGAACTTTTACGGGCTTACGACACAGGAAAAAGGAATTAAAACAATTTAATAGAAATACCTACATTTTTTAAAACTATATTTTTATTATACTTTATACTTTATTAATCTAATAATAAATCCATATACTTAAGTTTGTGAGGAATAAAACCACATAAAATGAATAAAAACAATTTTAAATTCACTCTGTGTACTTCGAACAAAAAGTACTGCAGCTTCACTTTTTCCACGTGGTTACTTTTCTAATATTTTGTACTCCTGAATGCCTTTCTTTAGACCAATTGGGTCAATATTTGTTTCCAAATCCAAAGAGGCCATCAGTACCACTCTTTTTTTTTTTTAAATGAATATGCAAAAGTCACAGCTTTGGATTCTGGATCCCAAATTCATTAGTTTAAACTACAATTCATTGTCAGCCAATCTGCTAGCAAAGATTCTCCTGCTTTTTCTAGACAGGTGGATCCCATCTCTCCCCAGAAGACTGTATTGGCCGAAAAACTTATGACTGTGGAAACAGAAGCTGTTGTAATACTACCAGCTAAAAAGTCAGGTATTGATCTGCATGATGCACTGACTTCTGTCTACTCCCTTATCTCTGACTAACAAGAAAGAGGATTCAAAAAAGTTTGAAGGAATTTTTACATCTTCAGTTAATTTTTTTTTAACTTTTATGAAACCACATTTCACAATCTCCAAATTGACCTTTTTTTAGCTTTACTCAATAAAAGATAAATGCAATAAAATCGTAATGCAGTTGTGGAGCCATGGTCAAGACTAATTTGACCCAGCAGCTATTTAATGTGCTTAGCATCAGAATCTTGTGTGATGGAAATCAGTAAGTGTTCATTAATGCAGATACAGGTATAATTTACAACAAGAAAGAATATACACCCACAAGCCACTTCTCTGAGAAAAAAAGGTAGCCCTGCAGCCATTTCACTAATGAGCCTAATTCTTCATACACAATTATTTCATTTTACTAAAATTCAATGAAAATAATGGTTGGGCCAGCATAGTTACTGTAGCTTTTTCTTAATGAATAGAGCCTAAAGTGCTATATTTAAGACCTTAGTTAATTAAACATTAATCTCTTCGTTTACTGTATGTGTAACTTAATTACAGAACTAGTTTTAGAGTAATTTATCATTTATGGATTATGAAATAAAAATAAATCTGTTTAATCATAATTTAATCAAACAAGCAATTCATCAATTAATTCAGCATATCACACCTACTCCACAGCTCTCTAATTAAGACTTTAATATTTTCAGTTCAGAGTAAAATAATGCCTTCACTGATACCTTGGAGTCAAACTTCAATATCTATCTCTATGTTTTGACAAACTGATTGTATTTCACAGTTAAGATGAAAAACCTTTTCAGATATCATTGGGATACTCTTTTCCTCCTAAATAAATTAGCCAGAGGTGCAAAATTCATTTTATGTTTGTGTTTTTTTTAATTTTAATTTCTCATTAGCACCTTCAATTAAACAATCATCTCCTTCTGTAGCTAATGTTTGGTCTGATTTCTTCCTCATGAAATAAACCATATCTCAAGAAGTCCAAAAAAAAGGTTCTAAAGTTCCAACTGGCAATAGTTATTAGTATTCTGCAAAACTATAAACCCACTATTTTTATTCCACCTTAACACTGTTATATCTCTTAAAAGGAATGTTTTGTCACATTTTGCAGCATCCTGATTTACGTTCTGCTGGTTGAAGTGGTACGCTTCAAATGAACAAAAATTTTAAAAAAGCAAATTAAAAAACTAGAAAATGGTCAGAAGAAAAACTTTCTGATGTATGAATTAAGTTCTTCCTGGGGCATAAGTTATTCTCATAAAGCCTCATTATCAATTTTAGTATGCACATCAATATGTAGTATCAAGATTTATAAAGGGTTTCTTATTTTCATCATTAAGTTATGAGAAAAAAGTATAAGCCCATTTTCATATAGTTGTATTATTACTGAACACTTACTATTAACACATTTATCAATAAAGAATTTAATTCCTAAGGCAAAATAATTTTCATTGATTTCTTTTATTCCATTCAGTCATCCTAGTATGCATTTTGCAAATGTGTTATTTAAAGGTGCTGTAACAAAGGCTGAGGCAGTAACAAAGGCTGAGGCAATTACAAAACTTGGCGTAATAACGTTTAATTGATATACTGCTTTGCGGATGGGAGTTGAAAAACCATTTTTTCAAAGTGCATTTGCCTTAAATCTTTCAGTTCCACTAAGCTGAAAGAACTTGTTTTTTCTGGATAAAGGAAATGAGTGGTAGATCATTTTTTTGTGTGTGTAAATAAAGAGAAGAGGTAAATTAACAGGCAACACTAATACAAGTTCAAATAGATTTGAAATGCCCTCAGCTGGCATTTTCTGTTAAAAATTTGGTGAGATGCTGAAGACTTAACTGCTAACTAACTCTCTATTTCTATAGAACTGTTATTTTCAGACCTTAATTGGAAGTATTGACTAAAAAAGGAAAACATTAATCTGCATTTCAGAGAGAAAATAAACTGCTCTATACCAAAACTTCCTGGGAGAAAAGAAATTAAGATGATATAGACACACATTTTCCTTTATGAATTATACAAAAAAGGCCAAATTCAGACCTTAAGTAAATACGGATTTAAGTAGGGTTGCACTTCCTTAGCATTGACCTGAAAGTACTCCTCATCTGCCCCTTGCAAAGACTATCATTAACATAAAACTAGCAATAAATTTAAAAGAAGGTATAAGTCTACTTTATTTGTCACTAAATGATGACTAGATGTTCTACCCTACTTTACAATATTTGGAGTTCTACTGAGCATTAATGACCTACTGTTTTCTGTGCTACAGATCCGTCATTGAAAAGCCACGGATCTTAGCTCTGCAGCCAGCCAGCCTGTTCAACAGAAAGGTCAAACTTGTGCAAGCTATTGTTTAATAGCTTGGGTTTAACCCAGATGGCAACCAAGCACCACACGTTATCTTTCTTTTGTAAGATAAGTCAGGGGTGCAAAAATACACCGAAGAACGCTTTTGGTAATGAGCCTTCCATAAAGTCCACTGCTGTGACTCTGACTCTCTTCTTTCCTTTTGGTGCAGAGGTTGATTGGATATTTTTTTCTTCCTAGAATGCTTACTAATTCCAAATAAGCACCTAGGTAGGCATTTCTACATGTACCTGATAAGATTTAAAGCAAGGGATAAAACACACAAATTAAAGTTGGTTTCCATCATACCAACAGCAAACCCACCATATTCAAAATTTAAGAAACAGTGTGTTCAAAAGTCAAGTATTAAAAAACTTGCTTAGGATTGAGAAATATCCCCATATTTAGCATTTCTACTTGTCTGTCTTTCCAGTTTCTAGGTCCTCTGCTACCTAATAGTTGACCCTTCTAAAATACAGCAATCATTTAGTCTTTGAACCCGTCTGGTACTTTTCACTGTTACTGAGGAACTGTAGTGCTGTAGTTCTATTAGTAGAGCCTGTATTACTAACAGAGACTGCATCATCATTTATGCACATTAGCCCCTTGTTTCCAGAATTACCTGCAAACACTCGGTCCATGGGCAAGAGTCAGTGGGCTCTATCATTACAAAAACTTCTAGCTAGTTTTGGCACGAGTGATTTTCCTTATCAGCCACACCTTTTAGATACCTGTCATCTTGTTTGCCTTAGCACCTGATCAACCACATAAAAACAAGGAGATTAAAAGACTGATATGCTCCTTGCGGTTTCCATTTCCACTTTTCCATTACAGTGAAGTGTTGTATTTGTTCCTTAATTTTGTTGTAAGCACTCTTCCGCAGAGATGACGTTTTACTTTGCCAAACATGTTGGCTCTAATCTTGCTTAGTACCTTATTTGGTGATACAACTACTGTTATAATAAGACAGAGTGATGGGGTCTGGGATGCTTCTTGACACTGGCAGATACTCTTTTTGATGTGGTAATTTTCCTGTGTAATTTTCACAACAATTTCTCATGATAGCTAGACACATCCAAGATGATAAAATTAGGAGATAATATTTTAACTAAAAGATAAAGAAGCCATCTTGATAGCAGTGGAAACTGTAGCTACATTTCAACAGAAACATAAAGGATGAATTCTTGATACATTTTCAGATTGGTAGAATTAATCTCACATATCCAACTTGTTCAAAACTCTCCATAATTTGCATAATTTTTTATTGATAGAGACTGGTTGTGTTTCTGAAGTACTTCTTCAGCTTCTCATAAGTACTAAAGTCTCACTTAGTTTCCAGTGCTCTGGAAATTGATCCCTGGAGAACACTGAGTACAGGTTTTAAAATGCCACTGTGTATTTTTCAACTTTTTTTTTTTTTTTTTAAGGTGCCCAGAGAACACTTACCAGAAACTACAACTCCTGGCAGAGTACCCAAGTCAATACACCATTATGTAGGTAGAAAGTTCCTCTTCTGTGACTTACAGGAAGATGTTAGTCTTCAAGAGAAATAAACTTCTGTGCTCTGGATCCCAAAACGAGGTCATGCACAGTTATTCAAACATATGTATTGAATACAGAGACATCTTTTTGCTGCCAGTCTAGTAATGATACACCATTGCTCTGAACATAAGTTATCAGGAGGTATCTCCCGCTTCCATGGATCTGCAAACCATACTTTGCTATAACACGGCTGAAGCCAAGTACTGAATGTTCAGCCAAATGCTTTGGATGTCATTCAGATTTTAATTGCAGGCAACAAATGAAATACCACTTGGAATTAATTATGCTTGTTTCCTTTTTGGATGCACACCTCAAGCCCATATGATTCAGGCAATGTTTATATCTCTAGTTTCACCAAAGTCTGCTTAAAATCATTTATATTTGTTATGTTTTACTTATAATTCTATTGCATGGAAGAGGTAATTTTTGCCAATGAAATTAGCAGCTAGACGTACACTTCAAAATAAAAAAATATGACAGATCACTTATAAACTATAATTTCTGTGGCTTGAAAATGAATTTATAAAATGAGAGAATTTTTAAAAATCATTGGTTATCTCTAAGAAATTTATTTTCTCTGAATTATAAAAGTCTTCCCACTGCAGAAAACATATTCTGAAAAGTCTATCATTCATTTTTCCGCACACTTAAAAAATCAGATGTGCCATTGGATTACATTTTGTCAGGTATAAAAATAGGGACAATATAAGTGAAATGAATTTTAGCCGTGCAAAAAATGTAGATAAAGGTATTTTTTCAAAATTAATTAAGTAAAGTTTCTAATAGATAATGATTATACAGCACTTAGTGTCAGATGCTTTGGAAGCTACAAAAGATTCTGAATTTCAAATAACTTCCAGCTTAAAACCCTACAGAGAAACTGGAGAACCATGTAGCCCAAGCATTAGAACAGGACTGAAGTCTCTTTTCTCACTGAAATCAAACAGAAGTTTTTATGCTGATTTTATTGGATATATTGCTTCATGTATCATAGGTTAAACCTCCAGAGATCCAGGCAAATATTGAGAAACAGATTGTGACTTTGCTCTCTGGTGATAAATTTTGCAGGTAAGAAGATCATGTGGACTGTGTTTTCTATCTCATAACAAGAGACAATTAATCAGCTGAAGTTCACACATCATTGAAAGACTTACCAATTGCATCTTGCAGTTCAAGTTGTAAATGGGAACAACTGGGTCATTTTGCAGTATTTGCAAGAAAGTCATGCAGAGAATTTCTCCTTATGGGTCTCTTATATTCCTCTGTGAAAGCAGCCCAAGACTAAAAAGGATAACAGGAACTGAAATAATGCTGCTTTTAATAATGCTGCAAAGAATTCAGAAAATTTACATACAAACATCATTCTGTTGTTCTTTCTGCCCTACAAAATACCTTCCTTCTGTCTTCAAAGTTTGGAAAGACAAATATTGCCTTTCAAAATATATTTTACTCCTGTGTCAGTAGCTGCGGAGGCATGGATGGCCTGAGAATTTCAGAAAAGGTCATAGTTGTGCCCCTTGGGGTTAGGATGATTTAAATGAAAATTTCCAGTATAATTAATTTCTTTCTGCTGAGAAGGACTTGGGAGTGCTGGTGGATGAGCGGCTGGACATGACCCAGCACTGTGCATTTGCTACCTAGAAAGCCAAACATATTCTGGGGCTGCATCCAAAGCAGCGTGGGCAGCAGGGACAGGGAGGGGATTCTGAGACCCACCTGCAGTGCTGCTTCCAGCTCTGGGGTCCTCAGCACAAGAACATGGATCTGTTGGAGAGAATCCAGAAGAGGCCACCAAGTTGCTCACAGTCCTGGAGCACCTCTCCTATGAGGAAAGGCTAAGAAAGTTGGAGTTGTAGTTTTTCAGCCTAGAGAAGAGAAGGCTCCAGGGTGATTTTACTATCAGCTTTCAGCATCTGAAAGGGGCCTATAAGAAAGCTGGAGTGAGCCTTTTTACAGGGGTATGTAGTGATATGAAAAGGGGGGATGACTTTAAACTGAGAGTAGGTTTAGATCAGATATTAGGAAGAAATTCTTTACTGTGAGGTAGGCGAGGTAGTGAAACAATGAAGTCGTGGGTGCCCCATCCCTGGAGTGTTCAAGGCCAGGTTGGATGGGGCCATGAATAGCCTGGTCTAGTGGAAAGTGTCCCTGCCCATGGTGGGAGGATTTAAAACTAAATGATCTTTAAGATCCCTTCCAACCCAAATAGTTCTTTGATTCTATGATCCTATGATTCTATTTTTTAAAGTTTATTGTCAAAAAAGTTACAACTGTTTTGAAAGAACAAGTCATAGCTGCACACAATTCCTTGCTCTCCTACATCCCAGAGAGTATTTCATGCCCTTTCAGTAAGAAAAAAATATTTAATGCCAGTGATAAGCAGACATTTGATGTACATGTGTAGCACAGAGATGAAATTTACTTTTTTTCTCTCTGTCTAATAATTCCATAACCTTTAGTGTCTGATCATTATCCAGGAACCCTGGGCAGAATAGGACTGCTTCACTTACTTGGGATGCAGATGACTGTCTAATTTAGCATTGCATAGCTAAGAGCAAGCTCTAACCAGCATTAAAATTGCTTGTTTCTCTGTTGCTTTCATTTTAAAGCCACAGGTGAAAACTATGAATAATGTATGGGGAAAAGTAAACCGTCTTCATGGAAATTTGTTTAAGAGCCATGTTTCAGATATACATTTCAATAATACTGGGTTCCCCTTTGCACTGTGCATTGTTAATTATTTCTTGGGGACAGTGATTAAACAGCTACAACACTGCTGCAATTCGTCATTCTTAAGAGTTGCTAACTGTTTATAAGGGAGTTGATCTTACATATTTCTAAGAGCTAACTCTGGAGCAGAACGTCCTTTCATTTGAAGAAAAAAACCACTTTTTTTCCCCGTATTAATTTCTCATTTAATAGTGAAGCAGTTAGTCTGCATTGGTACCAGCTGGCATTGGTTTTGGTTACATTTATTCCTTTTATTGGAATATGCTCTAACAGAGATCTGTTATTTCAGGCATTTATGGTACTTCTTTTAACATTTCTCTATGTTTCTCTATTTTGATCCAGATTAGGGCCCAGCAGGATAGATTAGAGTCCTGAAGAGGTAATGTACAATTAGATTGACAAAGGGAGCCTTATAAATTGTCTTGTACGAAAAGGGCGGGAAAGGGCATTGTGTCCCATTGAACCTTTGTCACTTGGTATAAGTCATTAAATACTAATTAGGATGAGGACATTAAAGGTGATACACTGTGACTGTTGTAACTCAGAGAGTAAGGGACTCCTTACTTTAAATTAAGAAATCCAGGGCACATTCCAGTTCTGCTTTGCAGCAGTATATTCCAGTTGGTGGCAAGTCAAATTATTCTAGATAATCATATCTCAGCAGAAAATTCTGCAGTAGACTTATATATGTGTGTACACATATAACACAAAGTTCCAAGACAAAAGTACTGTACAAAGCAAGTACATTCATTTATATAGGAGTAATTCTGGAGAAGAGAAGACTATTAATTTTGATACACTGGAAAACAGAGAAAGAAGACCACACATTTAAATAACTGATTATTCACAGTAGACTACTCTTTAGAGATAAAATTTTTCTTAACAGCATCTGAGAGTATTTTGTAAAATAAGAGATGCCCATGACTTCTTTTGAGAAGCACAGAGACTGTGTTGGTTTGGGGTAGACCTCAGTAGTTCATTCTTTATTAATGGTCCTGATGAAGAACAAAGTTTTTTCGTATCTGCTGTGTTACTGGAACAGAGTTCCACACTTTTCAGTGTACAGAATAAGATTTCTTATTCTGATATTGTTATGGAATTTCAGGGAGTTTTGTCATTTAACTCAAAAATTTAATTAAGTTGTTTTGACTCAAAGCAAACAGCTGTGATGCAGTAGATATTAAATCACTTGAGACCTGCATATCTTTACAAAATACTTACTGGTTTTTGATTTATTTTTTCCTAAAATCAGGCAACATTTGTTGAATTATTTAGTTCGTCCAGGAGTTCAATACACAACTTCTGCAACAGTCTCTCTAACTGCCATGTGGATAACTACACTGTCACAGGTTTTCTTGATAACTCAGATGAGGTCAGCTTTGTAACTTTTCTTGCCTTGTCAAAAGTGGACATGACTTTTTTTTTTTATAAAGACCTGTCAATTCATAGACTTGTTCCAGATTAGCTGAAATAGCGTTTTTAAAATTTCTACCCTAAGCACCCAGTTATGACTGTATTTTTCATCTCTAGTGTTTTTTTTATGGTATATCCATCTTACATAACTTCAGGAAAAAAAGCAAAAGCCAAAAAAATTGTCTATTACTCAAAAGACTGAGTAGCCCATGAGACTCATGAATGGTTGAAAAATTCCATTTCCTGAAATTTATCCATATACCTTCTTAACACCATACATTCTAATACTCTATTAATTATTTGACATTTCCATCAGCAATATTTACAGTTCTTTCTCTGAAATTTGTCTGTATTACCTTTGGTCTCAGCACACCCTCCAGCTATATATTTCAGAGCAAACAAGGGAAATACAGAACAATACACAAAAGCCTCTCAATTTGTGTGTCCTATGAAATACAGTGGTTACCCAGTGACATTGCTAGAGAGAATAAGAAAATGGGACAACAAAAATTCTTGTATTGTTGACTGCACTTCAATCAATCTGCCCCTTACCAGAGCTTTGCTATTTTACATTTGAGGAATTTGTGTTCATGCACTTGTGTAAGCTTAGTAAATGGTGTTGGGGTGAGTAATTCACTATTTGGGTTAGGATTACTTGAGAGAAAAGGGGGAGGCAAACTGCTGCTCATGTGACTGAACTGTTGGGATTTTTAAATTTTTTATTAGGTATGTTAAGCTCTGAAAGCTCTGGAAGGAGCACAGGGAGGCAGCTGAGCACCGCATTATACAGATGTACAAATTCATATCCCATAATAGAAATAATAGATGCCTCTCAAGCATGAAGAAAAACAGCAGAAAGGAACAATTGCTAAAAGACTTAAACAAGATGAAAGCTATGTACCACATTGTGTAAATATTGAAAGTTGAGACTATGGCTGATACGCCAACAGAGTGGGAGAAGAAATGTGCGTATATTTCTCTGTTCAATATGCCACACTTCATCTAGAAGTATAGCTTAAGTCCTAGGAAGAGCAGACATGGATAAGTAGCTACGTGTTATCTGAAAAAGTAATTAGATATTTTTTTTGCTCTGCAGAAAAGTACATCTGCTTTACTCATGTCTCTTTAAAAATTTCCAAACACTAGCACATATAGAAGTTTTGTAAAAATATTTTACCTATAAACCTCAGAAAACAGAACTGAAAAATCTCACAATTTATTTGCTAAAGTCACAAAAGGCTAGCAGTAGTATTAATATAAAATGGTGTATATATTATTGACTTTCTATTCTCTGTGTGTTTTCAAACCTCACAGAGATTCCATACCTCACAATATAATTCTTGCAAACTGTTTTCATCACAAGGATATGGGAAGGAAATATTAATATTTAAGCTGATTAATTCAAATGAAATTATATTAAATTGGTGAAAAACAAACCCAAAATCTAAGACACCTTCTCTCCCCAACAACTTTTTTCCAATGCTCCACATTAATCCTTCATTCCCAACTCCTTTACCCTCTTCTCCCCTCTCTGAGCAGTGCAGGGGTATGAAAACAGCCTGTGGTCATTCTGCAGCAGGTTTGAAACCAGATGTGATCATTTTTGCTATGATACATGCAGTATTTTGTTGAGTTGCCACAAAACTGTAAAAAAAAAAATTGAGACTAAATCCATACTCCTTGGGTATATTCAGTGAAAGGTTTTAAGTGGAAGATTTTTGTACTTCTTATTCCTCACCTTTGAATCACAGTTCACCTTTGAATCACAGTTCACCAGATTATTCGTTATGCAATGAGATTTTGATGTTTGAAGGACAGCACTGAGTACTGAGGTGTTTGTGTTCACTACACTATGTACACATTCTCATGGACAGGAGCATACAAAATAATGTTGAGGGAAAAATAGCAGGTCACACATATTACTTGACATCAGAAACATGTTTGAGACTAGCTGTAGGATACTGCTGCTGATCATCTTATAGCAGAGCCAGGGACACTTCATAAGAAAAGGACTCTGAGGTTAGACTCACTGCATAATGTGACAGTGATCAGAAACACATTCTCATCAGAGATCTTTTGATATCACAATATGCAAATTATGAGAGATACATTAACAGGCTGAATTCAGTCAGGCAGCCAGCATATTAAAAAATAGTAATACAGATACTAGACATTATTATAAGTTTTGGCAGAATGAAGTTTGCACTTAATGCTAGTTCCTAAAGTTATCTTGAATCTAGAAGTAACCTTGGAAATTCTTTAGGAGATAAGGTAAGATTACAGATAGATTACCCAATTGTTATCAAGTTTATTTAACAGTTTTATTTAACAATTAGCAGCATATGCCATTCGTAGGTTTGAGCTCTCTCTACCATACCAAAGTTCCTAAAACTGCAATGTCAACTTGATATTAGAATCCCTACACAATATTGTTCGACTAATCTATTTGCTGTTCATTAATTATCTTTGCTCTTAATATTATATGCTGCTTTTATTATCAGTGAAATACCTTAGATTCTCATTCTTTAGCCCGTTATTACGTCTCCTGTCTGAGAGCAGAGGAAAACTTTGTTATATCTATAAAACCAGGAAGTCTGCTATGAAAAACGAATGCTGAAAATAAACACATTAAAAAAAAAAAAAAATAAAAAATGCATGAACGTCTCTATCCAAAGATTAAGTTATCCTCACATTGCTTATGCCCAGTCAATTCTTATTTCCATCCCCCATCAATTATGGTTTTTATTGACCAGAGAGTAACTTTCCATTTGCTCACTACCTCAGATTTAGAAGATCTGCTATTCTTTGAAATTGGGGAAAAAATCAACATAATCACAAGAAAAATATATATGAACTGCTGGGCTTATTTTTTACAAAGATACTTGTTTTCTTGGAAGCTGAGTGTGATATCTTGGAAAGATGTTATAGTATATTATTTACCTTGGAAAAGACAAAAAAGTAAACTCTTTGCCTTTAAATTCACTATTGCCTATTATAAACTCTGATACTGACTGCAAAATTCTAGCACATATTGCTTCCAAACGTATATATATCACTATTCTGGAAAATGCTTGTCTTGAGATATAAGGGGAGATTCTAATTAAGATGGTTTCCTCTATGTGAAAATATCTTAGTCAATTTGTTACTTCAAAAATGTCTTTGTAAGCCTCTGCCTGCCCACGAGTGCAAAAGCTGATATTTGTTTTCTGGTAGCAGGTAGGGGAATCATGGCTCTTTGCAGAGCAGAGAAGAATCATTAAAATTGCAACAGAAAAGCCACACAAAAAAGTCTCTAATGGGACATATGTTTATAGATCCAGTGTTCATTCAAGTTTTGCATCTCTGATGCAGGATCCTTAAGAGACTATTTCTGTGGTGAAGAGCTCTTCCTAGAGCCTAATTCTTATCAACTGTGATGACTATTTATGATTTGTTTCTGGATATTCTCTCATGAAAGGCACAGATGGGAATAAAGCTATTGTGAGCCTGTAGCTCAAGAAATGTTATTACCATCATTGAAATTGTCAATACAAGGGAACTGGGGAGAAAAAGTCTTAGCAACTGACACCAGCAAAAACCTGGGTCTTCGAATAAGCATGTATTTGTTGCATTCAATTAATATGTAATCTGTTTTAACAACTGAGAATCAAATGTTAAGAACATATACTAATGGATCAGTAAGTGCATGATAGGTTTGTGGTTCCGATAGCTGCATGCTTTGTTGATTCTTATTTGTCAAGATCAGGAGAGTTATACTCTGGGGAGCCAGGCTGAAAGAAGCCAAAAGCAAAGAGGTTACCTCCTCTGGGAGCCAAATTCCAGTGTGTATCACCGGTATCTATAAACAATTTTCCATAGGTCAAGATCTGCCTAGCATGAAGAATGACTTGTTGCTTTCATAAGTTAAAAAAGCAGATGGCTCTAATTTCTGGGACCTGGGAAGTATTAGCTCATTCAGGTGTGTGTTTGCATCTGGATACTGCTCACTTGACTCCCTTTTAGAGCTACAAGATAAATACTGTTATCTTCATCTTATGTGACTATGCCAAGTCATATTTTAATGACTTGGTAAAAGGCAGACAGAATAATATCACAATTAGGCCTGAACCACTGCTAACTATCAGGCTGAAACACTGATAACAGCAGAGAGTTATGAGACTTTGCATTAGCTCTGCTGTGATCACAACTGGACCATCTTGAATTTGCTTTGTCCAAATTTGCTTTAAGGCTTGAATGAAGCTTTATTTATTTATTTATTTATTTTTAAATTTAACTGTAAAAACACTTGTTTAGTGGCCACTAATGCATGTCACCTGTTTTATTTGCTAATCTACACTGGAATTATAGACTCCCAACTGTGGATACTAAAAGGCTTATGGGCAGAGGACTTTTTCAATGTCCTTCCTTTCTGTGGGAAACTTCTACTTTGCTATGCAAGCTATGTAAAGAGTAAGATAGGTTTTTTGTAAATAATCTCATATCTGGTATTTTTCACTTATGTTATGGTGTTGTAACAAAAATAAAGATTCATTCTCTCTCTGGACTCGCTTATGGCTGCATCTCTGAATCCCCCTAAGCCTGCTACACCCAACCACTGTTAGAACACAGCTCCAGTCAAAAGAAGAAGCTATCTGTGGGCCAGTAAGTCTTTAAAGATCATTTGCTTCAATCACCAAAGAACACAAGTTCTTCTGGCTCCATAATAAAGAGGAAAGGGATGTAGCATCACTTTCTGAGCAAACCGTCCTGTTTAGGTTCATTATACGACTTTAATTTCTCTGAGAATGCAAATTGTTCTGAGACTAGCAAACAATATTTCTCTGGATTAGTAAGAAACTTACGCAAATGAGTTTTGACATTGATAGGCACATGAAAATGAATCACTTCATAGGTTGTCATGAGAAATGATGCAATATAATAAAACAATAAGATTTCCTTTATAGTCATATTTAAATTCTTGTGAATAGAACGAAGTGAGGAGCAATACAGTACAAGTATTTAGCATAACTCTATAAAAAAAATGCCCTGAATTTTTTATTTATTGAGAATATTTATTAATAAAAGGGTTTATGAAGCTACTATTTACTTAAAACTATATATTTAAGTAAATTTATTTTCATAACAGTATTAGTAAGATAGAAATAGCTTTTGGACTGTTGAAGATTGCATATACACAGAAGATGAAAAATACAAATTAACTCTTACCTATATGTTGAATATATGATTTATTGCATGGATACAGTTTAAAAATAAGCATTACATGCCTTCATATGAATAGCATCCCATAAAATTGCAGAAAATCATGAGAAACTAGAAGAATTGGAGGACCTATCTAAACTCATTCTGAAAGTATATGTAAAGTTATAGACATAATCAAATAGAGGCTAGGCAGGTACTGAATTTCATTTCTCCTGTCCTGTAAGTATCAAGACAGATTCTTTGTCCTAAGCAAGACAACCATGAATGCCTACCTATAATTATTTATTGCAGGTTTTCTGTGACTACACCTTGAGATAAAGGTAGTGATTAATTACATCATTGCAGTTCTTTCTAAAAGAAAGGTATATCATTTAAAATAGTTACCCAGGTTTCTTCAATGAAAAACAGATATTTCCAGGAAATATTTTGGTTCACTAATTTAGGGAGAAGAAACTGGCCACTGAAAATTCTTATCTCTATTGACGGGTGATAGAGAGAGTTTACTGTAGTTGCTAAAAACATAAACTTTAAATACCTGTCTATATGTTCACTGAATATCAGACCAAATATTTAGAGTTTCCACAAAAAAAAATTAAAAGATGCTGCCAATAAGTTTTGGTATATGCTTCCTTATGCAGTCGTTGTGTCTTCCATACAAAGCTTCCATGCATATCTTCCTCCTCAAAAACTGAGCTAGAGTATAAAAATAAAATTAATTTTATCATGGAGGTAAATTATTGACTAGTCAGATAAACTTTCCACAGAAGCAGAGGTAATGCTAGGGGCTAATAAATAAATAGAATCATAGAACTTTGGTTTCAGGCAATTTCACCCTATCTATCATAAATCTTAGAGGCAAAATGTAGCAGGTATGATAGATATGACAAACAATTGCTTTCTGACCCACTAAGCAAATACATCAGTATAAAAATAACCAATGTCAATAGTAGTGTCCAATTTGTGGCCATTGTATTATTCTAAGAGTAATGTAAAACACACCAGTGGTAATAAATTTCATCTGAGTGCAATATGATAAATGCAATGTACCTCTGAAATCCAAATACCTGTCTGGAAAAAAAAAGAAAGAAAACAAAGTAAGATTCTGAGTTGATTGACTTCAGAAAATAAAAAGCACAAAAACATATTCAGTGTCATACTTTCATTATACCCCTGTGACCTGCTATGGATTATATTTAGGAGTGATTGGGAGTGTCTTAATGCAAGTAGGTTGACCACTTTCCCATTCCACTTTTGTAATTCACTGTTTCTATCAACTCTCTGTCCTATATGTCTTCCAAAAAGCCACTGAGACTCCTTTAGAATGATGAATGGCAGACCCAAAGCTGATCAGAGCTTAGTGGCTTGTGTGCAAAGCTCTTTTCTTTATCCTAGGTTTGGTCAAAAAGAGACAAGAACAATATATTTTTCTTTTTTTTAATTCAAAGTCTAGCTTTAAATAAAATATAAACTAGAATTACATTTTCAAGACACTGAAGTAATTTGGTTTTGCCAAAGATATATTTTTTTCCATATCAAGTTTTGCAATTTCTTTTTTAACCCTTTTAGACATGGCTATTATGTAACAGCTAGGGGTCTTGGGATTGTAGGGACTCTGTGGTGCAGGAAGTCACTTGAATCCTTCATTAAAAGATTGATATGGGCCCTCTTCCTCTAAGGGGATTCTCTAAGGGAGACTCATAGCCTCTTCTGGGATTCTTTTCCTTCTTTTCTTCCTTTGCATTTTACCTCCTATAGTTCACAGGGTTCTTCAAAAAACTATGTTCAATTACCCAGCAGATAAGGAAACACCTTCCTGCTCCTTTTGGAATATTCCCCATCTCAGTCAATGTCTGTTTAAAGGCATATGACACTCAAATTGAGAACAGATATTGTTCCTCAGTCCAGCTTTTCTGGATAGATGAAATGAAAGAATTCTGAAATACAGAATTTTGTAGAATGAGAAAACGTGGTGTGATACTTACCAAGATTTATTTTTCTCTGAATTGTCAAACATTATACATTGTTTCCTTGCTCAATGAAAATGAAATGAAAAATGAGGACAACAACAAATACTGGAATCAGAACAGAAGATTTCAAAATGAATTACTACATATTATTAAGTATGCAGCACAAAGAACAAATTGCAGTAAATTAGTTTCACTAATTTGCTTTTAATCTTTTTGAAAATAGACAAAACTATTTTCAAAAAGTAGACTTCAGGAGAACTCTTTAATTTTTTCTTTAGCATAGACTACCTCAGTAACATCATGCCATTTTTATTAGAGACACATGCATGGCTCACGAATTATCTCATTCACATTTATTATTCATATTGAAGGCATAATTTCTTCCTTGAAAGAGTACTAATGAAGATGTTAATTCCAAGGGCACTCCACCAAATATATTTGAAGTTTAAATTGAGATATTTCAGATCAATAGAACATAAAATGGCTATAGCTTTATTTATATAAATGAATATATTTAGGAAAAAGCATTATTACCAGCTGACAGACAGGAGAAGTTTGAATAACTACCCACTGCTTTTGTTAAAAGGATATCAGTGTTCCTGTAGCTTTTCCTCCTCAGCTTCATTATATGCCTCAAAATACAGAAAATTACTCAGAAGTCCTAGAAGTTAAAAAGGTTTAGGTCCTGATCCTAAAACCAACTCTTCATATATGACTTTTCTATACAGATGAAAGTCAAGAAGCCATTTTCTAATTCAAAGTAATTTTCTTCTCTACGGTTGCCCAATTTGAATAGAAATAAAGTTATCTGTCTTCTCTTGAAGCTTCCCATTGGTATCTTTCAGTCTGTGTAGATATTTTGGATATTCCAGAGAATCTTGAATGGCATTGGATGCTTATCTTTAGGGCTCTGAGCCTTACCTTACTCTTGACGGTTTATGGAAGCTTGGAAACACAGTTCACATAGAGACATTTACACACCTAAATTTAGATATCTGAATTCAGAGCTGGATCTCAGTTACAGCATAAGTAAAATAGAAAAATCACTAACTAAGCCAACACATAAACAATAATAATAAATCAATAAATAAATAAAGGAAGATTCAACCTAATAATCTATTTCATAAGGAATGTTAAAATGGATTTTCAGGAAAATAAGATGTACATAGACAAAAATAGAGAAACCAATTATTTTACATCTCTGAAATCCATGATTAGGCATTACACATGTTGTTTGTATGGCATTAGAAGTTTCCATATTCATCACCTGACTTATTACTGAAGAAACATCTGCACTATCTTTAGAAGGTACTCCTATTTCTCTAGAACTTTATGAAAAGCACAGCTTTTGTTCTTGCTTAACATAACCACATTGTTTAAACTTGGATTTAAAAAGGTTCTAGTAAAGTGATGAAACATATCCATTTTACTGTTGGTTTAAAATTTATTGTACCTCTTTCATGCCTTTATTTTATATATGCAAGCTAAACTGCTAGGAGTAGCTTTAATAACCTGTACCTCTTAATTTAGGTATAGATTGGTTAATAATCTGAATTTTCATGTTTTCATCAGGTTTCTTAAACAGACAGACCAACTCTAATATTTCAAAACTGGTGTGCTCTTTTCCATCTTATATTTCCTTCACCTATATGGGTGAATCAATATGTAATATGCCATTTTATTATGTCTGTTATTTATAATAGTTGATGTTTAATCATGATGCCATTTAATCATGATGAAAGTATATATATAATAGTCTTCAATACTGGTGTATATAGTTTTCTGTTTATCTAACTTTTCGTTAAGCAGCTAGTCAAAAAAAGCAAGCACACACAATTGTTAAATAGAATAAAGTAGGTGTGTTAATTTCCTTACTCTTTTGACATCTTTGAAAATCATGCCTTTGTGTTTTGTTCTCCTGGTTTTGTTTGAGATGATCTCTAATTGAAAGCAAAAAGATCCATGCCACACACACTTGCCCAACTCACGTTTTCTATGACCCAAAAAGGACACAAGTAAGTAATGGAAAAGTAAATTCTAAAATACTTCAACAGGAATTTAACAAGTTCACATTTGCAAAACTGTTTCCCTGCAGTTGTTAAAGGGATGCATACAAACAAGTACAACAGAAAGCTAAAAGAAATATAATCTGTTCTCTATAAACAATTATCACTGGCACTGTGACAATAGTTTTACATTGCTACCATTTTTATTTCTCTTTGTAGTGCAAATGATACAAGTGTAAGTACTATTTTTTTTTCCTCTGTTATGTGCAATAGCATTGTTTGCTCAGCCTCAATAAAAGAGAAGAAAGAAAACCTTTTAGTTTCCGCTGTAGGACTCTGCCAGATGTGCCATTGACTGATGTATTTCAGTATTTTCATTAGAAATTCCAGAGTTTGAAGACAAGCACTTGAAAAAAAAGTTTGAAAAAATAACTTTTGAGATCCCTGCAAAGGACAAAATAAAGCAGTCATAATAAAAAAGTCAATTATTAATTTACATTTCAGCATAACAGGTTTATGTTGCAAAGAAAGACAGAACAGATATAGTAGTGAAAAATTTCACAAGCGAGTTAACTACTGATCTTACAAAGAATGACATGCCCATACTCAAAATTTTATTTTAATTTCTCTGAGTTTGGAACACTGAAATTTCACATCTGAGAGAAAATCTAGTGCCAAACAGCAAATAGTTTTCTGAAGAAGATAGCAATATATTTTCCAGCTGTTAATTTTGGGTAAAGACACATCCGAAAGAGAACTCAAACCTTGCAATGAATTTATTAATCTATCTCCAGCAAACAAACTTTATGGCTCCTGAAATACTGTGAATATGCTGTAGTTGATAGCCTCAGTCAATTGGAAACATCACAAAAAGACTTCAAACAAGAAATTTAAATAATTTGGACTCGATGTTGAAAAAAAATGGATGATGTAAAAGGTATACTATCTATAGATAATAAAATCTTTCTGAAGTCTTAATATGAAGATGTTTTAATCATGCATGATTTTCCCCTTTCTAAAGGAAATATCAGTATGATAATCCATGTTATTAGAACAGCATAATAAAAATTTAGAAATGTGAAAATTAAAAAACAGTAATAGAAGGATTAAGTTATGGCAACTGTATTAATATCTAGTGGTGACATTTCACTAGCTATAGCTATTCCTGGATGGCATTTCATGAACACATTTCAGCACACATGGGTTGGTTCACAGAGTCATAGAATGATTTTCGTTGGAAGGAACCTTAAATATCATCTAGTTCCAACCCCACTTCCATGGGTGTGGATGCCATGGAATAGATCATCTTGCTAAGAACCTCATTCAGCCTGGCCTTGAATACTTCCAGGGATAGGGCTTCCACAGCTTCTCTGGGTGACCTTTTCCAGTGCCTCACCATGCACTGAGTAAAGAATTTTTTCCTCAGTCTAATCTAAATCTCTTCTCTTTTAGTTTAAAACCATTCCCCCTGGTCCTATCAATATCTGCCCATGTAAAAAGCCCCTTTCCAGCTTTCTTGTAGGCCCCCTTTAGATGTTGAAAGGCTGCTGAAAGGTCACCCTGGAGCCTTCTTTTCTCCAGGATTAACAATCCCAAGTATCTCAGCCTGTCTTCACAGGAGATAATTTTCTTTGATAGTTAATGGGATAAGATATATATCTAATAGTTTCAGCAAAGTTCTTTGGAACGCAACAACTGTGTCAGTTGCTTAGAACAAGAAGACCAGTTCCTTAACTTGAAATTTGTGCAGATTCAATAAAATCAATGCATCTCAAAAAGTTTTAATCTGATTTTAGGCAGAACACTTTTTTGTTTGTTTGTTTTAAATTTACTTACTATAGGAGTATTTATCCAGGAACAGAAGATTTAATTAATTTAAATTTTAATCCTATGGTAATTCATTAAAATAATTAAAAGAGAAATAAATTTAATTAATGAGTGATCCTTTCCAACTGCATGATGAATCCTGGGGGTGTACTAATCTTAACTGGAAGGCCTGTTTTCCTTGATGTTATGCTGCATCTTCTTTTATGCAGCAATTAATTTAGCTGTTTTGTGGTTACTCTCCTCCTAAAGTGAAAGGTGGAAGCACAATGCATTTCTAAAATTGAGAAATACAGCAGAAAAGGAGGAAAATTCATGGTTCTATTCAGCACAAGAAAACTGAGAAGGCAAACTAATACTCTTAACCGTTTTCCATCATTTCAGATATGTAATTTCAGAACTGAACGAGGGCAGACAAGCAGCTTGATTATTCTAGCTTGTCTCCTGGTGGCAATTTGAAAAGCATCAATAACTGAATCTCAGAGCATTACATGAATATATACCAGAACATCATTTCATATAATGGTTTTGGTTATCTTACTCTAGCGGTTCTAAATGTAAAACTAATCTCTATCTATGTTGGAGGGAGAAAAGTTTAAAAATTACTGAGTTATCATGGATTTCTTCTTCATAAATTGCAAATATCCTAGTTATAAACCCACTTCTTGCCACAAATCACTTTACCAAGGGGGAAATATGCAGAATGTCTTCCTCTTTTACTACTTAACTTCACTTATGCCATGTAAAGTATCTTACATCTAAATAGGGTAGCTCCAGTGAGAAAGAGAGTAACATAGATGTTCTGTTAGTTCCTGGTCCAAGAATCCATTGGATAAACTGAATGAGTAAGGGAATATTGCTTTTCCATTCTTGATCTTTTTTTTTTCCTTTTGCAAAGCAGTTACAGACAATTTAATTATACCATCTGAATACCAAGTCTAAAATAATAGAGCTTTACTCCTGCCATCCAAGAAATACCTTATTCAGACTCTTTCATCAAATCTTTCAAAAATTCTTTGTATACACGTTTCCTTCGCTACTAAAAAGAGATAAATAAGGAAGCTGAATAATTTCACAAAAGCATTAGCACCCAACTTCTAACATATATGCTTTCTGTAACGTGTTATTATGCAAAAATAAAAAGATTCTGCTAAGTAATAACCATTATTCTAAAATAATATCTTTACTGGGTGTTTTATTGGCGTTTGGTTGATCTGGATTATTGGATTTTAGAGAAAGGAAGAAAGAGAAAGGATCATATTGGAGTCCCTGAATCATGTCTAACTGTTCACCGACATTTCATAGTTTTTCTACTTGATTATATTACAACATATATAAACAACACAGAAGCTGCTTTTGTCTCTCTAGTAAACAGCTCCATTTTCACATAAATACCTTTCTAAATCACAGAAAATTAGTATTCTGTTTAAGATATTAAAAGAAATACAATTTCAAGCATCATAAGTAGAAAAAGTAGATAAATGTGAAGAATGTGATCACACAAGTCTATAGAAATGAGTGGGAAGCAAAATGCATCAGACAAGACAGGAAATAAATAAAAGGGAAAGGTTTCAATGGAATTCAGTAGAACACCTACTCTCTCAAACAGAATATTAGCTTGGCTGAAGAATGTCACAGTAAATTTATTACCTAAATATAGGAAAGAAAAAGAAGAAGAAAATTTAAGATACCCAGGTTACTATATTAGTCTTAGAACCTATTTCTACCCACATTGTTGTCTGAATTATAAGTGAAAAATATATAATTATTCTTGATTTTCTTTCAACTCAAATATAAGTTTACTAAAATAGTAAATGAACAAGTATATAACTATTTCATAAAATTGTGGTGACTTAGTCAGATACAATATAAGACTTTTCCAGAAGAGTATAAACACTGAGACTACCAAAGGAGCAAACAAAGACATGAGGTTATATGCAGGAGCACACAAGTTACAGAAAAAGAAGGAACTGGGTAATCCCAAGGAGCTGCAAGCAAGTAGGAGATCATCCCAAATACACAAAATGACTGCCAGAATTGAGACAAATATTAACAGTATTAGGGACAGACCAGAATCCCTTTTTCTTGGGAGTGGGTAAAGAAGATAACCATATCAAGAAAGAAGAGAAAATATGGAGAAGAAAGAAGTCTGCTTCTGTTCTGACTTGTTTTGTGGGGAACTCTTGAGCCTGGTCATGCTAACCTCATTGACTAAGAGTAATCAAGAGCTATAGTCATCAGTACTAGCTGTATGGCATGAATTTCATAGTACTGCTCACCCACAGCCAGTATGGTATAAGCTTGTTAAGGACTGATACTTTTGAATACATAGTAAATACTGATACAGTGGATAGGTATTGTGTATGAACGTAGAGCAACATGATCTAGTGCAAGGTGTCTTTGTCCATGGCGGGGGAGCTGGAACTAGATGATCTTTAAGGTGTCTTCTAACCCAGACCTTTCTATGATTCTGTGATTCTACATTGAATGAAATCAGTACATAAAGACAACCTCTTCACATGTCCAAGGTGTGAGTGACAGGAGAATTTTTCTCTGACATCCTAATGCCCAGGTATTTTGGATTTTGAATATACCTTTATTCTCATTGCTATAATATTTTCTGAAGGAGCAAAAACATGAAAAGACACAGGAGTGGAAGAGATGGGATAAAGGAAGTGGAACAAGTCCTGATCTCTGTATTATTAATTAGGACTTTGGTTATCTTTTAGTCTCTTAGCCAAAAAAAAACCCTTTACGTTCCTAAGGCCTGTAAGAGGTAGAATCTAGGCTATAATTCTCATGACACTCTCGCACAATGTCTTTCTTCTCTTTTCAGTTTTTCTAGTTAACTTTTATTCAGAGATTCTGTATTTCTCCTACCAAGACAACATTCCTTCCAGTTCTCTTTCCCATATATTTGGAAATACAGCTGATCACTTGACATCTAAGCATGTTTGACACAAACATTTCTTTTCACAAGCCTCCCTATCTTCATTTCTCTTTTCTGTATGACTACTTTTTTGCATCTTCTCCTTGTACTGTTGTAGTTGAAGTTACAGTTTTAAATAAAATTTATTCCTAAAACTGATCATCACAAATAGCCACTCCTGCCCCAGTACTTTTTAAAACTTTAAACAGGAAGAGAAGAGAAGAGAAAGAAGAGAAGAGAAGAGAAGAGAGGAGAGGAGAAGAGAAAGAAGAGAAGAGAAGAGAGGAGAGGAGAAGAGGAAAAAGGAGAAGAGAAAAAAGGAGAAGAGAAGAGAAGAGAAGAGAAGAGAAGAGAAGAGAAGAGAAGAGAAGAGAAGAGAAGAGAAGAGAAGGCATTATACCTATTTCTTCATTTTCAAAATTCATATTACTTATAAAACCTCCTGTTACATATTCTGTATGGTGTATACATTTCATAGAAGACAAAAAAAGGAGAGCATGGAAAGCAATTTCATTAGCTGATTTTTCTCCTTAAAACGCTATGTATTGTTCATAGTAGAATAATTTTTATAAAGCATGAAATTATTGTCTCTAACTTGTTGATAAATGGAATAATTTATTCTGGTTTTATTGTCCAAAAACCTTCAATGCCCCAGTTTAGCAGGTTTCACTTCTGATAAGAGCACTATCTTTAATATAGTACTTTCCAACTCTGATAAAAATGTTATTACAATATTTTACAGTATTTTGCAAGATATGATCCTTAATTCTAACTCAATTCTACTCTCAGCCTTATCAGACAGAGAAAACTAGTAATTAGAAAGGCAAAGGTCAGAGGTAGACATGCTCACAGTCTTAATTTAGAAGTTTCTTTATAGCCTTTCAGAAACTGCAGTATCAGTGAAACAACAAAATATTGTTTTTGACCTTATAAAATGACCAAAGAAACAACCAGAAAATGAATTACTGAATTTATATCTGGTTTACACTGCCAAAAAATAAGTGCTTTTATAGCAGGCTTACACTACCAAAAAATAAGTGCTTTTATATCAGGCTTACACTACCAAAAAATAAGTGCTTTTATAGCAGGCTTACAGTACCAAAATAATGTGGGCACTTCAGCTCCATATTACAGACACAGACATGGAATTGCCTTTTAACAACTGAACAGCTACCAGCTATTTATTGAACTGTCTACACAGAGGCGTAAAATGCAATTTGAGATTCTGTAAGGTGACAAAAGATGTGTAGAAAACTTTGAGTTTCTACAGGAGATGCTGTAGGCTGTGGGAGTTCTTCTCTAAAATTCTGATTACCCTTGGATGCCATGCTGAGACAATGGACTCAATGTGTCTGTTCCAGGTGACATAGATTTCTGTACTAACTACATTTTGTCTGACTACAGTGACATCCTGGATTCTTACTCTTCACATAGATGCTTGCATGAAGATGGCTGCATGCATGTGTTAAAAATCTGAAACTCAGCTATGAACATAAAGTCAATTAATATCACCTAATCTGAACTAAATTACAGCTAGGTATCTAACCTACTGGAGTGATTTATGGGTTTAATAATGTACTCATATATATTTAATATCATTTGATTGGCTGCAGTGTAGCTGAGATACTCAGAGGGGACCAGCAGACAAAAAAATTTGTAAAAAAGTTACATTCTTCTGCAGTGGCAGTTGGATCTCAGTCAGAATATCCTAGCAAATCTCAGGTGACAAATTTCTGAAATTTAGGCAATGGATCAAGCTACTATTGTTCCTTCATGATGAATCTGCTGTGATAGTCACTTCTACATGGTGATGTATCCACTCTCAAAACTATTAGTAATGAAAAAAGTGTGTGATGAAGTCACCTTAGAAAATTCCTTGAAAATGAAGAAAGCAAGTGATGGCTCAGAAGAGTCATCGACTAGAGAGAGAGAACCTAGAACAAGGATAATCGCTGCTTACTGGCTGCAGTTTGGTAAGTGCATCCCACTTTAAAATTTTGAAAAATGAATGCACCAGCTCTACCCAGTAGCATATGCAAGGTGTAGAGAGAGTAAGGTGGAATCCTATGGGATGGACAGTCACTTATTCTGTCCCTCCATCTGTGAAAAGACCGTCCACAACTTGAAGAGCACTCGACCTCTATCCTGTCTTCCAGTTAGGTATATGCACATAAAAGGTAAAATAAAGGGTAGAAAGGAAAAGTGGAACAGAACAGATGGTGTGATCAACGCAAAACTTTTGGTGATACTACCTAAGTAGTTAGTTACAGATGAAAGGATTTCTGAGTTCATGCAGACACTCCTGGAGGTTTTGTGTATTTATGATATGTTAAAAATATAAATGTTAAAAGCTGGGTTGAATTATCTTTTATGAATTCAGTTCTTCAAAATGTCAAGAAGTTAACATTTCTCTTATTACATTTGATGTAAACGTTATGTGGTTGCCTGATAGCACTGATCTCAAAATGAAATTTAAACAATGTTGCTTCAGGGTGAATCCACTTTTCTAATAAGTTTCATTACTAACAATACTGTATTTACTATTGTATTGAATAACCCTAACCAACAACTAGGGTAGAGACAAAAAAAAAATTCCCAAAGGATATATGAGATTACTTTCTGAGTTGTGGTTTTCAGAGGAGATTTCATTTGCCTGTATATAAAGTCTTAAGGGGTTTCAGCATTTCAAGTATCATATTTCTGTAGTGAGTCATCACCTAGAAAAGATTCATTTTGCTTCATGATAGCCATCGGAAATATAGGCATCTAATCCGAACTATTTAAGAGGTCCTTCTGTATCACTCACTTCTTGATAGTTTTCGGTGTAGACACCCTACCCTCTGTTAGCTGTGAATTATATCTTGAGCATGTGACATGTCTTGTCAAACAATTCAGAAATGAAGCTTTCACTCCCAAACTCCACCACCAAAGGGTCTTTTGAGGAATTCTGAGACTGGTGTTGGCCATAACGGTAAGAGAAAGACTGGAAACATGAGATGAAAACAAATAAGGGAAGAAAGATTGCTAAGTATATTGTACTGCTGTATTTTTAACATTTAAAAAAATCTATTCACATCTGTTGTGGGGAAAATATTCCTTTAAACATTGATTCCTTAAGATAGCCACAACCACAGAAAAGTCAGTGCAAGAAATTTAATTCTATTATAAACATTTATCTTCCTCCTGAGCAATTCCTATTAGCCATGCTTTACTTTAGTATTTATGGATTCAACCCATCTAGATATTACTTTGCTTGACAGTGCTAATAACCTGTTTTGCAAAATCTTGTTTGTGTGCCCTATAACCTGTTATCAAACAAATCCCTCTTGCCAGAAGGGAAAATAATGATACAGTTCCAAAGACTGTGACGATAGAAGACTTTGTGATGATCGTTTACTCTTATACCCTGTAGAACACAGATGATAAGATGAAGTTAATTAATTTCCACTTCAAGTCCCATGCTTTGTGTAATTTATTTTTTAAAACAAACAAACATTTGTTCTCAATGCATAGTGTGCAGTAGTGGAAAAACTAATCATTACCCTTGATAACTTGGTCCAATGGAAATTTGCTCTTACTCTGCTCTAACATCTATTAATTTTTCCCTGTTTTAGCTGGCTAATCAACATAAGCTTGCTTTGCTTTGCTTAATTACAACTTGACTTTTTTCCCCTTAATTTCTGTCCATAAGCTTTGTGCCATATTCATCTTTTATCTACTTGGTTTTGCAAACAGCCTGTTAAACCATACTAAGTCCAGGGAATTACAGTATTTTAAGTACAAATCAGTAGAATTTCTTTCATTATTCTTCAGTTTAATTTCAGAAGGAAAAAAGAATGTGTGGACAGGCTTTGATATCACATAGCATTAAATGTACTTAAGGAATCACACTTTCCATAACTAACTGTAACAAAAGGGAAAAATATGACTGATGTCATAACCAGCTGTGCTTGAAACTCCCATCTGCCCCAGTAGATATCTATTTGATAAAAAGCAATTTTGACTACAAATACAGATCAGTGCTAAAAGTCATACTTCTAAATCTCAGGTGACATTTATTTACTGAAAAATAAAACTCGTGCAGTTGTCAGTCTTCACTGATATTTTAAAGCTTTTCCTTTGTTTCGTGTACTGGTATTACTTCCACCTGTGTTGTTATATTTGTCTGGGTTTAAGGGGGTTTGATGTTTGCATATAACAATTAAAATGTTCATGTTTGGTGCCCAGGTGAGGATTTGACTAGACCAAGTTAATAGATACAAGAGGCAAAGCTGACAAAAGTTAATAATCCCTTTTAGGTGCTTATGAAAAAAAGGGACTGGTGAACAGAGAAGGAAACAAGGAGTTTAAAGGAGGGGAAAAAAGATTGTGGACCCAAACTGACTTCATTGTTAGGTCATTTGATTCTTCAGGAAAACAGGAATCATAAAAAAACCATCATTCAGTCATGAGCTGATGTCTTGTAATAGAGAGGCAAAAGTAATCTAGCAATAACTAGGCACAGCTGAAAAAAATTAGAGTTTTCTTAACTGCATAGCTCGGCTAGCACTTTCTTAAAATGGGCAAGGGGTGGGAGAGGGAAGTAGTCTTTTTGGATGGATACAGAGTAACTTCTTGCACAAATTCAGGATGTTGAGGAGCAACACCAACCGGCAGGGTTCAATTCAGCCATTAGATCAAAAACTATAGGATTGCATGATATCCTGGTGAACCGTATGGTTTGGGAGAAGAGATGCAAAGTACCAAGGCACCTGAATCCTCACCTAACGGGGTGTCTGTGTAGGACAGTAGATTTTGACATAGGCTTTGACTCTTTTCTGTACTATATGAAGATACAGCAGATCTTTCATTTGATGCCATCCCCCTAAATTATTCATACAGTGTGCCTTCTCTAAATAAAGAAAGAGAAGTTTTCTATATATTAGTGCAAGTTCCAAGAAGATATTTATTGCTTCAATAATAGCAGTGAAAATTCAAAGAAAAAATATAAATTTCAAGTAACTGCTTAATGATGAAGGGCTTATGGGGAAGGTGTTTATTTCATCTCTCTACACACAGATAATGACAAAGTAATTAAGGATTTACACATCTTTTTCTCCACTTATTTGCTGTCTTGAAGTGGGCATCCTTTAATACTCCTAAATATTGTGTTAGAACATAATTCATAAGAATTTGAGACAATTCATTTCAGAATTGTAGTAAATTGGAAATACCTAATGTTATTTTTATACCTAATTCCACAGACAATTTCTGATTGCTCTTTCTTTTAGAAACAGGTTTTAGAATGGGCTATTATTTTTCTTCCTAGTGCTATAACAGAAATTAAACAGTTTTGAAAAATTAGGACAATCATGTAGAATACCATTAGCCAGCGTAAGATATAGTTATAATTTTTTAATCTAACCTAGAATATAACAGAACATGAAATATTATATGACAATATCTGAACATTGTAATGGAAACAATAATACCTTTCTCTCTCACTTCTTAAAAAAATCACATGAAGAGGGAGCAGATTAGTTGTATTTCAATAGACTTAGCTGAATAGTTCTTGCCAGATTAAATTAATATAAAAATTCTGTTTTTTCACTTATTTAAAATAATATACTTAGACTCCAATGACATTTTGTTTGAAATCTAGGCTATTTTTAATAGTAGGTATAACCACCAAAAATAGTTTTTTTTGTGCAATGAGATACTGGAATTGGTTGATTTTTTTATCATGTTACCTGCAATAATGTATTTCTTTACCAACTGGCAAGCCAAAGTAAAAAATCTATTATTTGAAAATTTATAATTAATATTAAATTTGTGAGAAATAAGCTACTTCCATGAATAATTAATAATACATAAAATATTATAACCTGAGATTTTATAAGAAATTAAATAAGACAAAATATTAAGAAAGCAAGTACACAAGGAAACTAACCTCTAACAACTAAACATCCAGAAATTTATACAATAATAACATTGGCCACAGAAAATTATCTATTTGTCTTTGTGAGGTCAGTGCCTCATTCAGTTCTGTGTATAGGCACTAGGATCTACTGGACACTGAGTTGTCCTTTTGACATGCATTTTCTCAGACAGATGTGCTATCAGAATTGAAATAGATAAAAAACTCATAGGTTAAGTATTGTTTCAAAATTCTCTTGGGAATCATCAATTCTGTTTTTGATTTTCAGTTTCCCCATGACAAAAACTTGTGGAATGAAATTTAGATGTATTACTAGACTGTATTGATTGAATAGCATCAGTTTAAATGACAAAAACATATCAGTGCCCTAAAAAACCTTTTAATTCTGAGTAAGCTGTTGGTAGAAAAAATATGGTGCTACAAAATTATAAAATAAAGAGCACGACGAAATTATTACATCCATAAATTGGTTAATTTTTAATTCATAATGACCTTAACATAATAATGTCATTTCTATATCTGTCTGTAATATGGAATCTGTTAAAGTATTTAGTGTGATTTTTCTTCAGAGTTATTCATATTACCTGTGGGGACTATTAGCATTTTCTTTTTTAATGTACATTCCTTGGAAGTAACTTTCTTTCTGTTTAATTAAATAACTGCTTACCCTGAAGTCATCTCACTTCTAGAATAGTTGCACCTCAAGAGGTTATGCACTGAGGTGAGGTCCTTTACCATCTTTTACTGCATTCATTCAACTAAAAATGAAAGATAGCTGAACTCCTTCATCCTCTAGGGAGACACAGGCATTATTTTGGTGTTTTGCTTTCCTATCAACAAATAAAATTAAGTAGTATTAAGAATGGAAATCAGATAGAAAAAAAGCCAGGAATTTATAAAGCACACACAATTGCAAACAGAAAATTTTGGCTTTCACTTTGATCCAAGTAAAAACTACTTTTTTGTTCAAATATTTTTGGGTATTCCTTGCTATGCTGGCATTATATTGTGATTTGCAGTGGTATCACCGTCCAAGATTTATTTTTGCTTTTGTATACATGCTGTGACGATCCATGGAAAACTTCTTATAAGGATGTCATATCATTCCAAGACAATTTCAGATGTTCTAAGTAATATTAAATTAATCAAGATAAAAAACTAATATTTCAAAGTATAATAATTAACTTTTAATTATAAAAATTTACTGCTTTCTGTTTTAGGAATAATGAGCATAATTAAAATAAAATTTCTGAAACTACATGCCAAATCCAGAATTGTAGAAAATGGTTTTTCAGTACAGGAAAAGTGTTTATGAGGAGAAGACTAATCCTTTGAAAGTTACGTATGTACCTTTGCATTTGCTGCAAGTATTACTTGAAATGTTATCTGTCTTTAGCTGTCTTATTCATAACTGCAACATTTAGTTCTCTCACCTATCATTTACAAAAATTATTTTTTTTCCCAAGTTCTAACCTTCGGAGACAGAAAAACTTGTGGCTGCAAATGTTTAAGACTGTGACACACTGAATATAATTAAATTTAAAAATATTTCTAAGGAAATTAAGGGGGATTTTCCTGGGAAAATGAATTCCATAACAACACTGATGAAAATGAGGAATAGTAGCAAAACTGTTTTCATAATGCTACATAGTGCACGTAACTCACCCACTTCCAGAAGGATTTACTACGTATAGATAAATATCAATAGTGAAATCTATATATTTAAATGTAGTAATGTAAAACATTAAAACTCTGTTCTAAAACTCAGCTGAGTTCTCTATTTATTCAATGTAGATTAAAGGAGTTAATTTAAGAATGAGCATGTAAGATGACTTGCACTTAACTTATCATCTGCAGATATCGGCATTTTTCTTGTATATTAGGAGAGATTCTTGCTGCTTAGATTTCTAATTTTTTGAGATTATGAAATTTATCAATATTTACCAAATTTACCAAACCAAAGAAAAACAACAAGCAAAAAAAGAAAATAAAACAAAATTTTAAAAAAAAAACATTAAAGAAAGTTGATGTTTCAAATCAGTGTTCTTTTGGTGCAAATAATTTGATCAGTTAAGGTGAAATATTTTCTATCAAGATTAATATATGGAAAAAAATGTTCAATGTCATGACAGCTGCATGCTCACTGGGCTTCAGTTTTCTTTTCTCTTCACTGTGGGCAATTCACCAAATTACTAATTTAATTATGCAAATTGTTGGGCTTAGACTTCAATAGCAAGCCTTTCAAGATGGTTTTCAGGTTCAAAAAAACAACAGCTTTTCAACAGGCTCCTCTTAATCATGATCCTGATTGTATTTTGCTGAAATCTCCACTCAGCATTCATCACCACTCCTGTATCTACGTGTTTTCTGCACACCTATTTTCCATATCTGTGTTTTCTCTCATTCCATCTTCTCAGTGTCTTACTTGCTCTATAAAACTGACTTTATTTTCAATTCACATTCTACTTCACCTTCGACACCTTGTTCTCACCTTCTCACCAGAAGGTTCTAGTATTAATCAACCCCTACATTATTATTATTACTATGGGATAAGGTCTTCAACTTATGGTTGGCGGTACATTGTAAATTACTGTAATTATCATAAAGTATTTAAAAGTTTTGAAGAAATGCCTGCTACTCAGACTCCTCTAATATCCTCTACTTTTTTTCTTGCCTCCTACTTCACTGCATATCACTGAATTTAATTCTTTTGTAACTACCATTTCTTTACCTAATTTTTTGTATGGTCTTCTATCTTTCTGCTATAAATATTAATGCAACCATTGAGAAAAATCCGGACAGAAATGAATGTGGGCTATAAATAAATAATCTAAAACCAGTCATATAAGAAAAGTAATCTGAGACACTTAAATAGGTTACAGCTATAAGCAATACAGAAAGATTAATGTCTTCAAAGAGCATCAATTTCCCTACTGCTGTTGCCTTTATTTTCTGGCTGGAATGCCCTAGCCTTCTCATCACCCCAGGTAATTGTTTACTGTGTTTTCTTTTTAAGATCAATATTTTTAATCCTTAGATGTATGCTTACTTCATGAATTTAATTTTTGAACAGTAAAGAGCCTACATTTCTTTTTTTTTGTCCTTGTAAAAATGTATGTGGCCTATGTACACATAGTTTACATAATAGAAACCAAAATAATCAATATTGAAAGACGGGGTGTGGGGGGTTATCCCTCACAGGGAATTTCCAGTCTTTGCAGTTCAATTAGATTAATTTTACGAATCTCTAAACCTTCTTCTGATGAGAACAAGATCACACTGCCAGTATAATGACCTATAACTGCGAGATAATTATGATCCATTAATGAATCTATAAAGCAAAATAATATCAACAGAATATAAAAATAACATGTCTTCATATGTAACTGTCAGAATTCTATGTTAAAGTTTACAAATCAAACTGCTCTATTTACAGGTAGAGTGAATGGCGCAAAGAATTTGTAGCTTAGGCAGGATGTAGAGATTCGGAAACATGGTTATTGTAAATAGGCCAGCAGATGTGAACATCAATCAATGTCTAAGGAAGGAATGAAGGATGAACTAACTCCAGTTTTACTGTATTATCCTTGTCAGGAAAAATAATGTTTTCTAAACCTCTATGAAATAAACTCACTTTTTTCCTAAGACTGATTTTCAGGAAAATCATGTCTTTTCTCAGATAGTTCAGGGCAACAAGGATGGTGAAGTGTCTGGAACACAAGTCATAAAAGGAGCAGCTGAGTGACTTGAGGTTGTTTAGCCTGGAGAAGAGGAGGCTCAGGGGGCAACCCTGTCACTCCTACAACTCCTGGAAAGGTGGTTGTAGCCGGGCGAGGGTCGGGCTCTGCTCTCAGGGAACCAGCCACAGGACAAGAGGACAAAGCCTTAAGCTGTGCCAGGGTAGGTTTAGGCTGGACACTAGGAAGAAGCTCTTCACAGGAAAGGTTTGGGTGGGTGCTTGTCTTGTCTGTTTCTCTTTCTATAAGATTGAAACTGGACTAATTATTGTTTGATCTCCTTTTTTTCCCCTCATTTTTAAGGTTAAGAAATAAAAACTTGATCACAACACATATAATAGGCTAGATCAGTGGTCTCCCAAACTGTTTGGTCAACCACCCTTGACAGTGAAAGCTTTCTGCTTGTATGCCCTCAATATGTGTATTTATTTATAAATTATGCACATATTATGCACTACAGAAATTCTAGTATTTTCTTCCTAAACCACAATGCATCGGGCTCTGCGCCCTTGTCCACACCCCAGCTTGCAGCTGACTTGTCTAGGTGGGGGTGAGGAAGGAAACAAAATTTCTTCAGTGAATTTAAATTGAACTTTTTTCAGGACCAGGGAGGGAGGAGGAGGGGGTGGAATAAATTAACAAAACAACAAAAAATATTTAATTTATTTTACAATTTTGTTACTTGTTTCTTCAAGAACCCCCTAAATCCATTTAACATAATTAAGTCTTCAAATTCTGTGTGAGAAGATAAGAAAGGCAAAATAAATACCTTTGAATACTTCCCCAATCAAAATAACAAAACAGATTACATCAATTTACTCTTGAAAAGACACATTTACTGTAGTCTCTCTATCACATTCCCACAACAGGGGTTTCATTGACAAGTGTTATCTGTTCTGCTGAAGACACAATCTTCATGCCATTCATTCAGAAACATGATTGCTTTCCTTTCTTACACACAAAACATTTAACGTATTTCTGTACATCTTCAGAAAAGTAATTTTAAAGTTAAAATTATTTCCTGCATTGGTATCCTAGCTAATAATGCCAGTCTAAGATTAAGACTTCTAAGATTATCAAGAATTCGTTGGTAAAAACTGTTGTGTCAGCTCAGTTCATCAAATTCCATGCAGTCTCAGCAGAAGAGAGGTCTTTTGTAACATCAGTGCTCCTATTTTGTAGAGTTAGATTTTTTACTTCAGGTAATCGAATTTTCAATTTATTTGGTTTTGGCCAGAATTACAGATCTAATAACCAGGAGAGGAAAATTATCACTATACCATAAAGAGCCAAAATAATGTATTAAGAACAGAAAAAACCCAAACACAAACAACAAAAGCCAAAACCAAAACCAAAACCAACCAAAAAACCCCACAAACAAAACACCAAAAACACAAACAAACAAACAAACAAGCAAAATTATAAAAAATAGTAGATGACGCTACAATCAGGGAACTATAACTGTTCATTAAAATGTACTTATCTCAAATATTATATTGCATAAAAATTATAGTGGTTACCCATCATATATATTTAGTTAGATAATCACCAGTATTTCTTTGTGAGGTTTCACACAATTCAGAATCTGAAAATCTTTATAGATGTATTAATTTTAACAGATATGTTATCAAAAATTTGGCTGATAGCATGCTAGGTTTCACTAAGTCCTTTCAGACTATCAGACAAAAGTCAAAATTAGTTCTAAAATATTTTGTAGTGTCAGTGATTTTGAAGGAGGTAATAGATAATCTGTTTCTGAATCTCTTTGCCAACAATGAAACAAATGCACTTTAATTCAAAATAAGTATTAACAAAAGATAAAAAAGCATATTTTAAAATAAATTTGTTCTGTATGCAGCTCTCGGGTTTTTTTTCTTTATTTTCCTCTTCAACCAAGCTCTCTGTCTGCAGGACTATTCAGTACTGAGAATCTTCATATTATACTTAACGTTCTTAAGAATTTACATGATCTTAAAACGTCCCTCTGAATTATACTGTGTTTCTGCTTGAGAGTGACTTTTATTTCAAATTTCACTCTAGTTATAACAAACCTGTTTTATTAGGAGTTACTTTCTCATTAAGCTCAAATTCAGCCATAAATGAGAACATTATAGCACCAGATTGTTTTATTTGTGACTACAACTTAAGTATGTATATTACACATTAATAAGTTTAATGATATACTAATACATTTATGAATTTATAAAATAAAAAAATATAAATGTATGGAAGTTTAGAAAACAATTTCATCTAAGGGTATTTCATGAACATGAGACACCATGCCTGCTTGTCTAGGCATTCAGTAGTTATTGTACAATATTGAGCTGTAGGAAAAAAAAATCACAAAACCAAATGAAAGGGGAAACCATACAAACGAAGAGCAAAATTCTGGGGAGATTGTTTTGCCTTTCATATTCTCTAAATTGACTATGTAACTCCTTCCTGTATATCTCATTGGAAAATTTTATGTGCCTTACTAGGAGACATTAAAATGGAATTGCAGGTATCCACACCTAAGAGACTGTCCAAAAAACAGCTACTAGAATGTGCAGTCATTACCTAACCTCAAAATCTTAGTATTCTGAAAACACCTATGATTTTGATTGATATTTTTCTCAGGGATCTGAATGTTCTTTTACTTCCATACCAAACAGCAAAAGATCCTGGAAAAAGACTCAAGCCTCAAATGTATTCAGAAATAAGACTTTGCCTTAGGCACATCACATACTTAATCTGCCAGGCATTGTTAGAATATGCTTAACAAACAGACCTTTATACAAAATACTGCAGTGTTTAAATGTAATTTAATTTTCTTTTCTTATTGAGGAGTCAAATTACTCATCTGAAAGTAGACAGAGGTCTGATTCCTACTTCTGACTGAGTGGGAAATATTTTGTATTTCTTTAGATCCATTTGTCATTTGTACAGTACACTGTGGAAATACCAACCAAAAGTGCTCAATTCTCTTCATGAATCCCATGGGTAGTTAGAAACACAGCCTATGATTTCATCTTTCAGTTTTAGGATAACTGCATAAAATAGGCATACCTTGTTTACAACGGCAACCGCACTACCTTTGGTACTGGCTCTTCACTTTCTTTCCCTTCCTTTTCCAAAATTAATGCATATAGCATATTGTATTTTTTGGTTTTGTATAACTTCTCACATTGAACAGTTAAGTTTAAAATAATTATCCAAATTCCCATTACACTAAAAGGAAGTGAAGAGGCACATGAGGAATGTAAATTATCTAACAATTTAGGAAGGACGAATTGCTGCATGGTGATCACGCTTCCTTCCATACATTATTGAATGAAACTAGGTAACTATTGACAGAAAACTGTTAGACTTTTAACCTAGCAACGTGAATTCTACCTATTTTGTTCAAAAATAAAAATATACTGGTGATATGTATTGTGAAAATTTATCATTAATTGATATGTGAAATTTTGGGTTTACCCTGGTTGGTAATAAGTCTCACACAGCTGCTTGCTCACTCACCCAACAGCTGGATGAGGAAGAGAATCAGAAAGGTAAAAATTAGAAAACTTGTGGATAGGTAGGGATAACCTACCTATCCCTAGGAAGGGATAGATAGGGAAAACCTGTGTGCTCAAGCAAACAAAACAAGGAATTCATGCACTACTTCTGTGCAGGTGTTTGGCCATCTCCAGGAAAGCCACTATCTCCATCACATGTAACAGTTACTTGTGAAGATAAATGTCACAGATCACCAAAAAGAAAAAGGAAAAGAAGCTATGGGTTCTCATCCCTAGATTGCAAGTTTTTCAAGATTATAACTGTTTAAAAATAGTAAGTTCTTATGCCATTTCTGACCATTTTGTGTTATTGTTTATTGTTTCTGTTGGTTTGACCTTGTCTGGCTGCCAGATCCCCACCCAGCTCCTCTCACTCAACAAGACAAGGAGGAAAAAGTAAGATGAAAAACTTGTTGGTCAAGAGAAAGTACGACCACTTGCCAAGAACACTCTGGGGTGATACAGACTTGTCTTTGGAAAAAAAAAAATAGAATTCATTGTCAATTAAATTAGACTTGGATGGTGAGAGACAAAGAAACTATAAGAAATTTCCCTCAGCTTTATTCATTTACCTCCACCTCCTCTGCTTCAAGAGGCCCAGAGGAGGCAGGAAGGGATGATTGCTGTCAGTTCATAACTCTTGCTCTTTGCCACTCTTTCCTTCTGTCTTGAGGTGACTTTATGATGTTGTATCCCTCTATTGCCTCTCTATCAGAGGACTTTCAAATTTGGACTTCTCTCTGAATTTGTCTCAAACTGGAACACCTCACACCTTTCCCCTTCTCCAGTGGAGGGTCCTTTCCATGAGCAACAGTTCTGCAGGATAAACCTGAAGAATAAGTCTCCATTGGATGTTGTTTCTGCCAGAAGAACTCACTCCTTCATGGGTCTCGATGGGCTGCAGCTCACTTCAAGAAATATCTGTGTGATCCACCATGGCCCTGTCGACGAGCTCTAGGGGAACATCCAGAACCTAGAGCACCTCCTCCTCCTCCTCCTCCTCCTCCTTCTTCTTCTCTGACCTTGGTGTTCACATGGTTGCTTCTACTATTTTTTTTCCTTCATGCCTCACTGCTTATGCAGTGATTTTTTACCTATACTCATTTTGCCCATTCCTAAATAAGTCTTCTCACCCAGACCCATGACTGCAGGACTGAATCATTCCCTATGGTCAGTCTGCTGGAACCAACCGGAACTATCTGTGTCCAGCACAGGTCAGCCCCAGCCTCTTCTCACAGAGCCCACCCTTGCTACCAAAACCTTGTCCCCTACACCCAATTCAACTGTCTATCAGTACACTTAAATAATTAGACCAGTTCTGAGAGCATGAGCAAAGGTTAACTGTAAGCTGGCCATTCTGATCAGAGAAGTTATTTTTCCAGGCAGAGGTAATTCGCAATGTGTAGAGTAAGTAAGAACACCACAGCCAACAATACTTGAAGGCTTACAGATGTGAGAGATTGTGATTTGTGATAAAGGACAGAATGGAGTTTTCAATCAGTATTTTCCTACTCTTTTCAATCCATTTAATAGAAGTGACAGAAATAAAAGCAGATAAGGTTCAAAAGGAGAAAGTACTACCTCGATATAGTGAAAACTGCTTTCAAGTAATTTCCTTTGCACAATGGAAATCCTTTTTATTCTTTAGAAATTGTATAAAGTGGATGGTGACTTTTTGAAGTTACTAATTTCTCTAAGTGGTACCTTACTTTCATATCCTCTGTGATAGAGGCTAATCAAAACAGTATCCAAAAGTCATCCATATAGGAAAGCAGCAGAAAGAGCAAGTACTCTTTATAAATAGCAAGCTTAAGATGCTTGTAGATGGTATGATAAGAAAACTAACAGAGCAACTGAAAGCAGGTGGAAGAACAGATATGTGCTAAATAATCAAGTGCTAATGTTAAATAAATGGGTTTGGGTGTCTAGTGACATACACAAACACATCTAGTGCCATCACTGTCAAAGGATATCTGAGTGACATTGGCAGATATGGCGCAGAATCTGAGAGACCTCAGTATACTTATTTAGGAGCAGCACCTGGAAGTTGAGCAGAATATCCCAGGACATTAAAAATGGCACAAGGCACCAATGTACAAATGACTGACCTACCAGTGCATAAATAACTGAACTGGGCATATTCACTCAATAAGTGAATAGTCAGGAAACAAGATGTTCTTGCTAAATACTACTGCTTGCAGGAAAATGTTCTGCATTTTGTAGAAAATATGTCACTTTGTTCAGTCCTGTTGTAGGATGAGCCTAAATCAAAGTTCTCCACACCCCTGAACTATTAAAATAGTAGCCGTGTCCAGTCTTCAGAGAGGTGGGAGGCATGAGCAGGACCTCTGTTTTCAGTGGTGTCTTCACTTCTGGGTCACATGATGCTACTAAATACAGGGGGTCAGGAAGGGGACAAGGGAAGAGTAGAATATTTTGAGATTAATTGTTGAAGGGTGTTCAGTGTTGAAGGGTGTTCAGAAAAGTGTAGGTGTTTATTAATAATTTTTAAGTGTCTAGGGCTGTGTTTCATTTATTGGTTGGTGATAGTAATCCTGGTGTATGGTTCATTGATTGCCAGCTAATTTTATGTTATGATGGAGAGAAGAATAAACTTCATCTGTCCTAATTTGAGTTAAAAAAGGTGATTGAGATGCTGTTCCCTGCAATAAACATTGCAGCAATAGACTTGGTAGCCCTAACTCAGGTGAAAATTATTTAATGAAATTTAATTAATTCAAAAAAGTATTATGTATTTTGGACTATAATTATTTTAATATAATCTTTACACTTCCAGGAGAAGAAAATCAGGACAAATAATTACATTTAAGCAGAGGTATTGGGCAAGGTCTGATCCTAAGACTATTGAAATTGGTAGAAATAATCACACTGTTTTCAGCATCATTTTGTTTAAACCATAATTGCATACATTGAGATCCCTTTTTTTACCTTATTTCATGCCTGGGTGGAGACTATAAAAGAATAATGCCCTTAATAAACTGTGAAGCAAAATCACCGAATTTTCTACAGGGAAATACTATGTACAGAGCCTATGCAAGACAGATTTCCTAATGACAATTTTGAATTTTTTTAAATTTATTACCATGCAGTTTTGTCATGTCATTATATTTTTCTGATGTTGCACAGTCCTTTTTATACTATTGGCAGTTGACACTAAAATTTGGGTGAAAGAAAGAAAGAAACAAACTAAAAACCACAACAGGAAAAAAAAAAGCCATAAAAACCAATTCCTGTGTTTTTTTTCAAGTCGCGTATTACCACTTTTGCTTTACTATGTAAATCCCAAGCAGGGGAGTAAATTCTTCATCAATCTGAGTGTGGCAGTTATGTAATTTTAATTCTTCTATTGATGTCTCATCTACAAATCTACTCTTTCACACTGTCCCTCTCTCTCACAGAACACAACATTTGAAATGTGATTCTTCCCTAAAGGTAAAAAAAAATCTGATTTTCCTAGGCTATAAATTTTTGAAGATATATTCTCAAAAAAATCCAAAGAGAGAGAGAGATCAATTTAAAATTTGATCTTAATTTTTCTCATTTTTCCTAGGACGACTCTTGGAAAGAGTCTTATGTCTCACTTTCAAATAGGCAGTCGAGAGTCTTTTAATTTATTTGGATTTTTTTTTTAATATTTATGGGACAGATAATCAGGTGTTTCAAATTCTACTTATGTTGATCAATGTTTGAGAAGCATTGCTGTGTTTTTATAAGAAATGTAATTTTTCTGAATGTCCTTACTTTTGTTCTAAGTACCAATGAAATTTAAACAGCTGAATTTATGTTTCATACTTCCTTTATCCCTGTCCATTCAGACATTTAACAACATTTCATACTTTAGTGCTTTAAATACATTATAGAGCTTTCAGTATTACTTAAGCACATCACAATATATATCTGTAGTATTTGTCAATTCTCACCAAGGATTTACCAATTCGAGTATTTTCAAAGAAAATATTATGAAAAAAGTCACTTTAGAACCAGTCATCATGTAAACCTGCATTTTCCCCCCAACAACTTAGGGGTTAATCAAACATCTTGGAAAATATAACTTAATTTTTTGAAAATACTGAAATGCACTAGCAAGGCTAATTATGTTTAACTGAAAGCTACCTTCTATCGGTTTTTAATTAGATACTTCTGCTTTACAAGCCCAAAAATCATGGACTGCATCCCAGTTCTGAGTTATGTGAAACTGTGGGGGAAAATGAGGATTTGTTGTGATCAGTGTGATTAGATTGACAGTAGGTACTTCTTTTCTATAAAGATTCTTCATAGCAGGTTTTCTGAAGCTGTCCAAGTAAAGGAGAGGGGAGGGGAGGGAAGGGCAGGAGACACTGTTGTGAGTGTTGGATGTAAAGGAGGGTCTGGAATGTCCAGAGCTGTAGCTGGTGATGTCACAGGTGAGAGCCTCTGGGCAAGGACAGAGGGACAAACAAATGAAATGTGTGTTGTGGTGGGAGTTTGCTGTTGGCCACCCAGCTGGGATGACAACAAATTATTCTTTAAGGAACCTAGGGACCCTTCTGAATCAACCACCCTTGTCCTTGTTGGGGAATTAATCTTGATGGATGTTAACTAAACAGTTGGTACAAACAGATCCGGGAGATTCGTGAAACATCTGAGTGAAAATTTTTAGTACAGACATTCAGGGGGGCAACTCAGAGCATTGAACTCTGTGATTTGTGGCTTGTTCCCAGAGAGGGTCTCACACGTGAAGTGGTAATTGGTGGACAGCGACCACACAGTCATCAAGTTTCAAATCTCTGGTGCCTTGCCTGCACCCAGCTTGCTCCCGAGTGGACCAGGCACAGGCGAGTACAGCAGGAAAATCAGCAGCTTTTATTAATGTGTTCATGACAAAGCCACCCTGGGTCACCCCCTCAGGATGCCACACCAGCCCCTGGCCATCTGCCATCTCTGGGAACTGGCCTGATACTGGCACCTGTCCCTCCATGTAGGTCACCGGAACAGCCTGTGCAGAGCCTGGAGCACCTGCCCTGAAGCAGGAGGGCTGTTTCTGTGCTCCTGAGGGCATGGGATTCCAGCTGGTGAGGTGAGAGGCTGGGTGGGCAACAGGGGCTGTGCATGGCAGGGATATGGCTCTCTGCCCCTGCTGCTGTCACCAGCTCTCTGAACTCATCAAAAACTTAAAGATGAGTACTCCTGTGAAATACTTAATTTGTAATCCTCAAAAATCATGTTATGTGATCATATTTTTGTGCATGCTAGAAATAGTTCCTTTTATGATTTCAACAGATAGCACCACTCAACATTTCTAAAACTCACCCTAGATGCATGCAAGGGATCACCAGCCCTCTGCAATCACAGCTCTCTGGCCAGCAAAATATATAGATTGCTTTGATTCTCACTAAAGCATAATTAAATTAATGGTGTACTCTATTTTTTCCCTGTAAACAGCAGCTGCTACAGGAACCATATTTTGTTGGTTCACATGATAAGATGATTTTCTGCTGTTTATATTCACAGAGCAGAAAACCGTCACTTTTTACCACGACTGCAAGTGATGCAGTTACCGTCAGTCATACATTCCAAAATTGCCGCAGCTTTAACAACTGTTATTTGAAATCCTAGAATTCATTTTTAATGCTACATCTCAAGTTTTCTGTGTTATGAAATGTTCCTTTCTGCTTCAATGTTGTTAATCCAAGAAATGTACTGGATCCAAGCAGCATCCTCATGATGGTGAGGAATTAGACTTGTAAGAGCCACATGGGGAGAAAGAATAAAGTGACTGCAGCAGCCACTTCTGCCTGAAATCACAGAAGCCGCAGTCCTGAACAGTTAGCAGAAATAAGCTAATGCACTGATCTACATATATCTGCTACAACCAGCCTGTTACTTTAAAAATGCAGCCAACAAGACAAGCATAGATCTTTACAAATATTTCCTGCGTGTTTCATACACAGAACTAGATTATCCCCACTTTTTTTTGCTGGCTCTACATTTGTGCAACAGCCCTGCTGATCTCCCAGAGGACACAAAAGAAGGAGCTGTAATCTGCTGGTATTTTGGCAGCTGATAGTAACAGCATGTTCAAATGTAGTAATAAATTCCCATTCCGTATATAAAACCACTCATCCAAGGGGACAATTATGGGTACAATGCTGCTGATTTGTGTAGGTGCATCAAACTCATTTATTTTTTACTCTTACTTTGACGAATCAAGAACTTTCATTTGCCAGAGGCAATAAATCAGACATGACAGACCAGTGAGTTGGGCAAATCCTGTGTTTATTTTTTAAGTACCCCCTGCCAAATTCTAAGCATTGTTGAGTCATCTGTGATTATGATAAAGTTTTATGTTAATAAAAAACCTGATCAACAACTAATTTTCTTTTTCCCCATGGCTTAGCAAGCCAGTGTTCAGAGGTGTTTCTTTGGACAGTGCAGTACCTGTGAAAATTATAAGATATAGGCCAGTGTACAAAGTGATCCTTAAAGGTCTTGGTGGTTTTCTTGGTTTTTTTTGTTGCATTTTTGTAAATTTTTGAACTTCATTTGATTTGTTGACTTTGTATAAGAAGCGTCCAGCAAAATTGCAAAACTTGCTGCTTTAGACCAATTTTTTAAAAATTTGTACTGGGTTCTGTATCATGGTGACCTTTCCTCTCACACAGTCAGTTTGTCACAGATTCAAGGTGTTATGTTTGCTGGGGTGTGTAGAGCTGTGAAGACCACAGGTACAGCTTTTTCTCTGGAATCCTTTATGACTGGAAAGATATTTGTGATTTGTCAGCAAAGCATAAAATTTAATAGCTTACCTGTGTGTAAAAATGAACAGCTACAAGTTAATTTAAGAATAATACATTGTCAGTACTTAGTGTCTATTTCTAATAGTGATTTTTTTCCAACTGTCTATATCAAAATATATTGGGGCCTGCTGTAAGATTTCTGAGGGATTTCTAAGCAAAATCCTTCCCCATCTAAAGGCCTTGGGGATAGTATTTGAACAATCTCTCTTACTCTCCTGTAACCACCGTTCAAACTTCAGATGGTTAGTTGAGAGTCATCAGGCAATAGGTTCATTTTCAGGATAACTTTTTCTTTTTCTTTTTTTTTTTTTTTTTTTTGTTTTTGTGTAGTTTCTTCCCTATTAATAATCTAGCTTGATCTTCTCTACAGATTTTTATGGAAGCTTTGGGTGCTGTTATGCTTGATTCTTATTTGTACTGGTGACATTTCACGCAAATCTGACAAATCAATTACACGTCATTTACTTCTTAAAGTACAGTTGATATAATGGTATTATTTAGTATAATTAAAATCATAGTTCCATGGTATATAACACTATTGCAGTTACTACAAAAGGCCTACAGGGTAATACATTAAAATATACATTTAGTACATGGTTTACATTCATAACATATTTGTAAATACATTTACATACACATTTAGAAGTGTATGAATTCATAAAAATAGTTTTCTTCCTTTTCTGTCAGAATTTACATCTATCCACAGTATTAAAACTCAACTTTTTTTAATTTCCAAACTCGCTTTTGTTTGATTCCCAAAAGTCTGTGTAGAAATTCTGTCCTCAGTGATAAAGCAGTAGGTAAGAAGCATCTCTTTTTCAGTTGTTTCTTCTTGTTTATTCCACTTTCATAGCACTTGGAAGAGTACCATCACCTTAAGATGTCACACTTCTGTCTTTCAGAACCAGTTACAATACTCAAAATGTAGCTGGATGTGATTGAGAGCTTGTGCTCTCCTCCATGTTATTTACAGTGCCCTTCTATCCCTTGATATGCTGTGTTTAGCAGCAGGCACAAACCAACCATAACACTAAGATTTACTTGTTACTGCCAGATTTTTTTAAAAATTACTAAAATGTCAAGACTTTCAAGCTTTTCACTCTTTCAAGCTTTCTGACACTTCTGTACTCACGGAAGAACAAGACAGCAATGCTATTGTTATTTGTTGTAATCCTTTGTTATAGCAAGTGCTGTTATGAAGATCCATGTCTTGCAGAGAAAGGATTTCAGAATATTTTTTTCTTTTACCTACATTTCATTAAATGCTGCTATGACATTACTTTCTTTTTTTCAAGCATGAAATAAATGAAGGCAACAGTAAGTCCTAATATTTTTTTTCCATGTAATTTTGTGGTTGTTCTCTGATAATTGTTGGTGCATCCAAAAAATATCACACCTAACAAGGAGATAGGTATCCCTTTCAGGGATGCAAACTGAATTTCCATTAATTTTTAGTTAATCTAATATTTTCTAAGCATGAAAGATGGAAATTATGCACTTACTCTACAGATGGTCTGTTAAGATATTACTTTAAGCAGTTGGCCAGAGGGTAGTGTAGCTGGAACACAGTTGGCAGGCTTTTCTATTCATCAAATAAGTCATATGAATATTTATGTGGTACAAACTATGTATATGCATATATATATATATATATATATATATATATAACAGTTGCAAAACATATTTAACTTGACAGAAACGTTAAGTTCTTATGTACGTATCTTCCAGTTCCTTCTTTGCTGTGTCTTATATTTCAGTTGACTATATAGAAATACTGACATGTTAAACAAAAACTACTTTTCATAGCATATGCTCTCACCAGCAAGATATTATCTTATGTACCTAAGAGTTCTCTTAGCATTCTTATACACTTTTTATGAAGCATTGATTAGGTATGTATAATGAAATTACCAGCACTGATAATTTCGGCAGCACTTTAAAAGTGGTCTTGATTGCTGAGTTCCCAAGGATGTTATCTGTAACAGATGATTTGATTTGATTAGTTGCACCTTACTTCTTTTAAATTATGTGAATATTAAGCAGATGAAAACAACCCAACTCCCTAGTCATATGTTCTTCCTGTTCTTTTAAGGCAACTAAGAGCTTGGTATAGAATCCAGACAAACTCTGGGCAGAGGAGTTTGTCTAAACACCATGAAGCTCCCGCACTGGCCCCTCTCCTAGCTGGACTACCTTATTCTTTTTAAGTTTTACAGTACATGAGCAGAAGTGAGGAAATGGGCCATTCTTTCTTCCTAGCAGAGTCACGTAAGGGCATCAGACTTGCTATTTTTCAAGATAAAGACAACAATTTACATACTTTCTTAAAGATGTGAGACAATTGATAACAATGAAAATAATCTAATTGATTGGGAAGGATAGTCATGGATCCAGTTTTTCACTTTGATGGCAATGTACCCCAGAGAGGCTGGCTTAAAGCCGAATAGGTGATGCTGTCAAATGGAACAACTCTCGAATAAAAAGTCTTATGTCACTGGCCTGCTTTAGAGCCTACTCTTTAAAAAAGATCAGCTTCTTTTTTCCCCTCATTGTATATATATCTGTACAGGAGTTTCAATAGATTTACAAGTAAAATCTCAAAGACAGGTTTATTCCTAACGTTTACTTAAAATTCAAGTTTCTATTTTACATGATAGGAATTTTATCTATAATCCTCTGAATTTCTTAGCCTTAAGAACTGCTACAGTATCATCCTCCAGAGTTTAATATCAATAGGATATTATGGGATTTCAGGCTCTTAATTAGATTAGATTTCATTTAGCCACCGATAGCTAAGGAGCTGAAAGCAGAACTTGGAAAGCATACGTAAGGAAATTACTCTAACTCATTCACCTGATGAAAGATGAACAGCATATTGAACTTCTGGACAAAACAGAGAACTAAAATTACCAATATTTAGGTCAAGCAGTGTGCAGGTTAAACAGGCAGTGCATAACTAAAATTGACACTTCACAGACTAATCAATCAATCAAATTGTTGAACTATATTTACTGGGGCTACCAAGAAAGCAGATATTTCTTGACCTATCTAAATAATAATTTTAAAAAACCAACAAACCCAGAATAAACCCACAGCTCAAAATCCAAAAAACCCCAACAAACCCACAACTCTAAAATGCCAAAAACTCTCACCATTAAAAAAAAAAAAAAAAAAGAAAATTACCATTGTGTTATAATGACAATATAACGTGTAGAGTGGCTGTTTCAATGCTATTCCATTACATAGTGAAGTAAAGTATTCCCAGGCAGTGGAAGGGCAATCAGCTCCACTGCTAGTTGCTAAAATGGCTCCAAGTATGCTTTTGGCCTTTGATGATAATCAGTCACTCCAAAAATTCGTAGGCATGGTCCATGAATTATGATCATGGCCAGGCATCATTCCCTGCAGACAGTTTAAATTTGCTCACCTGATTTAGAGAATAAAAGTGTTTGTATTACTACAGCTTTGTGCTGTTCCGTGTCATCCATCAAGTTATGCATTTAATTTATTTTTGGAGATATTTTTAATGTGAAAAAAAAGGAGTAAAATTATATACTTAAACCATAGAAGATAAGCATCATAAAATGCAGCAATAGGTGTAAAAAGATAAAGGGCATCTACTCCCTTTTAAAGCTGGACATAGATAAATGAGGCACTGCGATAGAAGAAGCAAAGAATGGATGAAATGCTACACAGATAATAGAGGAAAAATAGATGAAACTTGGGACTAAAAGTAATGAAAAATCAGGGAGTTTGTGAACAAATTTCATAGTGAAATGAAAGACTGAAAAGCATAGAGTTTACAAAAGTACCACAAGAATAAAGGCAAAAAACCAAAGTCATAATAGGCATAAAAATTTGTCAAGAATTTAATGTAATCAACAGAACTTGCTAATTGGATACATGTGAAAAAAGATGCACTAATTGTAGTAGCTCGGGAAAAAAAAATCAGAAAGAGTTTGCTAATGTCTCTGAGGTGTAAAGAAAACTCTTAAACAAGACTTAGCACTCCAAAGTTCATTTATCCAATAGTTAATTCTACAAGTATTACCCCTCTTCCTAAGGGAGAAGTGACTTGAGGAGCAGACTAGCACTACCATTTTTGAAGCCTTTGATCAGGAAAGAGATTAACAGATGACAGATATACTGACACTTTTAGCAGACAGGAGAAGAAAATAAAAAACAAGTGATCTCTCCTTACATACCAAAAGGATAAAGTAAACTTTCCATTAAGGTATAAGAAAGGCAGGGGAAGGGGAGATACGTCCGCAAGTTCAAATGGCTCTCAAAGGAAAAGCCTTGGTTTAAGGCTAAAGAAGTAAAGCAATGAACTAAAATCTGTCTAAAATCTAAGATAAAAGGGAAATGGCATTAATGACTAAAATACTAACACAGAGAATAGTAGAATAAATTAATGGGAAAAAAAAGGTAGGTCATACTAAAATTGAAGTTGGAATTCATATGTTCCTTTATCTGCCAAGAAAAAGCTTTTACAATATTAGAGAATGCATGCCTTACCCTGGAAATTAAATGTGTTGTAAAAACTAATGTTCAAATTTGACTACAGTACATGCAATACTATAAGGAAGAGTGTTCTTAAACCAGAAGTCTGATAAACCTTTTTTTCTTTCATTTTATCTCTCACATGCAAAGATTTAAAAATAGTAAGTAGGATGACAAAGTTCACATGTGATTTTACATATGTCAACTCAACAATAAAACCAAACATGATAAGCACATCAGTATCAAAGCCATATCAGAAGATAAAAACAGACTTTTAGTTCTAGAGCCCAGCAAGAAAAAAAAGAATTAAAATTACTTGCAAAGAGTGGTTTGTGTAGAATACTCTCAGCTGCTGGCAATTCAAATAGGAACTTTCAATACCATAGGTACCTCTAATAAAATACTTGTATAAATATTGTACAAAATTGTATCATACAATATTTTTTGTCTCTTAGAGTATATTTTAAAGACCTCAAGAAATGATTTCAAGTTCTTATTAGTTAAAGACTTGAACATAGGTGGTTTAAGCTTACATCAGTATATAATGACAATAAGAATGTTTTGACACATACCAAATCAAAGGCGAAGAAAAATTATTCCTCATTCTAATTACAGGTAATAATTAGAAAAAGTAGGCAAAGATTCTCTGATCTAAATTATGTATTTTTCCCAAATTATTATTTTTATTCTCCTGAACTTGTTACTAGAAGATAGCCAAGCTAGGGAAAAGTAGCTGTACAATGTTTCTCGATTTTTTCTTATCCATATTAGATTTCAGAACACAGGGATTTTGTATGATATGTGGATTTTCCTTGTCAGAAATGTAGGTGATTATGAATGTCATATGGGCACCATTAAATAAACTTCATGGTCTAATCTTCAGCCTAAGGAGGAGGCAGCGCTGTACAGCTCCCATCCACATGAATACACTCCTTTTCTTTTCGTCTCTGGGGTTACATTCCTGCTGCTTTCTGGAACAGTCCTGCACCTTTGCTATCATCAGTGTGAGCTCTGCCTCAGAATGCCTATACCCAGGAATATACTAGTATTTAAACATGAAAAATGACAGCATAAACAAGACAATCCCATGAACTAGTCTTGGACAGACTTGATTTTTAACTCTCCCCTCATTTCTGTTTTGGACTGCTTCAGCTGCCTCCTTTCAAAATCTGTCTGCAGAGGGAGCTGAGCGTTAACAATATGAACGAGAGGAAATTGTTGCCATTTGGTATCAGGGGCACCTAGCCTTTCATTGCTCATCTTATCTGCTGAAATACATAGCCACCTACTGAAGTGGTCACTGGTTTCATCCAGGCTACTTCTATTTACAGTACTTAGGTACCCTATGAAGCACCTTCTTGATTTGGTACCAGGTGTGACTGTACTCTTGCTATCCCTAGACTTCCTGAAGTTAGTCTGGCAGAAGGCTTCCGTGAAAACTACATAGGTATGATAACTTTGCAGAGAAACACAGAATATAAACCTCTAGAGTATGTACCAGTTTGCAAATTGCTAGTTAACAAAGAAAACTTCTTGCTTGCAATTTGAGGATACAGTAGCAGGTATATGAGATATATGAAGAAGTTTAGCAGTACTGCGCATTTAAATCTGAAACAAACAAAAATCACAAAAGATGAACTAATAAGCAAATAAGACAAAGTATGGGAAAAAGCGCTGTTAAAAACATATGTTCACATATTAAAAGTCAAGAAATAGAAATGTGCAAGTGTTTACAGGGGTCTATACAGAAATGAAAAAGGATGAAAAAATATGAGACTTTAGTAATAGAACTAAATGCATAATGCATAAAAGGATGCTGTGCTACATAACCTGTTTATTGGATAAAAAGGAAAAAAATAATTGCAGAGACAAGTAAGGCTAGCAGTCTCATTAGATTCAAGTGATTAGCTTTTGATTTTTGTTCCTTTCATCTTGGCAGAGTTCCAGGTTAAATTACAATCTACAGAAGCAGCAAGATTCAATATTCTTTCTCAACATTATCTCTTGTGTAGCAACCGCTTGAACTCAAAGTCAGATTCATAACTGAGAATTGTTTTCCAGGACATGAACCATGCAGTACAAAAAGATAGTAAATAACCACAGATCACAGGTTTCTTAAGCATAGAGAAATAAAGAAAAAGTGACTGGTTTAGTATGCTTCCTAGGAAAATAGCTACTTCTGGAGCAAACATTTGGGAATGTAATAAGGCTTCCTGGACACTAACTGTGAAATGGTTTAATAAAAGTGAATAATTCTCTTTAGCACCAGAAAAAAAAAGAAAAAAAAAATAAACCACCAAGACAAAACCAAAACATCTGAAAATATTCCTTCCCTTAATGTGTTACATCAGTTGTGGAGAGACACTCCAAAAGTATACAACAATTCTTAGTAAAAAAATATAAAAGATAACAAATTTTTGGGGGTTTTTATTCACTCAAAAACGTTTTCATATCAGCACAACTGGACATTCCTGGGAAGTTATAAAAGATAACCTCAAGAAAAAGGTCTAAATAAATAAATATTTTTTATATCTATATATATTCACACACACACACAGAGTGGTAAAGATGCTAGCACTTATAAGTGGGGCTTGGAGTCATTGTTGTCAGCCCTCTGAAATCACTGGCTCAATGTGAAACATCTGCCATAAAATAAACTGACAAAATGTTTCGGATTGTCAGGAAAGGCAATGTGAATACAATAGAGGTCATCATCTTGCTGCTGTATAAAACCTTATTGTGTTGACATCTTAAAAATTGCAGAGTTCTGCACTTTGAGCCTGAGGGAGGATACAGTAGAGTGAGAAAAGGTACAAAGAATAAAAACCAGAATGATATAGGAGATGGAGCATTGGCTTTGAGAATGAAACATGAAAAAAATTGGGATACACTTTAGAGAAGAGATAGACAAGGAAGTTAACTAAGCTTTAGAAATTCATGAATGTGGCAAATAAATTAACAATACATTTTAAATATATAAAAGGAAATACCTCTTTGCAGAACAAACAATGGACTTCTGTGAGACTGCTGTCATAGGAGACAATACCAAAGGTTCAAAATGGGATTAAACAGATTAATTAACAACAGGATGTCTGCAAAACCAGAGAGAACAGCAAGGGATGCACCATCTTAGAACCCTAATAAAACTACAGTGGATTTGGGGAGATGCTAAGGGTCTGAAGGAAACAGCCAAGCTCTTCTGCCTTCTTTTCATGGCCTGTCCCATTGCTATTCTTGTGGACAAAATATTGGGGTAACTGAACTGCTGCTTCCCTCCTGACTGGCCTTGAAGGTCTTAGGCACTCAACCAATCAGGAGGTGATGACACTATCACAGGAGAGGGAATTGTAACAGCACACAGAGCACTATCCATAAAATCAAGCAGTTACATGTCCTAAATAGGACCTGGACCAGAACTGCAGCTGGATGGCAAAACCCATGATTTCACCAGTGGTCAAGGACCCTTCAGCCCTCATTTCCTTCCTCTGAGGATTGAGTGACCCATGTTCTATTTTGTGGTTTGAGTCTACATTAAAAGATTGTTATACTGACACAGCAGACCAAGTATAAAGATTTGACCTAATCTGTGGAGGGTCCAGGTGATTAGGAATGGTAAGATAAGCTCTGCTGTAAAATTCTGTGCTACGCTGCTTAGAAAATTAGGCTACATTGATTCTGTTTATAAAAATTTGTGTTCTTCTGATCATAAGATTCCATGCTATGTTAATCAGGAAAATCTGTTAAAAAAAAAAAAAAACTGTAACTACAACTTAATGCTGTCATCATTCTGCCAAGGATCCCCAAAAGAACTTATCTGTCCCCATAGTGTTGAGTGACAAGTCTATATGTTTTCAATGCAAATTATCTTAATCTTGCCTTCAGGAGCTAGAGAAATAATTGAAATGGAATTAAATAAATTAGTACAACCATGGAAAGCCATCATATACTTCTTTTTAATCTCCAAAGTTATTTGTATGTGTGAGAAGTATTTTGGATGGAGAATAAACAGATGATGAAATGCATCCGACTATTGAAAAACCCTTTAACAAGTCCTTGCAGGGTTCTGTGGTTTTGGGGTTTTGGGGCTTTTGGGGGGTTTTTTTGTTTGTGTTTGTTTGTTTTGGTTTTGTTTTTGTTTTTCTCTGTTTTTTGGATTTTTGGGAGGGTTTTTTTGTTTTAAAGAAACAGAGAAACTATATAAAAACATATATAAGTATTGTCATTGATTGACAATAAGAGAAAAAATAAGGAGCTCGAAGCAGAATGGCAAAAACACAGCAATCACACATATGGCATTCTGTAGACTGGCTGTTATTATTTATGGAATGTATTATTGATTCGGAAGAAGAAGAATAATAATTTTGAAATTTTAACAGAATCCCAGCATCTGTGAATGGTGTGGTTCTGTGAAATTTGAATCAATATAAACAATTTGTGTTACTTCTAAAGATAACTTTGCAAAACTCAGGAAGTACAACTACGCTACATGAATAGCACAGCTACTGATACCAAAACTTCGGTTACAGAGGAATAGATACTATAGATAACACCAAGCTGAGTGGTGCACTTCATGTGCTTGAGGGAAAGGATGCCATCCAGAGAGACTTTGGGACAGGCTTGAGAAATGGAGCCATGCAAGGCTCATGGAGGTTCAAGTGAAAGGTAAGGGGCATAATCTCTTGCCAGGACTTGCTGCCTGTGCTTCTCATCATGGAGCCCCACACAGAGTCAGTTATCTATGCAACTGGCTCACATCCAACTTGCTGCCCCAGAGCCCCAGAACAGAATGGTTCCAGTTGGAAATTACCTACACTGATCTCCCATTCCAACCAACCACTTCAGGGATGACCAAAAGTTAAAGTGTATTATTAAGGGCATTATCCAAATGTTTCTTAAACACAATTAGGCATGGAGCATCACTCACCTTTTCTGGGAAGCATGTTCCAGTGTTTGGTTATCATTTCAGTAAAGAAATGTTACCTAACATTGTCTCAAACTTCCATGTTGCAGCTTTGAGCCATTCCCACACGACCTATCACTGGATCCCGGTGAGAAGAGATCAGCACCTCTTTTTTCACTTCACGTCCTCCGGAATCTGTGGAAAGCAATGAGGTCACCTCTCAGTTTGTTGCTTCCTTCCTTCCCAGGGGCAGAACTTTGTACTTGTCCTTTTTGAATTTCATGAGATTCCAGCTGGCCCATTCCTCTAGCCGGTTAAAGTCCCTTTGAATGGCTTCCCTGCATTCCAGCATAGCTGCTGCATGCCTCACACTTTGGTGCCACCTATGAACTTGATGACAGTTCAGTGTCGCCTCTTCCAGATCACTGGCCAAAATGTTAAACAGGACATGTCCCTGTACTGTCCCTGCAGTTGTCTTCTAAATACCAGCCTCCAGGCAGAGCATGACCCATTACCCACAACAGGTTTTTGCCTGTCTAGTTGTCTGCCTATCCAGACTGTAATGTATCAACTTAAATATAAGAAACAGGGGGGAAAAGACTCAGTGAGGTCGAGATAAAATGACGTTCCCAACTCTTCATTTATATACTGACTATTTTTGTGCCTGAGGGCAATCAGACTGGATTTTTATATTCTCCTACAAGCTGGTGATATGTAAATCCAAAGCAAAGTAATCAAGAGATGTTTTCAAAATACATTTCAGATTTTCATAATGTTTCATTAAAAAATGTGTCGAATTGGAACTTGCTAATTGCATCTTGAAAGGCATATATAATAAAATGAAGCTCTGACTACACTTAGCAAAGCAGCGCAGAAGAAAAAAAGTTTAATTCATAGCAATACAAGACTCATTGCAAACTTTTTTTTTGCAAATGACTAAGGACGCAAATCCAATTAGCCATCAAGACTGCCTCCACACAAAATATACCATGCTCATTTATTTTGACAAGTGAGTTTTTACTTTAATTACTTACAATATAATGGTAAATTGTGCTAATAAATCAGAGATGTGTATCTTACTAAAGAAAAACTTCAAAGTAGTATGAACTCTCACTGCAGCTTTCTTCTATTAAATGTTCTCTGCAAAAAGCAGTAAACAGCTGGATTACAGATACATGAAATGGTACTTCACAGCTACTCCAGAGAAGAAAGGTCACACTCAGAAGTTTTGTATGATTTCAAAGTGAGGGAGACAAATGGCAATATATAGAATGTGTGCTAAGAAGGCAAAAGGATAAATAGACCATGGGACAGCCTGATAGACCCTGGGGTGGAGGGAGAACCACAATCCTTTGTGTCACAGGGTGACAGGGGCACACCTGCTGCCCTTCCCTATTGTACCCCCCAAAGAAGCAGGTGGGGCAGGGCAGGTGACATTTTGTAACATGACATGGCTCATTGATCCAACTAGATCACCTCTCTGGACTTCCTGTACGGAAAAGAGAACCCACCAGAGGTCAAATCTGGGCCCTATCAAATCTTGCCTAAAATATTTACCTGGATCCAGTGTGGCCCAAGAACTAATTCCAGGCATTGGGAAATGGTTCAAAATAGACCATGAAAAATATGGCTTCAGTGCACCTCTCCTTTCACAACCCTCCATGTCCTAGACATATTTTAAGTGGGAGTTCCATAGAATCATAAAATCGTAGAATGGTGAGGGGTGGGAATGGACCTTGAAGATCATCTATTCACAGCCCACCTTGCCATGGGCAGGGGCACCTCCCACTAGACGAGGTTGCTCAAGGCATTATCCACCCTGGCACTGAACACTTCCAGGCTTGAGGCATCCACAACTTCTTTGGGCAACTTTTTCTGGCATCTCACCACCCTCACAGTAAAGAATTTCTTCCTGATATCTAATCTCAGCATACTTTCATTCAGTTTGAAAATATTCCCCCTTGTCCTGTCACCACATGCTCTTAAAGAAAAACTCTCTCTCCAGACTTCTTGTAGGCCACTTTAGGTAATGCAACTCTGCTATAAGCCTTTTCTTCTCCAGCTTGAACAACCCCCAACTCTCTCAGCCTTTCCTAATAGGAGAAATGGTCCAGCCCTATGATCGACTTAGTGACTCTCTTGTGAGTTCATTCTAACAGGTCCACATTTTTCTTGTGTTGGGGTCCCCAGATCTGGATGCGATACTCCAAGTGAGGTCTTACAAAACCAGATTAGAGAGGGAGAACCATCTCCCCTGACCTGCTGGTCACACCTTTTTGATGCAGCCCACGATGTGGCTGGCTTTCTGGGCTGCATTGTGTGCATTATTGAGTCATGTTCAGCTCCTCATCCACGATGCCTTCATGTCATTCTCCCCAGGGCTGTTCTCAGTCCATTCTCTGCCCTATCTCTATTTGTGCTTGGGATTGCCCCAACCTAAGTGCGGTACCTTGCACTTGGCCTTGTTGAAATTCATGAGGTTCGCACCTGCCCATCTCTCAAGCCTTTCAAGATCCCTCTGGAACTTTTCTGGTTTAGCTTACAAATGTCCATTTTTTATTAAATTATTTCAATTGAATTAGGTGAATTAATATAGCTGTGATAGTTATGCTAAAGTAAGCAAAAAGAGAAAAGCCAATTCTTTTGACCTATAATCCTCACAAAAATACAATTTATACCCAGGAGAGATGGTTTCTGAGGTGCTCCCCCTTTGCATACCATAAGTAATAAATAATTAGTAACCACGACGTGAGCTGCTAATAAACTGGATGGTTCTTTTTCTCATTTTTTTCTTGCTCACAGTTTATCTCATCTGGGTTTAAAACACATTAGAGCAGCAGAACTGCAAAGGAACATTCTGTGAATAGCAGATACTTCTCAATAAAGTCACACACATATAGATAAATGTGGCAAAAGATTATCTCCAACCTGTGCTGGGAAGAAGGCAGACAGAGAGAAGTCTCAGTGGAGTCCTTAGCATTTAACTAAGGCAACCAAAGGGAAATGACACTGAAAAGCTGTCATCAGTCAATGCATTGCTGATGCACTGGTCTCAGAAAACATTGAATAATAACAGTAATTTCATTTACAAAAAGGAGTTGCTACAGAGCAAAGTAAATGATACACAGGGGGAAAAAAAAAAAAAAAACAGAAGAAAAAGGGGGTAGCTGTGGGCTGTGGGGGTNGGAAATGACACTGAAAAGCTGTCATCAGTCAATGCATTGCTGATGCACTGGTCTCAGAAAACATTGAATAATAACAGTAATTTCATTTACAAAAAGGAGTTGCTACAGAGCAAAGTAAATGATACACAGGGAAAAAAAAAAAAAACAGAAGAAAAAGGGGGTTGCTGTGTGCTGTAGTGGTAGTTGCAATAACTGAGTATGGATTTTCTGCTACAAATAAAGCAACAGTGAAAACAGTACCCCCAGTACAATGTATAACTAAGTTGTCCTGGCTGTGGAAGCTTGTTGCCTTAAAAGAACAGACAGAATTGGTGACTAAGCCCTCGATAAGCATTTATCTTTCCTGCATTTTGCTTCTCTGAACTTTTCACAAAGTCCAGCATACGAGCTGGCAGTTATGCTTTTACCACTATGAAAATGAGACAAAGGAATGAGACCAACACTCCTGATTATCTGCAGGGCAGATTAAGTGGTAGCTTAATCCCTAGATCTCTTTTGAATTCTTTCCATGAAAAATTTGTCAGGACTGAGTCTTGTTGCAAGTATCATTTATATAAGCCAACTAAATATAATTCTACTTGATTTGGAGGACAGGAATTGGTAACCTTGGGTCTTTGATTCAGTATTGCAGTAGAACAAACATAGCCACTATATTTTTATATGAAATCTGGAATGTTAAGTATGTGAGGGATCCGGACTTTTATCATCTCAAAATGAAACTCCTAATTCAATCTCAAATACTGTCTTTTAACTGTTGAGCTCTCGACAAGACCAAGGCTCCATATTTCGCTGCTGTGAATCCAGACATCAGTATATAATAATGACATAACTGGTGACCGTGCATGAATATTTTGTAATATTTATGATATCTTAGCACCATTAATGACCACAGACATAAAACTAGGAGCAGACAAAAGAACTTCATAAAGATGTGTGCAAGACGTAAAATCTGTTTTAAAAAAAGAAATCTTGAGGATCAGGTAATAATCCCCAAAATAATATACCAAGACAAGATAATTTCCTTCTATTTTGGGGTAGGGACAGGAGCATTGGAAGTGAGATAGGAAAGATGGGTAATAAAGGATACATCCCAGCTTCTGTTCCTGTTTCCCTGTCCAAGAGCATGATCACCTTGTTCTTGATGACTAAGAATGATCATGGATCACAGCCATCACTGTTAACAAAAATATGAGTTCTGTGGTTCTATATATTTATGGCTAGTTTAGGACAAATTTGCTAAATAATAACTGTTCTGTCTATGTGCTGATAACACTTGTTAGTGATTAAGTAGCAAATCGTAATATGTGTTGTTAATGACTATCAGTCCAGCAAAAGATTGCTTTCAAGCTTGAAACAGCTTGATTTATCAACCCTTTAATCTCTGCCCTCAGAACAATCTTCAATTCCCTAACTGATGTATAAATCTATAAACTGAGCTGCAACAAACTCTATCGGCCTTTGTTCTTACTTTAACTATGTGCTCTAATGGTCAGTGGGAGAAAATTTATGGTTACTATGCAACTATGCAACCTTTGCTAAGGCAGCACACAGCAATGAGGTTTCTGATCCATTCATCATCAGCGCACGTACTTGTGTCACAAGTAGCCTACAAACAACTTGCATGATTATAACTAGTAAAATATCCAATGCCATATTAACTTTTGATTGTTTAGAACATTATGCATTTTAAAGAGCTATCCATAATCTCATGAGGATCTATATTTTCAGACTGACTGCATGAACCTTGTAAAGAGTGTATTTTAGCATGGGTGTCCTTACTTTTGCTAAGAGAGATTCAATTTTTTTCCTAGTCAGTGGTACAGTACTGTGTTCTGGATTTTGTACAAGAATAATATTTATAACGCAGTGATGCTTTGTTTTTCCTGAGTAGTGCTTACTGTAAGTCAAGAACTTTCCATGTTCCCACGCTCTGCCTCTGAGCAGATGCACAAGATGCCATGAGGGAACACAGCCAGGACAACTGAAGTGAACTGGCCAAAGGGAAATTCCATACTGTACAACACCTTGCCCAGTATATAAACTGGGGGGGAGTTGGCTGGGAGGCACTGACCACTGCTCAGAGACTGACTGGGCAGTGGTCGGTTGGTGGTGAGCCACTGTATTGTGCAGAACTTGTTTCTCCTGGGATTTATTTCTGCCTCTTCTTTCCATTACTCCTCCTCCTCCTAATCCTTTATATGACTACTATTACTCTTACTGTTGCTATTAAAATTATTACTGTTATTATATTTTACTTTATTTAAATTATTTAACTGTTCTTACCTTAACACATAGGTTTTACCTTTTCCTTACTCTCATACCCATCCCACCAGGCAGCAGGGAGTGAAAGAGCAACTGTGTGGAACTTAGTTGCTGCCTTTCCTTAAACCATGATAATGGGGGACACAGGGAGATATAGATGTACACTGAGAGGCAGTTCGTCTAGTTCTTCATCTACCAGGAAAATAGTGTAATACAGATGTCTCAGTACTATTTTGATTTTCTGCTAATGATCCTTACATGTTGCAATCCTTACATGTTCATAAAAATCAGCTTTTTATTAAGCAGTTTCTATGCTGAGTGGTTAACTGCAGTATATTCTTTGCTCTAAAAAGTACCTGAGAAGCAATTGTTGTCTTTCATTTAGGATGTATTTCAGTGTATCATTTTACTGCTTTTTCAAGGGTTAAACAGAATAAAACATTTTAATAATTTTATTAGGTATAAAGTAAATATTTTTGCAAATGTGAAGATCTGCTAAGATTATATTGGTTGAGACCTTTTAGTATCTACTGATCTTGAACCATGGGGCTCAAGACCAGGTTGGATGGGACTTTGGACAATCTGGTCTGGCGGAAGGTGTCCCTGCCCGTGGCAGAGGCGTGGAACTAGATGATCTTTAAAGTCCCTTCCAACCCAAACCATTCTATGATTCGATGACCATTATTGTTCAAACAAGATAACTAATCCCTGTCATCCTTCTATGTTTCCTTGGAAAAGACAAAGAAATAGGAAATAGGTTTGATATGACGGTGTTACAAACCAATTGGAATTTAATTGCAACAAGAGCTTTCTTCTATTTGTAGAAATATTATTAGATCATAAATGGACATCTGTCAGAGCATTATGTTCTTTCACTTGGAGCTGAAATGCTATTTTATAGTTAGAAGTAGTGTTCACAACATTTGATTTGTGCTTTTGGCAATTATGCTATGAAAATGAAAATCATGACAGCAAAGATACTAAATTTTTACTGAATTTTGTAAAGGAAATATGAAGAGTTTCATAAGATTTGCCAATGTAAGAACTATTGCTTTGACTGTATAATACCTAAAAAAACCCCCAAACTAAACAGCTCCTAAATTAAATTAATTTTGATAAAGATGATCTATGAGAAGTCTTCTTTGGCCTTTCTTTTGTGTTTACTCTGCTGTATTCTGATACCTCTTGATTGAGCTGGACCACTGACCACCTGTTAGGGAATTATTAAATCAGAAGTATTTGCTGGCCAGGAGCCCTGCTTGATGTGCAGAGCAGAAAAACAGATTTTTGAAAGCAAGTAAGAGGTGAACTCTTGAAGATAACTGCTAACATCCTCCCTTTTCTGGGTATGTTGTGAAAGGCCAGACTGCCTGAATAACTTTGTAAAATTCAATGCCTTTACTGCAGAGATACTTCAAACTTTGAAAGTGATAGGTTAGTTGTTTATGTCAGACAAAATTCACAGTGTTGCCAGACTATTTCAGAGCTGTTGTTCACCATAGTCACTTATTTTTGTGATGCTGTGATCCCAGATTTGTGTGGTGAAAAAAAAAAAGCCAAAAGAGAAATCTAGTTTCTTGAAGTCTGCTGTTATCAAATCAGCAACTGTAGGCCACAGCCACTATAGGAATTAAATATTCATTTTCACTGGAGATATTCAGGAACCATCTGGAAGCAGCCCTGTTCAATGTGTTTTAGGGTGACCCTGCTTGAGCAGGGAGTTTGGACCGAATGACCCGCTGTAGTGCCTTCCAACCTGACCCATTCTGTGATATTTTCACATTCAACCACCCAATTAATCATTTTTTTCCAATTTAAATTACTTAATGTTTTCTGAATTTGTAAATTTGTTTCCACGTAATTTTCCACTCTGCTGATAAGAAAAGTGCTTTATATAAAATTAATAGTAAAAATTGTTGAGTGCAACTGGAACATTTTTCTCACATTTTATGCCTTGTCACAGCTTTTCCTCCTATCCCTCTTTAAACTGAACAAAGTCCCACCTTGTCTTGCTCTCTCCTCTTCCTCTGTAAGCTTCTCACTTCAATAAAAAAGAATCAGTTCAATCCCACTGATAAATGTTTAGTAAATAAGTAAACAATCCTTACAGTCTTCTACAGACACTATGTAGTCTTGGACATCTTTACACTTTCCAAACCATCAAAACTGGAATTAAGACAGCAAATCACTTAGAAGTAAATGGGACACTGATAACACAGGCATTTGTCAGTATGAGCAGATTATTTTTAGGCTAGAATTAAGCTAAAAAATTGGAAAAGTTAGATGGGATTTCCTATTAAGTTATATAATTTTTAAAAAGAGGGTAACAAATTGGTTTAAATAAAAGATTGCACAACTGAAAATTTAAAGGAGAAAATTATCAAATTCCATGTTGTTACTGTCTGCTTGAGTTCCCATACCTATCAGGTATATATCTACTGCTCAAAAATGCTGTTTTGAAATGTTTTTTATAGTCACATATATGTCTTTATATCACATTTACAAACAATAGAGCCAAAAGAAGACCTGAAGAACTAATTTTGTAGAAAATTCAATAACAAAAATGAAGAAAAACACTGTGTCTACTTTAAAAATCGCATAAACTTTAGAGCTGAGAACCGTACTGTGTCTATTTTTAAAACTGCATAAAGTTTGAAGCTGACATTGACATCTAGTTGCCATTAAAACAAAAATTACTTGAATGTTTGCTCTAAAGAAAGGCAAAGAGAGCAGTGGCTTTGGGAGAAAAAATCTTTGATAATACAAGTGGTATTATTAAGTGTTAGAAGTTACAACCCTAGTAAGCAGTTTTGAGGAAATTATCATATGCAAATGAGTAATATTTTCTCCCAGGGCCAGAGATGCTACCTTGACTTTGAAACCTGTAACAAATATGATTTTTCTCCTTGTCTCTGTTCACAACCTAAACAAATTATTTTTAACTGATGAGCTCCTCACAAGTCTGTGGGTTAAATGGAAACAGAAGCCAAGTGTCAGTGTAGTGTCCTTTTGTACCTGTAGAAAAATGTCCTTCAGGATCTCACAACACCAAGTGCTGTATTAATAAGGAAATAAACTTAGTTTTTTCTTGGGGTAATAAACATTCCACATTGCATTTAAAAATCACATGTCTAAAGAGATGTCACAAATAAGGGAGCAAAAAGTAGACCAGTTCTCACAGTATTTGGCATTTAAATAGCACAGCTAATTTAATTCACATATTTTAATTGGAGATTCTTAAACAGCTTGCTTTTACAGAACAAAAGGCAAGACTTTGTAAGACCAACTCTGTTTATTTTTTTCAGTACCTTATCAAAGTATAGAGTCTGCATTCTACAATCCTCTGGGCATAGCTGACTAGTTATGTTGAAACTAACTTTTAAAATATTAGATTAATAGTGACCTTTGGAAGAAGATATATTTTATTTTATAGAAAACATTTTGGTGGCAAAGTACAATAAATGCTATGTAAATGACAAAAATTATTTATAATTAGTGAGATTTCATTTCTGTCCTTATATCCTGACAAGACCTCAGAACACATCAATATAAAAACTTAAAATATTAAGAAATGGTAAAAACATCAATAGAAGTACCAAATAGGAAAGAGGAAAAAGAAGAGTTTACAGCAGAAATAATTAGGATTTAATGCTTGAAAAAATGGAGAGACAGGAAGGGAACACAAAAGGAAAGCTGCAGCAGATAGCATTTGTTGGGAAAGTTTTCTTAACAACTGGAATAATATCCTATGTTTAACATTGCTCTATATCTAGATATATGTACTAACAATCAGTACAAATGTAAGGCCCCAGAAAACTCACTCAATGGGACTCTTAACATGGCTTACGGTTGTTCATGTACTCTGATTTAGACACACAGGAGAAATACTGTCAAGATATTCTCAAGAGGTCAAAACCACAAAAAACTTTACTGGTAACTTCAGAAAATCAAAGACCTTTGCAAAATGTTTAGACCAGCATTCAATCAACATAAAGCATTTCACAAAGCACTTACTTAGCCCATTCAAAACTCCAAGCCCATTCAGTTTTAAGTTATTCAAAATCCTAAGAGGAGGAAATTAGAAGAAGAAATAGAAGAGAGAAAGACAGAAAAAATATAGAAAAGAACAAGCATAGCTGGTAGAAGTCCTGTTTCCAGGGTAGTTCAGCCAACAGAAATCCCTCAAAGATGTAGAGTCAAGACATGTACTCATCACATACTTTGGCTTAAGTACCCCTTGGCTTTCCCGGGCCCTGCCCCCAGATAGGACTTCTGGTCATTTGGCCACTCAGGAGCTGGGATAGGGGCTCCAGGGGCAGGTGTGGAGCACTGCCTCCGGTGTGCCAGGGGTTGGTGGCCCCTGCAGGGCTGGGATACAGCCCTGGGTAGGTGGGGTGTGCAGAGCAGGGCATCACCTCACCAGAGCAAGGTCTGACCTGTCCCTTCCCCCACACACATGCACCTGAAAGGTTTCAAGCCAGCAATCCTTCCAGTCTCTCACCAGTTAAAACAAAAAAAGGGCTTATGTGTGTTAGGAAAAAAGAAAAAAAATCAGTGCGTTGACCAATATGGAGACGACCTGCAAAAATATAGACCTAATATACAAGTTGATTAAAAAAATAAAAGAGGGACAGAGGCAATAAATTGTACAGTGGGACAGTACAATGAATAGAAATTAAAATCAGATGAAGGACAGTGGATCTACTGAAGTAATTGACTACTTTCTTTTAAAACAACATATCTGGTTGGTAAATTTAGTAATGTTAATATAATATATTTACATTGCTGTTACACATTCTACTCCATATTGTAATATATTTCAGTTAAGAGACTTACGTAATGCAAAATCAAGTGGCAAACATCTGGTAGACTTAAATCTGTGAAGTATGAAAATACAGCTGAAAACAGAACATTACAATTGAATTAATTACAATTTTATTCTAATTAGGTTTTGGCCTCTTGGGGCTCTTCATTTGTTTTTTTCTTCTTTAATTTGCAGACTCCTGAAAGATTATAATTGGCAGAGTCTGTAGATGATGCATAATTTAGAAACAGTTTTGATTGGCTGATTTTATGAGTGTTATTTTGAAGCAATCAAAGGAAATAACGATTTCATGAAAGCTGAATATAGGTCATATATTGCTTATGGAGGGCTTTATCTTCAGGATCAATGAAATGACTTCTCTGAATAATATTGTCACCTTAAAATGGTTATACTGGAGAGCAGGATTCAGCTGTCTATCTGGGTTCATGTAGCTTCACAGCATCACTTTACATCCTGTGGTAGCCCATCTCTATTTCTTCTGTGACTTCAGAAGAGATGCCCATTTATTGTGTCTTCTCTACCAATCCATCACAGATGCTTTTTATTTGTCATGTTTTCAAACAGCATTACATATTTCTATTGGGGTAACTAGTTCCTTCTCAGTTTCTTAAGGTAATATTAATTGTATTGACTGTTTTTATATGGTTGCTTAAACACCTGGACGATGCAATATAATGCAAAGTAAAAATGTAAAGTAAAAATGTAAGAAAACAATAGTTATTACATATGTTCTAATACCTTGAGTCAGGCTGAGAAAACATGAGATGACAAGTAGTCCAACTGAACTGGTGTTACTCAAAGAGTGTCATAAAGAAGGATTGAAGATTTCCTTCTTATAAAAGAAAATCAATGTAGTATTTCTTCTTTGAAAGAGAGAACATAAACTGAAAATAACAATTCTGGAAAACTAATGGGGTTATGTCTAATACAGTTTCATTGGCCAGAGTTAATCAGAAGTGACTGTCAAAACTGAAGTTAACGTCAGAAGGACAGAATCTTTAATAAACTTAGGAATCTAGTGGCAAAACATTTTCACCCAACAAAAGGCTAAGCTGGATCATAATCACTGCTGACAAGTGTGAAATTCAAATTACATCTTTTTTGAAATGTTAGTTTTAAAGGCATGAAATTGCATCCTTGTTTTGCAATCAGCTCGATGCTGTATAGGAAGAGTCTATATCATCACACAATATTCTTTTTTGCATAACTGCCCTTTTATAGAAGGTTTTCAATTTATTCTTTTGCAACTTGAACCAGCATCTATAAACAAAATTGAAAAAATAATGACTAATTTATAATAGTTTCTCATTCTTTTCTTCGCTTATGCATTTGCAAATTATGGTAGGAGTACACACACACTGATTTTGCCATCTGTCATTGTGCTAGAACACTACAGTTTCCACTCAGTGGAGACAAATATGTATTCTGGTTTAAATTTCTTGTGAAAAAAAATACTTATTCTTCCTTGGAAATTGGAAGTAGTCAAGTGGCTAATACACAAAATGGAGATCAGGGAGTTATGGACTCTGCAGCAGGTAAATTTCTTTTTGTTCTTTGTTTCAAACCAGCCCTCTACCCCACCTCCCAAAAAAAAGGAGAAGAAAATTTGAACCTGTCTTACAGCAGCACATCCAAGCAGACGTGAATACACACGCACATATATATCTAATGTGAGGGACCATAAACACAGTATATATATTAACTGGGTTTGAGTAGAGTACAGCGGGGTTAAAACCTTTCACAACAGATGGCATATAAGGACTCAGTGCTGCAATAGTGAATGGATTCTAGTTAATATAATTTGAATAACGTATACAAGGGAGTTTTGACTATCTAAACTAGTTTCCCCAGCACCGTTGCTTACTCTTAGCGTATCAGTCAATAACTAGGTGTCAATCTTTTGTGATACAATTCTCATTTCACTTTGTGAAAACCTTTATGTTCTGCTATCTTTTAACACCTTTTACTATTCATAAAACATTTTCAATGGGATAAGTTCTAATTCCTTGACTATCTTTGGATAACTCTAATAAACTTTATTTCTCTTAATTTAACAGCAAGGATTACCACTATTTCATTTGTTCAGTTAAAAGAATATTCGTTTAAGAAACTTAGTTCAAACTGAATATGCACTTTGAATTCCCTGTTGTAAGTAATCACCTCTGTGTTAGTAGTTGTCACATAGAGTAAAATTGATGCACCTCTACATGACAGAGCTTAGTGCCAATAAAAATATGATTACAAGTATATCTCTTCAAGGTGTCCTAAGAGAAAAAATCAGATATAAGTTTAAGTTATCTAGGACCTCAAAATCATTAGGGTTTGTGTAAATTAGAGTGGTTTGGATCTATCTGTTGTATGAGATGTTTTTAAGCTTTTAAAAAGGAACTTGCCAGATCTTTACACAGTAATTGAAACACTGCTACAGATGCCAAGAATTACTTTAAAAGGCTTTCAAACCTTGCAAAAGCTTATGTTCTTTTTTCAGTAACATTAATAAGAAAATGTATTCATTTGGATCTGTTTTTAAACTATGGCTTTCTGGTTTGCTTTCTGATTTTTTTCCACTTATGAAACAGTTCTGTAAGTATTTAAGTACTGAGCACGTTACTTTTTAACTGAGTTCATGGATTTGGTTTAACAATTTTTTACTTTCAGTGAAAAGACACAAAAAGAAATGTTCAGAAGTGCATTATTTTTCTTCCTCATTATTTTTTTATTTAAAAACTTATTTTATCCTCACATCTGTAATAGTTAACTTGTCTCAGTGGAAATATATAAGCTTCAATGTCTTAAGGGAAAGCACATGTTGTAGAGATTGTTGAGACGAAGAAACAGTGCTTGGATATTGGAAATTAACACTGAGCTAAACCTTCATTGATAAAGGTTTTCAGTCTGTCTGAGGATATTTGTTATAAGAAAATTCTAGAAATCATCTCATGGCCAGCAGGCACACACTGGTACTTTTCAGGTTGAAAAATTCTTACCAGGTGCTTTCATCTGCGCTTCGTATGTATTGATTTAGCCCATCAAGCACCACAAAAGTATATTTGTACTCACGAGTAAGTGTGGTGGGTTGACCTTTTCCAGCTGCTAGATCTCTACCCAAATTGTCTCTCATTCTCCTTCTCAACAGTACAAGGGAAGAAAAGAAGATAAAAAACACTTCTGATTTGAGATAAAGACACTGAGGTTGCTTACCAACTGCTGACACCGGCAAAACAGATTTGAGTTTGGAAAAATTTAATTTATTGCCAACAAATAAAAATTTGGGTAGAGAGAAAAAAAAAAAGACAAAATCCCAGATACTTTTGCTACATCCCTCAATCCCCTTTTTCCCCAGGCTCAGGTTGACTCCTCTGTACCCAACTCGTCTGCCCATCTCCTGGGAATGATGGTCAAAAAAACTTCCTCTCTGCCACTTGTTTCCCCTCGCACTTTTTCCCCGCTCCAGTGTCGGTCCTCTTCACAGTCTACAGTCCTTCAGTATATGAATATTCCATGATGTCATCTCCCCCAACTGTTATCTTTATCTTGACCCACAAGATCTTCCATCTTATTTTCTTCCTGTCCTGTTGAGGAGGAGGATTGAGAGAAGATCAGGTAGTCTATCTGTCAGCCAGTCAAGGTCAACCTATTACTGAAGACAGTATTTTGCATTTCATTATGCTAACATATATTTTGTTTTCAACAAGTCATTCCCAAAATTGAAACAGTTTATAGTAGAACCATAGAATATGCTGAGTTGTGAGGGACCCACAAAGATTATTGAACTCCAGCTCCTGGGCCTGCACAGGACATCCCCAAGACTCACATCATGTGCCTGAAAAGAAAATGTGCCTTTAAAATAGCTGTCCTTAGACACAGCTGTTTTTACAATGAAAATTAATGGTAAAGCAAGCAAATAATGTTCACTAGTTATTGTCCGGCATGAGGGTTAATTTCTGGAAACTCAACCTCATTAGTTCCTTCTAGTCAACACTATGGCAAACACAAATTTCATTTCCTTTAGACTATGAACTGTAAAACCACAAATGATTGGGACAGTTAAGCATCGTATTTTTCTATGTAAGCTGGTAGCATCCAAAGATCTTCACTTACAAACCTAAGTAATCTGTGCAATGTGAAATCTTGGCTGCTTCATTTTGAGTGTTTAGCTCTATTTCAAGTTCAAACTATTATATTGAAGAGAGAAAGGAGTAAGTTAATTAAATGCTGTAGCTAAATATCCAAAATAATTTTTAAATTTGTTGATTTAATATTTGCATTAATTTTGTCAGCAAGTTACAAATTTTGTTAACTTCAAATTTGTAGTCAGGTAGTTTTTGTTTAATTTGAACTACAGGGAGGCATTAAAAATATTTAAACCCCCACAATATTAATTTATAGAAAAGATATAGTGATCAGACTAGACGGCAGATCAGCTTGCAGATCAGATCAAATTTTTTAAAATAAAAACAATCAGCGCAGTGTATCCAACACAGGCAACTAAATACAAGAAACTAAATATTTTGTGCTGTAGGTACCCAAACATAGGTGCATGATACTTGAAAAGTGATGAACTAGTCATTTAAAAAGGCTCAAGAATTATCCGTGCAGTGAACGCAGTGATGTAGACATTACTGAAGACTTTGACAATCTCTAGCTTGCATTAAGCAGCCCAACACTGGCAAAATGTTGGGTCCTACAGCTGGATCACAACCCCATGCAGTGCTGCAGGCTTGAGGATGAGTGGCTGGAAAGCTGCTGAGAGGAAAAAGGACTTGGCAGTGTTTATTGACAGCCAGCTGAACATGACCCAGTGTGTGCCCAGGTGACTGAGAAGGCCAATGGTATCTTGGCCTGTATCAGAAATAGAGTGGGCAGCAGGACAAGGAAAGGGATTGTCCCTCTGTAGTCAGCCCTGGTGAGGCTGCACTTCAAATCCTGTGTTCAGTTCAGGGCCCCTCAATTCAGGAAGGACTTTGAGGTGTTGGAGCCTGTCTAGAGAAGGGCAACAAAGCTGGTGAAGGGTCTGGGGCCCAAGTCTTATGAGGAGCAGCTGAGGGACCTGGGGGTGCTTAGCCTGGAGAAAAGGATGCTGAGGAAGGACCTTATCACTCTCTACATCTCCCTGAAAGGAGACTGTAGTGAGATGGGGGTTCAAGTTGTGGCAGGGAAGGTTTAGATTAGATATTTGGGGAAAAAAAAAATCACAGAAGCAGTTGTAAAGAATTGGAACAGACTACCCATGTTGGAGTTAACATCTTTGAAAGTGCTCAAAAAACATGTGGATATGGCACTTGAGGACATGGTTTAATGGTGAACATGGTGGTGGTGCTAGGTTGATGGTTGGACTTGATCTTAATGGTCTTTTCCAACCATAATCATTCTATGATTGCACTATAATTACGGGTTAGATTGAAACTCTGAGCTGGTCACTTTAAGATGCCTTTGATAATAAAGAGGGAAAAAAAGATAGTTTTAGGGTTTTTAATCTGAATAACGTTAGATGTTTATTTTAGGATCATATGAATTGCATTCCGTAAGTGCTTCATTTAAAAACGGAGACTTGAAAATGTCATGTCTTAACATCTGTGTCTGGCCACATGAGTTCTAATCAAAGCAACCAATTACTCTGGGGAAAAAGAAAAGAAAAATAAGAAAAAATTGTTATTCATTAAAAAAAAATCACAAAAATCTTATCAGTAAGACAAATATATTGAAATTCCTAGTATCCTAGATTTTTAAAATTTACAACATGTTTTGTTTTGGTTATCATACACAAACTGTATGAAAACTGTGTTGTGTCATTGACAGAGTTATTTGACTATTTAAAATCCAGATGGAAAAAATGGTAACACCTATGTTGCTTGAATACCAGAGTAAGCATATGTGTAAAAAAATCACAGTTAACTCAAGCACTTGTCCATGATCAAGGAACATAGTAGTTATATTAACGTCACAGAAACAACAAAGGGTGCCAGTTTTCTCAGAGAGCAATTTAGTAAACATGAAATGCAGCTGTTTTTCATGTATGCTTTGTGTTCTTCATTTTTGGTTTTTATTATTAGTTTCATCTGTGCTCATCTGTCTTACTACATAGTCTTATGTGAAGTACAAGAATAGGTACTATTTGACTGTCATGTGACAGATACTCAAATTAGGGTTTTGTAGACTTTAGTTGTAAAGTTCAGAAAATATTGTTAAGGCCATAAATATAACTACCCAGACATGGAGCTCCTTTCTTTTTCAAGAACCAGTTCCTGGGCAAGCTGGTAAAAACCACAAGATTTGTGCCACCTACATTTCTGTCCTCTGATTTAGATTACAATCTTAATATCTACCCAATTTCTAAGTACCTCCCTAGTAAAGCCATCTTACTACATTAAGCAGTACTCTAACTTCACTTCAAATTTATTTGGAAAAAAAATGCAAACTTTATATTAAGATGTTTTCAATATTTTTCAAGTTATGCTATGAAGGCAATGACAGTGTTTCCCCAAAGAAACCAGATTCACATTCTTTACAGACCAACTTTTGACAAACTAGTAAAATATCACAACTTATCTAAGTTTGTAGACATCCATTTTCCAGTCAAGATAATTAGGGCTGTCAAATATTCTGCTGCCAAGGGACTCAAGTCTAGAGGATTATTTGTGTCTATGTTTCAGTCTTCCGTCTTAGGCTGTCAATATACAGAACTCATCAATGTCAGTGTCAGAATCTAGAACCAATACTTGTGGCAAGCCAAACACCTGTAGTTTAATATGTTTGCGTTATAGACTGTCAACTTTCTCACAGTCTTGCAGTTTTGAGATTGCTTCTGAAGTAACACTGAAAATAAAAAGACAACCTGAATATATATCACACTCAAAGGAAAATGTTTATTACATACTATGTCATCATCTTTTACAAATTTCAGATATCTGCAACATCTTTTTGCTATTAAAGTAATTCACTGGGAAGAAAAAACAAAAGCAAAAATCTGTCTTGAATTAAGTCTTTTGACATAATGATAAAACTAAGAACTGAAGAATGCTGAAGAAAGGTTATTCAGATGAATGACGTGTAAACAAGTGACAGAACATTTGTTGCAATGTCATGGAAATTTGAGGTGAATTCCTCAGAAATAACTCTATAGATTATTATCAGCTTTGGTCAACCTAGCATTCATATTTGCTACATTTAAAGTTACAATGTATTTTGTGAAATCTGTCAACAACCATTACTCAGTAAAAAATCTGTGTAAAAGAATCTCTGTAAAAAAATCTCTCTGTACTGAAATTTAAGAAGAATCTAAACAAATTTATTTGTGCTAGTTGAAATAATGAGGGGAGAAGTTCCATGCATACCTCTAGGTACTGGAAGGACTCCCTGAAGGCTTACTTCTGTATACCATGAATTGGAGTAATCCTTCACTTATCTGTCAATTTTTGTTTGGTGCTTCATCAAAAATGAAGCCATAGGAAAACATATAGGAATATTTAGAACACATCAGATCCTTTCCTATCTAGTCTCATTCAGTACAGAAATTTAACTGTGAAACATCGTACTCTGTTTTCATCCCTTCCCTTTTGCATATCATATTTTTATGCTTTCTCTTTTCCGCAGCTCCATGAGAGGAAAACAACACAAGACAGAAACAAAACTAAAATATGCATTTATTATCCCAGACAACCATGTTCAGAGAAGCTGAAGAATACAGCATTGAGTGACCTTGCCTGTATTTTCTTATGGATTAGCATGCCCAGAATTAGACTAGAGTAGATAATTGCTCACAGGAGTCTATGCTCTCAAATACAGACTGTAGGCATGTTCAATGCATTAATTTCTTTCGGTTACATAGACATTGATACTCTCAGTTAGACCGGCAGCTCATTCTCTGCTCCATGCAGAGGAAATGGCCCAAACATGCAAGTGAAATGGATTGCCAATGTGTTCCAATTTTCAGCATTGAATGCCTGCTGGCAAAGAGAGTACAAGGAATGTTAAAAGGCAGAGCACAGGAATGCTCATTTGGGGGGGATGAGAAGATATAAACTAATCACATATTCCTCGTAGTGTCTATAAAATATACTCTGTTAAATGGATAAACCGACTATATCTTTGGAAAGCTTGGACAGAGATTGTGTTCATAGTCTATTTCAAATATTTACAAGTTTATGAGAAAAAAAAAAGGAAATAATTCTCCTTTCTGGTTCCCTGCTGCTGAAGATAAACATTCACATAAATCTGCACGGAATGACTTGAATGATGTTTTTCTTAAGCCAAGGTGTAGAATTAAATAGATTTTTAGGTCAAAAGTGAAGGATTTTCTAGTGGTTAAGGGACTTAATCTAATATTTAGCAAAATTGGATTTGACTCCCAAGTCTGCTGTAAAATCCTCATATTACACAGACACCTAAGGCTAATTTTTCAAAGCTAATTGAGCATGTAAAGACACAAATAGACTTGAGTGGGATTTTCATAAATGTCCAATATATTCATACTCCCAGCTTACTTACTGTTTAAGACAGCAAACTATCTAAAGATCTGGGCCCTAAACACCTCCTTCCCTGCTGTGGTCTCAGTTCAGCTGCCTGCAAGGGTGTACAATAAAACACAGATGTTTCACAAAGAGGGAGGAGAAGAAATTCATTAAGAATTTGAAAGTGGTCCATATACACTATTGGGAGCTATATCGTTTACCTTGCATAACTGATTTTAGTCATAAACCACCTCAGGATGTTACATGCAGAACTTATAGTTTCAGTCTGCAGCCACGAAATGTCATCAGTCAGGAGAAGGAAGGCTGAGCAACATAATGTTCTCTCTGATACCAGCATGCTTGAGGGACTGTTGCTTTACCTCTGCCTTTCCTTCCAGGAGTTTCAGATTCTTTTATTGTGCACAGTAGTAACTAATTGAATTTATTTTAGTGAAGAAAATATGTCTCTGGTGAATAGGGAAGTATTTGTACCAGTCTCCCAAGTACTGTGAGGGAATCTCTAAGTATCTAGAAAGGTGACATCACCTGTTGTGCTCACTCCTTTTTTACCTGTTTCATCTCTTTTTTTGCTATAGTTGCTGCAAGTACTCAGCCTTTTTCTCATCCCATTAAAAAATCCCAAACCAAACCAAACCCAACCCCAAATGGAAAGTGATCATTGTACTTAGGACTAAGTATGGTCATGTTTTGTCCTCAGACTTTTTTCATCATAGTGTTTCTGGAGCCTGCAGCATAGTGGAAGTTGTGGAAGAAGGGGAGTATTTCCAGTAGAGACCAATGGGGAAGATATAAATGGGCATATGCACATGTATATAAAAAAAGTACTTACTATAAGCTATGTATCCAAAATCTCTGTAGAAAGTTTGCTCATGTGAGACCCCAAATTTTCAGGAGTTTAAAAAAATTGAAAATGAAATTGATTCTATTTACTGTTTATTAAAATCATTTAATATAATATGCAATATATCTTACAGTGTATCACAGAAAATATAGTGCATCTAATTTTCCTTCAGTAATGACAAAATCAAAAAGCATCCACTATTAACTGAATGAAAAAAGATAACAGTGGATAAGAGTGATATGATCTTTACACAGCTAAGAGACACACTGTGCTTTCCATTTTTACGCAGGATTCCCCACTGGCTTCAGAGACAAAAGATCCTAGTCATAGACACCACAGTAAATCTGTGGGAAATATGCCAAAACCCTTCACTTTAAAATAACAGTATCCCTTCTCTAATTGTATTGTGCTTTACTGGAGTTTTCAATTATTATAAAATATTATACATAAAATATATTACATTATATAAAATATAAAAATAAATATGTTTCTGCTATTTATGAAAAACAAAACAAAACCCAATAATAAATAAGATAGAAGATAATCTGTTCCGCTCCCCAGATAAACCACAAGCTACATTGGCAAGTGAACATGGAAAGTCTAGATGGATATTTTTTCATTTATTTTATTAATGGAAATATTTTCTGTGACATGTGCATAGTATATTTAAATAATTGATAACACTTCTTCTCTAAATGTTCTTCAAGATATTATCCTGTGCCAAAAGGTTATATTCATGTCCAACATTTAATACACTAAATTATGTCACTATGGCCGTTTTTCAGTTTTGCATTCCTCCCTGGAGTATGATGTTTCTGATGAACAGCTTGTTCAGAATTTCAATAATATACATGTACGTGTATTTTAAAATAATTTACGAGTGACTTCTTAAGCATTTTCTGAACCAAGTTCAGCAATACTGTGGCACAGTTCATAAATGCTTGATTCTTTTGACAGCCTCATTTCAGTCACGCACACAGAGGTGTCTGGTGCAATACAAGCTCGCAGAGAGTCTCCATATGAGATGCTTGGCCTCCAGAATGGCATGGATTATCGAACAGTGTATGTACCATAAAATGGCTGCAAATTCCTTGAGGATGTCTCAGATGCTGCCAGTATGTCAAATAATACTGAATATTTGGTTGGCACAATTAAACTGAGCCCAGAGTATCTGTTCCTAGTGAAAGCAACGTAGGACTTTGTAGACATTTTACCTTTGACAGTACATCCACATCTGCATACAAATTTAAGTAGGGCACTTTACTGGCTTATCAATGTCTTGTTCTGTGTTCATCTCTTTTTGTATCATCCATATAAAAGTTACAGGCCTATTATTCTTTGACTACCTTGGCTTTATAGTAACTCTATTGTTAATGGAAAAAGATACGCACATCTTCACTAATTCAGACATATTTATTTAGACTGAATAAATTACATTGTGAAGGTACCTACAACTCCTAACAAATGACAAATGTACTATAGATTCAAAAGCTAGCTCACAACTGCCTTTTAGGTAAATGAAGCTCAATGATATTAATTGAACCACTGATGCATGAAACAAAAGATTTCAGAAATAATGCTAATAAGCATGGGAAGGGATATGAAGGACCAGAATCATATTTCATTTTTTAACTTTCTGTAAATCTTCCGAAAGGTCTGATTTTTGGACACCTGCTCACATGCACATATTTCCATTTTTACATTAGAGTTGCAACAATAAATTACCCATCAATATGGAAAAAAAAATACAGTCTTCTGCTCTGAAAATTTATTTTTTTTAGTGCAGAGGGGTTTCAGAGAATGACAAAATCATTGAAGTTGGGAGGAAACGGTGAAAATTGGCTAGTCCAACCCCTCTGCTAAAAGCATAGTGAGCCAGGGTGAGTTGCCCCAAGCTGTGTCAAGTGAGGGATTGAGTATCTAGTTGAATGGATACTCCACCTTAACCTCTCTGGTCAACATGCTCCAGCACTTAGTAAACCTCATAGTAAAAATATTTTCTCACATTTAAGTGGTAATTCCTGCATTTCAGTTTGTTCCCATTTCCTCTTATCTCTTAACTGGACACTACTGAGAAAGGTCTCACTCCTTTTCCTTTACTCCCCACCCCCAGGTATTTAAACACAGTGATAAGTGATAACAAACTCTCTCAATTTCTCCTCGCATGACAGATGCTCCAAGACCTAAACCACGTTCCTGAATGTTTGCTGGACTCGCTCCAGTATATCCAGGTCTCTCTTGTACTGGGAGCCAAGGCCTGCACCCAGCAGTTCACATGTGGCCTCAGCAGCGCTGGGTAGAGGAGAAAGATGATCTTCCTCGACCTGCTGATGATATTTTTACTAGTGCAGCCTGGAATACTGCTGGCCACCTTTGCTGCAACTGTGAAGTGATCTACTTGTAGCAGTACGTGTATTGCAGTGTTGCAATATCTTGCTTTGCATACAGAGTAAAATTATGAGCTATGAAGTTTTGGTTTCGATTTTTTTTTCTATTTTACCAAAGTAGGTTTTATTGGAAAATTAAATAAATAATTTCCTTAAAAGAGAAAATTTAAAATTGTCAATTAGGATAAATTATCCATTATATTAACAATTAATTGATAAAAATTTCTATTAGTAATGCTTTACAGAAAACAATGCAATTGAAAAAGAAAATACAAACAATTTATGATGTCTTTGATTTAAACCAGGATGCAAATTAGTAGTTCACGCAATTTACCTCACTTGCACACATTGTTGATTTGTTAGCGTCAATATCCTGTCTTTGGCAATGTTGCTGAATGATTCACAAAAACACTTCACTCAACAACTTTCCGAATTTATCCAGGCAGCTGGGCTATGTTTTTTGTGAACAGAAAACCACTTAATGCTATATATAGAGATGAATTAATGTCTTTCCATACAATGTTTGATCTTCATCTTTTAGACCACGTCATCACAAATTCCAATAGTTCATACAATTAGTCAAAAATATCATGCAGTAAGCTACAGCCCTATATACATATTCTTGGAAATATATATTAAAATCTGTGAAGCAGATTCAAAAAAGAACAAGAGACATTGTTGAATGTTAATAAATAGGTTTTATTGTGAAAGATTCTGGGAATACTCTTTATCTTACTTTGGATGAGAAGGATTAGGGGGTAATGGGGTGTGTCGATTAGTTGGAACAGGATGCTTTTAATATCACTGTGCTAGATGACATGAAAATCGAAGTCTTGAACTTTAAGTTTAGATTATGGAAAAAATTCTACCTCTTTTAGCAAGGAAAGCCATAAGTCAAAAACCACTTCGTAATATGTGCTTATTGCTAGATATGAATGAAATAAAGAACCATTAGCATTTTTTAACAGATAATTGTCATTTAATCACTTGTACAGGAAGCAATATAATAGCAGAGGAGTGTTTTATTGTCTGTTATAGGTAAAAACAAACAAATGAAACAAATCAAAGAAAACCCCACAGAACAGAGGACTAAAACAGACTTCAGACTTTTTTTATTTTCTTAAGGCTTTGATCTTAAGAAACTGTATTTCTTAAATGCTGTATGATCTTCTTCCACTGAAACTGAGAAAAATCAATATCTCCATGTGGAAAAGTAAATTTGATTCCAGTCACAGTTATAGTTCATTTACAACACAGAGCATAAAAGTACCTAGAATATGTGACTGTTTTCTTACAACTTAGTTGCTAACATTATTAGCAATGGTACTAAGCTTACATTGTAAAACAGTATTTTAGATTTTCGTTACATCAGTTGATTTCTCATACAAAGTCTTGTCGGCTACTTATGACTATCTCCCTTTTATTATTTATTCATATTAGAGTGTAAAAGTATGTTTGTACTTACAATATTTTAAACTAAAAATTCCAGAAATTAGTTAGGTAATCATAAAATCCTCCGTGAAGTTCATGTTCCTGAAATAACTGAGAAATTTCAGATACATATAGTAAGTTAGCAATGATTACCAAGGACACATTGTCTGAGCTAAAATTATTGAATTCAGACATCATAGATGACATTTGGATTTTTCAGACTTTAATCCTTTCCATTTAATTCATTTTCTGTAACATTAGTGAGGTAATTAAATATGGTTACAAGAATGTCTCAGCACTTTAATTATCCATCTACAGCACAGTTTCTTTCACTGTGTTAGCCTTTCAATACTGAAAAATAATAGTTCAACAGCTAATTGAATGTTAATTCATAGATCATTCAGTGTTTGGTAGGCTCTTTATCTGCTTAAATAGACTTCCCATCAGCCATGAAATTTAATTTCCTCACTTTTGAATTTTGCAGGTACTACAATTTGTTCTTTTATTAAAAGTAGGGAAAAATAATCCACCCACAAAAAGCAAAACATAAAAATCTCATGAAACTTTTCACTGTTGGGATTGAATAAGGAGGAAGTAGGACAAGTAGGCTGGATATCTCTTAAGAGATTAGACACAAGTTATATAGTACAGATATGGAACTACTGGTAATTAAAATAATACAACTTTTGACTTCTATTGAATTATAGCTTATGAAAGAAAGTAACATAAAAATTCTGATAGAAAAATAGCTATTTAAAAGAATAGTATGTAGCAAGGTTTAGAGATAAAAAATAAATAGAAATATAATCCAAAGAAGAATAAAACAAGAACAAAATTATAGGAAAATATAAATATAATCCAAAATCAAATTGACTTAAAGTATGTATTATTTTATTATTTTTTTAACTTATTGTTGTAGGACTTACAGTCCAGGACTAATTTACGAACACTAATGAATTTAGATTTGTAACATTCCAGTAAAACAGTGTCAAAGACCTTTACAGTGTCAGTCCCACAGAACATAAATAGTTCTTCATTTTAAAATCTTTCTTGATTTACTGAAAAGAACCCATGTATCTCATTTCAGTACTTATAATGTTTTACAAAAGAATCAAACTGTATCAAAACAGTGATACAAAACTGTATCTTCAACTGTAAACATGTAAAAATATGTGGAGTTTTTTTTTTTTTCTTAAGCATTTTTCTATTTTTCCTATAATATTTTAATTTAAAATTGAAGAAACAGTTGTGTATTTATATTTTATTAATTTAATCCAGTTCAAATTTTACTTGACTCATGCATGAAAGCTATATGCCTTCGGAACACTCTTGATTTGATTCATCCTCAGCCTGTTCTAAATGAAGAAAAAGACTCTCCATTTTTACTTTGCAAAGTGAAAGGCAAAAGATAGAGTAGATACTGAATGAGACAAAAATAAACCTCTGTACTTATTAAAAGAAATACAAATGTTCCAATTTATAAATTTATTAAATAAGAATAACTTATTTTTCCTATCAATAATAAATTGTAATACCATACATAGTAATATTAACTCTCCTAAATAATTGCTTGCTAACTAGTTTAGTTTATCTTGTAAATATTTGTTGTTAGATTTAACTTAGAGATGTTTTTAAAATTAAAACTCATATATTTTAAAATACTGTTCTGCACATTTGTTTGTTTGTTTTTGTCCCGTGGTGCCTGAGTGTGGATATTTATGCTAGGATTAAAAGCAATTGTCTGAGGCACTGACTCAGCACACACCTGAGATTAAGCTAACTAAACAAGACAGGAGAAACTGCCAGACATAAAATGAGAAATTGCTGGAAGTCATAAATAAAAGAGTGAGGAGTTTACAAGAGTTACAGATAGCACTCGAAGGTACTGAGTGAGCGGGCTAAGGGAGGGGTTTGAGAGAAATGGCCAGACATCACAGGCAGCTGAATGGGAGCACTGGGAACCTTCTGGAGAGACAAGGCAGGCAGTGCCTCAGTAACCCTATCTGTGATGCTGCATAAGGAGGGGATGGTCTAGGTACCAGCACTAGATAAACCAAATTCAGACATGGACATAGCAAAGTTGCAATCAGTGGGACTGTTTATTTGGAAATATAAAAGGGCAAAGAAAGAGAGATATTAAGCAGTAGAAGGTAAGGTCAAGAAACGGGAAAAGGAATTGTAAGATACTGTCGTGATTTAACCCAGCCAGTAACCTAGTACCAAACAGCTGCTCACTCAGTCTTCCACCAGTGAGGTGGAGGAGAGAATGGAAGAATTAAAGGTGGAAAGCTCATGTGTTGAGATAAAGACAATATAATAGGGAATGCAAAAGCTGCACAGACAAGCAAAGCAGCAGGGCCCTATCATATGCAACTGTAACTTGGGAAGACAAATACCATTGCTCCAAACATCCCCCTTATCTTCCTTCTTCATCCCAGTTTATATTCTGAGCATGATGACATATGGTATGGAATATCCCTTTTGGGTCACCCGTCCCAGCTGTGTCTCCTCCCAACCTCCCATGTACCCTCACTTCATTGCCAGCGAGGCAGCACAAAAAGCAGAAACTGCATTGGCTCTGTGTAAGCCCTGGTCAGCAATAAAAAATCCATCCCTGTATTATCAACCCTGTGTTCAGCACAAATCCGAAACACAGCCCTATACAGCCACTGTGAAGAAAATTAACTTTATCCCAGCCAAAACCGACATAATGCAAATCAGGTGAGTGGTGCTACTTGGAGATCCCTGCTAACCATTCCCTTCTTACAACTGTCACTGCAATCTAAATCAGAATAATAACCCAAACTTGTCACTCTGAGCATACAATATATTTCAAATCATCTTCCAGGGCCAGGGTGATCCAGTGTACTTTCTCTAGCTAGCAGGAGAACACCAGGACCAGACAAACTGAACACCCTGATAGTAGTGTCTCAGTGTCTGATTTGGGCCAGATGCCATCAGCATCTGCCCATTCCTTCTGGGTAACTTACATGAAATACGCTGGGAAATAAAATAAACACTGAGATTTTTATGCACAGTACTGTCATAAGAATAGTCTGTCCAACTAGCATAGCTTTAATATTTTAATCTCCCAAAGGCAACGGTAATTACAAATCCTATTTCAAATATTCAAAGTAAGATCAAGTACTGCTTTTTTTTATTATATTATCTTGTTAAATCATTATCTCTGTATTCATGCTATGAAAGATACATAAAATATAGCAATACTAACTGCTGTTAAATTGCCCCACGTGTAAATCATGAGATTCATTCCTCCTGAGAAGGAAAATAGTGAGGGATAGCTTCTTAGCATGAGGAAGTAGCTCTTTGTAGAACCCTTTAAAAATTAAAGATCTGAAAAGCTTATCAGTGTAACTAATAGTATGCTGTGCTAGTTTTTTATTTTTGTTTTGTGAAAAAATCTATGATATTTGACTTAAAGTGTTGAAATTGATAACCATCTCTATATCTCATTAGGTTTTTTTTATCTTTCTGAAGAACTAAAGGAAATTCTGTGCCACAGCTGCTTTCTCCGGTAAGACTAGCTTTCATTTCAGTATATTGACCCTATGGGAGCTTACATTAGAAATACTGCACTTAAAATCCCCCCTAATTTCCAAGCAAAACTGACATCCTAAACAACAATTCATCTTTTGTTTTAGCTGTTTTTTGGTGTTTTCTTTGTCTATTTTATTGTTGTTATGGGTTGGATTTTTTCTGGTTTTGTTTGTTTGTTTGTTTTGTTTTGTTTTTTTCTTTTGTTTTATTTGCTTATTTTTTCCCAACTTTCTTCTGAAGGATTGGAAAATAATGTCTTATGAACGCTATTTTTCCCACCCTAACTACTGCTCAAGAGTGCCCATATCACCAGAACAAAAGACTTTCATTGTAATTCCTGTAGCACCTGTACAGGAGACATCAAAGTGAAGTTTAAATTTAAAAATATATATTTATTTTGACAACTTCTGAAATGGGGACAGGTGCTAATTTTTTTTTTTTGAGGGTAGAGTGTTACCTCTTCCTGTTTCATGTAAGGAGGAAATGTCCAGGAACTCATGAAGACCCTCAAAAAAGAAAGTTACATTTATTAAACCAAATAATATTTATATGAAAAAATTCATTTACTCTGTAGACACAGAAGTTCTTTTAAATTTTGAATCATAAAGAAAATAAGGGTTTTTTCCCTTTTTTATGGCTAATATCTGTGACATATTATACACAGCACACTGAAACCCTGCAGGGATCACTGTCTTCATAAAGAAAGCATAGACCACATACAAAGAAAGAAATAAAGGAAAATAAAGCGTATGTTATAAGAAAACAAGGAGGTACAGAAGTTGTCCAAACAGTTTCTAAAACCTCTGCTTATACTTCTAAGAAAACTTTTTCTATATTTGCCTTGAAACAACAGGATTTCTCATCAAATTCTTATACTTCCAAAGTCAATTATATACTTCTTCAAAGAACATCTTCATCTGAATAATGGATTTAGTTATAACAAACATTTTGCTGTCTATCGTAATACTTGGAAAGTGCACATTAACCCCATCCCTCTCTATGACTTTGCTGCTGTAAACTAGCCAAAGCCAGCTGCTTTGTTTATACCCTAAATCAAGGAAAAACTGAGTTGATCAGGGTGTTGAATTTAAGCACTAATCCCCCCTGAAACTCAGGGGTTGCAGTGAGCTCAGTTTTCATGCTGAAGGATATCTTATATATATTATATTATATTATTATTGTTGTTATTGTATTTATTTATTTAGTTATTACACAGCACTTCGATAATAATTTTAAGGGTAATATACTTATGTGTGTGTTTAAGACTTTGTGTGCATTGCATAAGGGTTGCTAGAACATAACTCTGTTTGTAGGCGAATGTGAACCATTGTTTACGACATAGTCATGTACCATCTCAAAAGGAGATGGAAATATAGAGATGATGCCAGATCTTCTTCCCCTACATTACACAGAAAGAACTGTCTGTCTCCACGAGACTAGGCTGTCTCTTCTAAAAGAATGTCAAAAATTTGTGTGCTCAGAAACTCAGCAGCTGGAAACTCTCTGAAATTTCATGTCAGCAGTCAAATTCCCCCCGCCATGTGCCTTCTGGGGTACTGTGCTCTGCATGAGAACTTGTCAAAAGTCTTTGCCTTGAAGCGCAGGAGTCCTTGCTTGATGTATGTGCAGTTTGCCTACTGCCAACAGCTATTATGATGTTCTGAAAATCCTAAATAAGAAAAACTGATTGCAATGATTATAGGAGTTACTGCTCAAAAAAATAATTTAACATTTGGAAAATATAGAGGTGTGCACCTAGGCAGTGCACTTTACAACTCTTAGGCTAACATTTTAGTATAAATGTCAAACTCTTGAGCTCAAAATATTTGAGAAAGCTAGAGATAGGAGAAAATCTAACTGATAAAAAGAGCATGGGAATGAGAAATGGATTTTGGGGGTGATGGTAGGGAAATTTGGTATTGAATCAATTATTCTTTTCCAAGTTATACCAAAGTGCAAAGAGATCCTTCAAATGATGGGGATGATTTGATAGCACATTTATCTACCTTCAATTTCAAACCTCTCTGCAAAAGAACAGATGGAAATAGAGTCTAAAAGCAGGTAAGTATATATTTCTGGATTTTAAAGCAAGTCATTAAAAAAATATAAATATGAAGGTGATTTAAATATGCTCAAACCCAACAAAATTTCTGATGAACAGCTGCATTTATTTAGAAATTACAGATGTGTTTATTTTTAAATTGTAAATTAGAAAAAGAAATATTGATATGCTTCATCCTGGCTAATGAGTTGGACTACCTCCATAGGATTAAATCAAGTTAATAGAAGAATAAGGAAAATACTTTCTGTCTTGAAAGTAAAAATTATTCTTTTGCAAAACCTAGGAACATAAAGATTGAGAGATGATATGATCACAATTATGAGTACAATCACAGACTAAGTACTAGACAGAGAAAAAATAACATAGTATAAAAAAACCACTTGGAATGGTTCCCCCAGCAGTCTCTCTGTTGAACTGGATAGATGTGAGTTTGTTGAATGGACTCTCAGATGGTCTGAAACACAGGTCTTGTGAGGGGAGTGGCTGAGGGAGCTGGCAGCATTTAGCCTAGAGAAAAGGAGGCTCAGGAGAGACCTTTTCCCTCTCTATTAGCTACCTGAAAAGAGGTTGTAGTGAGGTGGGAGTCCATCTCTTCTCTCAGGTAACAACTGACAGGACAAGAGGAGATGGTCTCAACTTGCCCCCATGGAGGTTTAGATTGGATATTAGGAAAAATTTCTTCACTGAAAGGGTGGTCAAGCATTGGAACAATTTGCCCAGGGAAGTGGTGGTATCACTATCACTGGAAGTGTTAAAAAACCCATACGGATGTAGCATTTAAGGACACGGTTTAGTGGTGAACATGGTGGTAGTAGGTTAATGGCAGGACTTGATGATCTTAGAGGCCTTTTCCAACTTTCATGTAGCTATGATTCCATGGCCATTCTATGGGACAGAGTATTCAAGAACTCAGGTTCAAATTACACGGAGTAAAGTTTTTGGTAGGGTTTTTTAGAGTTCTGCTTTACAATTTTATGTCAAGCTATCTGTGAGAAAGCTACCTGTGTATTAGAAAGCTAATACAGCAGAGACTTCATGTATTAAAGATGTGACCCAAATAAACATCATAAATTTATAACAAAAAAATCTGTAGGTAAGGAGACATTTCCAACTTGATGATCTTGTTTTTCCATTAGTAGCCAGAGTATTTACTTTATTTTTTCCTTTATTATCAACATGGGCTGAAAATACTGTCCTTTCCAATATTATTTTTTTTGTGTGATTGATTTCTAGGGCATAAGATGCAAAAATAAGGTTATGCACCTTATTTTTTGGATAAGTATTTCCTTTTATTTATTAAAAATATATGCTTAAATTCTTGGGGAAAAAAAAACAAACCCTTTTCACTATAGCAAAAAGGAAAATCCATTAGAATAAGAAAGATATTCCTAAAACAAGCTGGGTATAATTTCGTTTTACACAATATATTTGTCCATAATTTTACTGAGTTATTTTCATGACAATCTGATTATTTTTAATACGTGTAATTTTTTAAATTACACTGTTTCGTTAGACATTCTCCACTGAACAAGTTGTCAGAATGTAGCGGGCTTAATCCCCTGAAGAGTGTACTTGAAAAGTGGAAAATTCCTTTTTAGAGGACATTTATTGACTAGATCAGCTTCAAATTAGCTCATTGTAAACTTCTTGTTAGAGGTGCAACCACTGACCCTTGGCCTACGGTATTCCATTTTGTGGTTATGGATTTTATGACTGCACTGGGCTGGTCAGGATTTTTCTTCGTAGTGGCTCATATGGGGCTGTGCTTCAGATTTGTCACCAAAACAGTGTTGATAACACAATGTTTTAGCTATTGCTGAGCAATGCTTATGCAACATCAAGGCCTTTGCTGTTTCCCAGTCTGTCCCACCAGTGAGTAGGCTTGGGGTGAGAAAAGAGTTGGAGGGGACACAGATGGGACAGCTGATCCCAGTTGACCAAAAGGATGTTCCATACCATATAGCATCATACTCAGCAATAAAAGCTGCAAGGAGGGAGTTTTTTCAACATAGCCAATGTTCAGGGCTTGACTGGATATCAGTCTGCTTGTGGGATGTGGTGAGCGATTGCATTAGCATCACTTGGGATTTTTGTTAGGGGTTGGTGCGCTGTTTTTCCCACTTTATTAAACTGTCTTTGTTTCAGCCTTTAGACTTCCTCAGTTTTGCCTTACCAGTTCTCTCTTCCATCCCACTGGGGCAGAGTGAGTGAGCAATTGGGTCAAGGATTACCCGCCAGCTGTGGTCAGCTCACCACAGTCATAAAACAGTAAGTGTCTGATGGAAATTTCCAAGAAGCTTTTTAAGAAAATTGCAAGGGTTTGCTCTTCTTAGATCACGTTGGTAAGGCTCCTCAAGAGTCTGCATCTGCTCTTTTCAGAAAAACACCACCCCTGTCTCAATGTGGGTACCACAGAGCCACAGAAAACTGATCAAATCCAAAGTGAATGAGAACCGTGTCACTGATCAGCATCGTGAGATGCTACTTAACTGTCTGTCTGCTTCTGTCGGAAACAATGTGAGATAAGGAAAACACAGGTGTCTTGGAATATTTCAGAATGGACAGATAATTTTCTTTTTTCATTTAAAGTATCTTAGCTGTTTTGACTCTGATGCCATTAAAGTCACATTACCTAAAATCTGATAATGTCTTCTGATAATTAAAATCTTAAGAGTTTTATTCACTCTTTTATAACTAAGTACAGCATAAATTACTGGAGACCATGTCACTGACTGCAGAAAATGCCACATAAATGTTGTACTCTTCCAATTACATAAAAACATCACCTCCCACAGTGGCATGTGACAAGCAAGGAAGAAAGTTTTCTGGCAATCTAAGTAACTCATGAGCAGTGGCATTATACTTTCCACCTTTCCTTTTCAGTAATATAGTCAGAAAACTGGTTCTGATTTCCATTAACCATCAGATTACAGAAACAGTTCTAGAACTATTCAGTTAAACCAATGGATTTGCTTTCTTCTTCTTCTAGGACTCAGAATGTAAACGTAAGAATATATTTCCTTTGTTTCATGTAGTTTTTTTTTACTTGATTATAGGCTGTGGAAGATTTACCTTTCTCTTAATTTTCGTTAGCTCATGCACTTTTTTTATTACAATTTCCTTCCTTTATGTTTTTTTTCCCCATTATTCTTTTGCTTTCCTTTCATTATCTGTGTAAATGATAGGCTAAAAAAATAAAAGGTTATAGAAGACAGAAAACAAATAGAATAATCAATTTTTAGTTAAAATATATTAAAGATTTGGTTATATATATTTTTATGTATATAAGGCTTTCAAAAATACACCTCTCATATTAAAAAAAAAATCACATTTTAAAATGTAAAATATTTATTTTCCAATCATGATTAAGACATTAGAAAAGTATACAATGTTTTTGGCCCTCACTAAAAGTGGAAACATACACAATATATAAAAAAGCATTTTAATGAGAAGAGAAAAAGAGAAAGAGTAAAATCTTCTTTCTCTTTTTTCTTATTTAACAACTATCACCGCTGCCGGGAATCCTTCGGACCCCGCCCGGATCTGAGATCTCCGCGGCCGGGGGTCTTTCGGATCCCGCCCGGATCGGCCCGGTGATCTGTCTGCAGACGCAGCCAAGACAGCCGGTCGGCTCGTTGTGCCGGCCCGAGGCGTCGCTGCTGAGAGAGTCGGAGAGGCGCTCTCTCTCCTCCACAGCCCGAGCGCTGGTATGGCTCGATAACCCTGGAGGTAAAGGAGGAACGAGGAGACACCTCCTGGCACGACCACAGAATTTATTCTGGATCCAGAAACAGGGGAGACCTCTGCCCTGCAGCTTTCTGCAGGGGCTTTTAAGAGAGGAAAAAAGGGGAGGGATTTATATCGCGAACGAGTCAGGGAAGAGGAGAAGGGAGGAATCAGGGTACAGACAGCAAATGGTCTCTGCACCGGGGCGGGGGGACAACTTGACGGACAGGATTGTTGATTATTCAGAAACCTCTGGAAGCTGGGGGCTTGCGACCCCCTGGGAGCGTGACTGAACTCATGATCGGCTCAGGAACTACTCTGCCGTTTGGTGCTCCTCCGCCGACTGGCTGGCTGCCGGTGGGCTGTGGGAGGGGGACGGTTTTGGGAGAGACTGGGGCGACGCGCCGGCGGCGGCACCCCCATAAACAACACCATTTAAGATTTGCAACAAACCTGTCAGGATGGAAAGCATCCCACAGAATTCAGTGAAAAACACTACCTATAATCTCATAATAACCACTGAGAACCTATAATAGGTTGCAGAACAGCAAGGGATAAAAAAATTCTGACAAACAAGTACACACATATTTTGAATTCTTCTTTATAGTCATTAACAAGAATCTTCCAGGATTGGTTAGTCTGTCATTACAAGAGAATTTGAACTTTTTTATTCAAGCAGACAATAAAGTCAACTATTAAACAAAATTATATTCAGTACCAGAAGATTACTTCCACTCTGTTCATGTATATTCATTCTTGAACTGGTCATTTGTAAATTACTCTTCTAAATTTGTATTCTGACTGGGGAATTTAGAAGAATAAGTCTACTCCAGAATAAATTCATAGCCTTCTCAGAATGACATCACAAATTCAATTTGAAGTAATAACAGTCTGTCTGTACTACATCTGCACATTGTGAGAAGTTTGCTCTATGAGAAGCAATTAAAAAAATAAATTTGGCTTGCAAATTTCAGTCCACATTCTAATTGAAAAAGTTGAAATTGAAGTGATTCTGTTCCTTATTTAAGCACAGTAAATTTTCTATTAATAGAATCATTAGCAGATTAAATGATCTTTCCCTTGATCAACTCTAGTGTCTGTCCTGCCTTTCTCTTACCAAATTAGCACATTACAGCATGCAGGATTTGGTATAACCAAATTCAATTATATTTATATATATGCCTTTGTAACATAAATTTTCTGTAATTTTTTCTAAAGAAAATGATTTAACAAAAGTTCTAAATTTATTATAAAACATCTTGGCATACATTAATTCATGAAAGAAAAAAATCCAAATGAATATTTTTTTTAATGCGCTTTATTTTTAGTACATACTGAACAAGAAGTGACTAATATTAACTGGAGGGGAAGAAAGGAGACAAATTATTTAACAGGAGAATTTATTTCATTTTACTATTTAATTTAATTTAATTTTATGGTTTTTATTTTCTGTCAACCCAATAAAGTCAAAATTATTCGATACACTCTGATGATACACCTGTATCTGGCTAAACACAGTAAAATGCTTGGTTTAAGATTCTAGTTCTTCAAACATAGGTTGATTAAAAAAATAAAATCTGTCTAAATACTGGTTTATAAATTACCACTGCTCAAATTAATCACTTCAGTGAAGATGTGGGCCCTAGCCCTATCTGGAGGACTAAAGGGCTTCTTTCTTGCTGTCTTTATGAGTGATGTCATTACAGAAACAGTCCCTCGCTTTCCCCATGATTGTGCCTAGCCCAGGAAAACAGTAAAGCTCACAAACCTTCCATCTCTGCTCCCATCCTTGTCACACAGCAGATAAAGCTCTGCCTTTTATTACATAAATCAATAATCCAACTGTAATTGTTAGTCTTGTTAGTAATCCTTCCATTATACACAGAGAGTATCTAACCAGAGACACTGGAAGCACACACAGTCCTGGTGACCCAGACAGATACTTACTCATTCATCTTTCCATGATTTTATTAAATTGTCATCTGTCTCAGGAAGACTGTGACTTTCTTCTGGTAATTTCAACCACTCATATTAGCATTGCTATCAGTTTGCTTTTACAGCAGTAATGTTAAGGCTGGAGTTTTAAGGCAGGTTTTAGGTGTCAAGGGAAAGGCGAACAGTGGTGGAAAACACCGTGATCTGAGTGAAAATATCTTTTCTTGCTTCTCTGTGATGAACCCTGGCAAGCAGTCCATGACAGCCTATGATGGATAGACCACAACTGGAACAAACTGCGGCAGGTTGCACACCAAAAAGGTGCACAAGGCTGGAGGGGTCAGTGAGTGAGGAAGAATGCTCCAACTGTAAAGAGGAGCTACCTGGTTGCAGCAACATTGCAGAGCCTTCTTCTATAAGTTTAGGAAGGTTTCAAGTTCAAGAACCTGCCAGCTGAGATCCAGTCTTTTTGGATTGTGCCGAACCTTTTGCAAGTGCTCGAAATTCCAGGGACCTGCACAGCACCATCCAACACCACAGCTGGGATTACATGATCATGATGTAGAACTTTGTTCTGGAATGGATGAACCTCAAATACAGAACTCTTCAGTCCTGCTGGAAGCTGAAATCCTTGATCAAGTTTGAAGTTCTTGGTCAGGCTGTATGAAAGCATGCTATTCAATGAAACTTTGTGGCTAAATCTGGGATAAACCTGTGTGGGCTTGGCCAGATTTCCATTTCCTAGAACATCCTTCATGTTGGTTCTTCACTGACTGGTCACTTTTTACCAGCTGTCCTCTTACACTCCCTGCTCTCAAGAAGCTCTTAATGATGATCTTTCCAGAGTGATATAGTGTTTTAAAAGTCAGTCCTGTGCAGTTCATTAACTTCTGTATGGTATCAGAAGATGCTAAAATTCCCCTACAACTTACTTTTCCTTCCTGAAATATTACTATCCTTTTTACAGTGAAAATTTTATCAATATTAATATAAGAAGAAGAATGTACCATATCAAAACTATTCTGGAGAGTTCTTCCTTTGGAAAGACCCTACCAAAAGTCAGTAAGTAGTTACTGCCATGGGCTTTGGAATATTTATTTAAAAAAACATGTCATTAACATTTAAACAAATATTTGGCTCCTGGTTTTTTCAGCAGTTTCCACTGCATAAAACTTGGTCATGATTTCTGACTTGTAATTAACTTTCCATTTACATTGATCATGCAGTTAATCTCAGTAAGTCTTAAGCCTTTTATGATTGGAAAATATTCAGAACTACTCAAGCAAGAAAGTGCTTTGTCCACCCTTATCACAGTATGAAAAAGACACAGCAGTTAATTTTATGTTATTGAATTATTGGGCAGTGTTTCTAATACATGAGTAGAAAAACAGTTGGGTGCATCAAGCTGGCTGATGAGAGCTCAAAATAAGGGTAAGAGGAGCAAACTACCAGAGATAGATAATCTGACAAGTGATTAAGCTTTATACAAATTCATCTAATTTTGATTTTCTTCTAATGTCTCTTTTTCATCTTATTTTCTCTATGACTACCCCGAAGATTTTCTCCTATTTGTCAACTCAGAACATTTTATTGGTCATTGTATTTCTGTTATTGTTCCATTATGTTGAATCATTATTTTTACTCCCTCAAATTATCCTCACAGATGTATTCATCTGCTTAATTTTTCATCAGTATCTACTCTATGGATATGTTTTCTGTATGTAATATTTTTATTTATGAACATCAGATTTCTGACTCTCTCATTTCATCTGAAAATGTTCTCTGTATCACCATATGTCACCAGCCAACAATGTTCACAATTGCCTCTTGCACTATGATGAAATTACTTCTAGTTCTTCAGAAGGAAAATAATGGATGTCACACAAACAGCATAAAAAACAAACACAAACAAAAAATCTCATTTCCATACTTTTGTTTCTAAAATCAGCTCCATAGTAATATTCGAAGTTTGCAATCTTTATCAATAGAATAAAGGTTTGGTGTTTGGGGTTTTTTTCCCAGAAAATGATAAATTATAAAAGATTTGTTTTGAAGACTGCCAAAGGAGTGTCTCATATGTGTGTATATATAAATACATAAATACACATATATGTGTCTCTGTGTGTATATCTAACAACAGAGAAATGAATGACTGATGGAAATTCTAACATATTAAACTGAAAAAAATGCAGTAAACATCTGTTTGTCAGTAGGCAGAAAAAAACCATGTGGGTGGTAAGACAGACATGTTGTTTCATCCATGAGCGCTGGAATGCAATTAGGAGGGATGCATCAGGATAAAAAGAAAGCAAATGCCACCCTGGTCTTCAGAAAGGGCAAGAACAAGGACCTAGGGCACTACCAGCAAGTCAGCTTCCCTTCCATCTCTGGAAAGGTGATTGAGGGCCTCATTTTGGAGGCCATCGCTATAAATAGGATGTCAAGAAAGTGATCAGGATTCAATAAAAGTAAATCCTTCTTGACTAGCCTGATTGCCTTCCACAATGAAACAACTACCTGGGTGGATGGGGAGAGAGCAGTGGATATTGTCTATCTCAACTTCAGCAATTCTTTTGACACTATCTCTCACAACTTCCTCATAGGCAAACTCAGGAAATGTGGACTTGATAAGTGGATAGTGACGTGGACTGATAACTGGCTAAACAGCAGATCCCAGGGGCTGTAATCAGTGGCACAGGGTCTAGTTGGAGGCCTGTCACTACTGGTGTTGCCCAAGGTTCAGTACTGGGCCCATTAATTTTTTAATTTATTCATCAGTGACTTGGATGAAGGGGTAAAATGCCTTGTAAGAAAGTTCACTGATGACACAAAGCAGGAAGGAGTGGTTGATACCCAGATGGCTGTGCAGCCCATCAGAAGGCCCTCAACAAGTTGGAGAGATAAACAGAGAACAGTCTGAAATTCAACAAAGGCAAATGCAGGGTCCTGCAACTGGGGAGGAATAACCCCATGCACCCGCACAGGCTGGGAGCCAACCTGCTGGAAAGCAGCTCTGGGGAGAAGGACCTGGGGGTCCTGGTAGGTAACAAGCTGTCCATGAGCCAGCACTGCCCTTGTTTCCAAGGACAATGATATCCTGAGCTGCATTAGGAAGAACATTGCCAGCACATCAAGGCAGCTGATCCTGCACCTCTACTCAGCCTTAGTGAGGACACATCTGGAGATCTGTGTCCATTTTTGGGCTCCTCAGTACCAGAGAGATATGGAGCTCCTGGAGCAAGTTCAGTGGAGGGCTACAAAGATGATTAAGATCCCCAGCTGAGGAAGCTGGGCCTCAGGGGGAGATGACCGAGAGGGGACCTCATCAAGGTCTAAAAGTATCTGAAGGAAGGGTGTCAAGAGGATTAGGCCAGGATCTGCTTGGTGGTTCCAAGCAGTAGAACAAGAGGCAATGGGCAGAGAGTGATGCACAGGAAGTTCCACCTGAATTTGGGCAAGATCTTTTTCCCTTTGTCAGTCACTGCATACTGGAACAGATTGCCCAGGGAGGATGTGGGGTTTCACTCCTGGAGGCGTTCAAGAACTGTCTGAGCAAACACCTGTTCAATGTGCTCTAGGATGACCCTGCTTGAGCAGGGAGGTTGGACCAGATGACCCAATGTGGTGCCTTCCAACCTTGCCCATTCAGTGATTCTATAATAGCAAACTTTACGAAGAAACTCATCAGTACTGATGTCATGGAGAGCAAAAAAAAGAAGAGGGATTTGAGCAAGAAATATATGAGTATAGCAAGATAGAGATTTAAATATCTTTGTAAGGAAACATTGCAAAATCTGTTAAGTCATTCTGCCTACTTGACTACTCTGGACTCCTGTAACTGACTACTTGTCAGGAGAGAAATGTCAGGCACAAATGTGTTTTATTTACACAGAAAGAAATGGAAGGGGAAATTCCCACCTGCATTACTGCTCATTAAATTTTCTGTATGCCTCTAACTAAGAAAATAAATCCCATTTTCAACTAGCCAAGGCCCGGAAGAGATAATCAAAGTCTCTAATGACTTTATGTCATTTTGAAAGGACTACACACACCAGACATTATATACGTTACTTCATATGTGATTTATACTGAAGAGACCTTACAGAGATTATCAGTAGTCATCTTTATTCCACAAAAGTTTTTCATCAAAAATGGACAGTTTCACATGTGAAAGTCTTCATAACCTTCTAAAAACTCTCCATGCATTTACACATCAAGTTATTCTACACTTCTTTTTAATAATCAGATCTGTTGAAGTATTTACCCAAGTTCCATATTAAAGTGCAGTCAGCTATTAAGATGAGATTAATTATAGTTTTATGTTTAATGAGTCAATCACAATTGCATTTGTGTAACTGCAGTCTAAAATACCTCACTTGCATTTTGACAGCTATTCATGGATTCAGATGAAAACAACAGCATTAGAGAGAAAATGTTATGTAGCTCATCCATTGAACTCTGGAAGTTAAATAGAAATCATTTTTGTCAAAATATTTTTTTAGATCTTTTTTAGTCATCTCAGTCCTCAGTATAAATAACCTCAATTTTTCTTTTTTCTGAAGATTATATAAAGATACCTGATTCTTTATCTTATCTTGATTTGATCTCTGTTGATAGGTTAGTCTATATTGATAGAGATTACAAATAAATTAACAGCATATTGTCCTCTAAATGCAGATTAGGTCAACTGAAACTATACATGTTTGGATCAAATTCAGTACTGAAAATGGACAAATATATGAAGCAGAAATATTGAAATGGTCTCATCAAATGAACTGTTAAAAGCTTTGCATCCTGAGCTTCCTAGTTTCTAAGAATTCTGAAAAAAAATCTGCTTATGATCTGTAAATAAATTAATTATTACATTTCAGTTTGAGTGAAATATTTTGTAGAACCAAAAATATTCTCAGATGATTTTCATCTTGTCTCAGGAAAATATATTTTAGACTGTTCCAAAACTTTTACTAATGACTTTTCCATCAACTATAAAATAAAAGAAATACATTATCTGCACAATTTTCATTGAATATTCTCAGGGAGGTAGGTAGATAGCTATATATCATATCAAGGCATGCCACTAACTAACCATATAGGCTCAGAAGGACTATCCATGACAGGTGTTTGTACCTAACTTCCCTAACCAGAGCATGGTAACATGCTGTTCAGACAGTATAACCAGGAATTGTAACAAAGAGTATTGGCTCTGGCCTGTAGGGAAATATCAAGGAGGCAAAACAGCCTTAAGTCTCATATTCCTCAATTATTTAAGCCTCCCACATTAAAAGTCCTCATTAATCGAAACCTACCTATATTGGCTTTGTCTGAGGTAGAGCTAATTTTCTTCACAGTATCTGTGTTCTGGGTTGACCTTGGCATGATGGATTGATTCTTAAGTCCAATACTACATTGTGGCAGGGAGACAAAAGACAGAATTTAAAGTGCTGAAATACATATAAGGTGTGTTTGACATCCATAACTGTTTTAATGTCTTCTATAATTGCAACATCCAGGAAAAGAAAAAAAAGAGAAAGAAAACTAAAGATAACATCTTTCTGCTTCCAGTGAAAACTAGATTATTAGGGTACTATGTGATAAAATATGTCTTCTGCAATTTCTATAAAGTTTTTTGAATTGTATTATTTGGCTGTAAGCCATCGTGAGATATGAGGTAATACCATAAAACATAATCTTTTTTAGGCTTCAATCCATCTGGGATAATGAGTGAAAAACCAAATTTCTAATCAGCCTACTCTAATTTTTTGGCTATTTTCCAAATGATAAGCATAAATGAAAAAGAAAAAAAAAATCAAACGTAGTGGAAAATACCTAAATTAAAGAGCAGCTTTTCTTAATAGTACAATTAAAAATTTTGGTCCAGACAGGAGAGTAGAAGATGAAGGAAGGCTTCAGACTGAGAGGAACATCCTAAGTAAAGATGACTTCCTCAATGCCTGATTGCATACCTGTCTGAACTTTAATATTCCTCTTAAATCAGCAGAAATTAAATTATTCTACTCAGTAGGTTTTCGGTTGGATTAAAATATGAAAGTTCATTAAGAAAAAATAGTCATAAGCAAAACTAGTCTGGGAACAACTCTGTAAGGTTCATTAGTGTTAAAAGAGTATGAGGAATGCTAGGTATTTCATACAGCTTCAGGGAGTGCCACAGTAGCTAACCAACATGGAAAATATATTTGAGTGCACACATAAATGTGTTAGATTCATTACCTTTATGGGGAAAATCATCTATTTAACACCTTATTTAAAAAGCTTTGGACAAAGATGCTTTAAAATAAATGCTGAAGCTGTACCTGCAGCATCCTTTTTTGTTACTTTACTTGGGGGTGTTTGTTCAGTGAATATAGATTCTGCACAGTTTTGTTGCAGCTCAGTAAGGTTAATCTTGCATAATGAACTGCTGTAGAACAAGACTTCCCATGCAAAAGTGTCACGTTTACTCTCTGTCCCTTATCTCTCAGTACCATCATGACATCATGGAAGATAAATCTTGTGGAAGCCTGATAAGCATGGAGAGTTAGATCAGGATTGTTAAATGTATTTGTTCCAGGACATAGTCCATGAATGCCAAGCAAAAGCAAAGGAACTCATTTATGCTGAAATCAGCTTAAATCATAGGACAGCAGACTTGCTATGACCACGTTTGGCCTTTAATCCTGGCTGTCAGCCATATAATGCCTTTCTAAACCTAAGACACAAATAATGTTTCCTAGGTAGGGATTTCTATTCTCTCATTTAGAAGTATCAAGGATAGTGAGGGATTGTTTTACATTAAATGAGAGTGGTAATTCTCATACTACAAAACTGAGGTTACCTTCTGCAAGACTGGAGTGTGACTTGAGTATATAAAATTTTGTTTGAAAATGCTAAAGTGCCTGGGACAGGCAAAGAATCACATTTGGTACAGCCTCAGTTATAATACCTCTCAGAAGGGATCCCTACAGTGAAAAGCCCCTGAGGCACATTTTGCCATTATCTTGGACAGATGATTTTTGGAACAGCACAAGGCAGATGCAGGCAGTGAGCAGGAAGCAAGTCCTAAGGAAGGAGTCCATCACTCAAATGTGCTTCCCCAACCTTGTTTTATTTAGCAGAGTAAACACCTTTACATTTTTAAAAGTCTTGTGCATAAAAGTGTTCAAAAACATTGCATAGGATATTCTTAAACTCTGATATTTTTCTCATTTTTGTAGAGGAAACAAAACAAAAAGGCATCCAAGATAAAAATGAAAATTTAACAGCATTTTTTTGAGGGACACTGAGTAATTTCTTTTTGCAGTTGGTGAAATATTACAGCACAGAAGGCTGTACATCTTATCCTGGAATAGTTTTCTGCTATGTATTCTGCATACACTGTTCTGGCAGCTCTCTTTTGATTCCTTCAAAATAAACATATCTGAATCAGTAAAACAAAATAATAAAATAATTATATTAATTACAATTTCAAATTTCAATGGAATTGTAGGAAAAACAACCAAAAAATTTAGAATTAGAGATGAAACATTTTGAAAACACCAAAAAAAGAACAGATATATAAATGAAACCTCTAGACTTAACCTGTAGTGAAATATTATTTTGGACCTTAATTTCTACTTTTTTCATTAAGGATCTCTCTAATCAGGAGCCCAGTGAAGAAAAGATTGCTTCAACTCCACATGCCCATATCAAATAAGGAAGAAGGCTGAGCATGAATTCACAATGGGCATGTGAAGAAATGGGCATATACAAATCAGATCTACAAAAATACACAGCTGGTCACACCAATCACAGACAGACACATGGACAGCTCACACGAACACAGCACAATAAACCTCTTACTTCTTCCCTGTGTGACTCACCAGGATAATGGCCAGTTAGTGGAAAATATGTATATACAGATTGCGCAACATGGATCCTTCTAGCTCAGACACTTGGTCTGCCCGGTAGCTGCTCGCGCTCCCCAGTCTCCCCAGTTGCTGGAATGTGCACTGTGCCCCTGTGCTGCAGCCCCACTCCAGTTTCTGGTACAGGCGCCCTTGCACCCACGCACTAACACACAAACAGACACAGACACGCACATCTTGGATTCCTCCAGAACTGGGATCTCACACACAGTCCATCCATGTGCTGGTTCTGGATCTTTGCTCTTCCACAGCTGCGTCAGGCGTGGATGGACAGACACACAGACACACAGGCTCACCTCAGCCGACCTCTGGGCCAGGGCAGTGTTTGTCTCTCCAACTAAGTTATTTGGCTTCACCTGCCTGCCCTGTATCACTGCACTCATCTATGTGTCGGGAGATGACCTTTTTATTGCATAACCAAGCATTTTTCTTGAATCCCTCTTTTCAGGCTCAAATCTTCCTCTTTCTTGTCTTTTATATTAACAATAGTAGTTATAAATGACATGTCAATGTTTTGATGCAGTTAAAATAGCAGGCAATAATTTTTTGCTAGGACAAAGAATCTATCTTATTGGATTAATTTGAACTTTACTGGTACTTAAATAAATAATATGCTATATTTCAAATTAAAGAGGACATTAATTTATGCAACATTAAAACAGAGAGTCTCTGTATGTGCAATTATTGCAAAAAACTTAATATGACTTTTAGGGAATTACAGGTTAACTCTGAAGTTAAAAAAATTACTTAGAACTGATTTAAGTCATCAGTTCTTGCAAAAATTATGTTAGGGAAGCTCAGTTTATTTTGCACTCTTAATTAGACCATATCGTCTAGACAAGACCATCAAAAGGAAGATGATGCATAAGAAGACTACATTCTGGAAAGCTAAAAAAAAATACTGTTCTTTGAAATGAATTTCTCTGTAAAACAGAAGAAAAGTATTTTAGTGACTACAAGGATGATTCACTGTGGAATACCATGAAAAATTTCAGAGAACAGCAGCCTAGTTAAGCCTCTTTTGTGCTGACTCATGGGGCACTCTACAGCTTTTGTTCCTGTGAAAAGGAAATGAACAACTTGCAGCTCTCAAATAAACATACATAAAATGCAAGTAAATAGAAGTAGTCACTAAAGGAGGAAGGAATACACAGGACACTACTGCAAATGAAATGTGTGACAATAGAACAGATGTTGGTGCATAGAGTATCTAGAAGACAAAAAAGGTGACATAATTTATGGTAAAGAGAGTGCTTGCATAATTCTGTGTCTTCCTAAAATGAAGCAGTATCACAACACTGGTGTGAAATACATGTCATTACAGTTTTATTACAGAGGGAAAGTGGTGACTAGCTTATTTGGAAGAGAGAGCAGGCTGTGGAATTCTTAGAAGGGCAAATGGAATTTCTCTAGGATACTTCTCATGAAAGGAGAAGCCAGCCTAACATTAGAACTTTTGCACTTCTTGCTCTACTGAGGCAGCAACTCTCACAGCACAAAACCGCAACTCATATTGTTGGAATGAATGAGGAGTCTGCAGTCTCTCCAAGTCTAACAAATGTGGTTTTTTGAGTCTCACATTTCTCCAGCCCATGAGAATACAAACGTCTATCTAAGTAGCTGCTGGATCGCAGCAACTTCCCTAGAAAAACTCAGTAATTGCAAGCATAGGTGGGTGTCCTCTTTTGTGTCCCATGAGGAGAGATTGAGATAGCAAGCAACTTTGACCTCAATGAACTACAAATCTGCTTCTGTTAATACACAAAAACATACACAAAAGAAAGAGAGAGGAGGTCACAGACCCTCCTCCAAATGAGAGTGACCAACTCTGATTTGTCTTTTTTGTCCATTGCCGTATTACCTCTCTCTCTCCCCCTCCATTCTGCTGAATAATTATACGTGCACCGAGATACAGCATCTTCAGCATCTTGCAGCAAATGCTAAAAAAGAAGAGATGATGGTTACAAAGGATATCTGGAAGGCAACTGGAAGTAGCTTACAAAGGGTCACTAGTAATGAACTCTCTAGGGCATGAATCATATGACAGTGGACTTGAATGAGTGTTTATTTTTTTCACAACTAAGGTAATGAAGAAAAATCTTAATACTAAGATCTTTGTAAAAAAATTGCTGCTTCAATAGAAAAATCAAGAGATCTGGCATATATTCAGGACACTTTCATAAGCCTGTTTCTCTGAACATCAGGAAAATTATCCCACAGTCTGTTTCACTAGCTAATGTTATCACTGGCACCACAAAAAGAGCCAGTGTATGACACTGCATGCCTTCATAAGGCAGGCCTTGAACAGCATCCCCAGCAGCAAGCCCACTAAAGATGTAGCTCCTGAACGGATATGTAGGAAAAGAAGCACCTGCTAAGGGTATCAAGGCAGAAAAGACAGGATCAGACTTTTAAAACATACTATTCATTTCATTATTATATTAATATTAGTAATTTGGAACTATATCTTCTTGTATGTGAGGTTTTGTTCTTCTTACTTTACTTGCTATTATTTAAAGGCAGTTTCAAAAGCTGCTTGGTAATTAAGCTCTCCATCTTGTGGGCACAGAGTTATGTAGGCTCCTGTTCTCTTTCCCTCTTTGCAACTTTTAGGACAAAAGTAGAAACAAGCTGTTTGCTTCTTAACTGATTTTTTTCTTTGAGAACTCTGCTTTAGTTCCACCTTAGTATTATCTGAACAGAAATGTTTTCTGAGGTTTCAGAGTATTTTTAATTGGCTCCAGAAAGTGAACCCTCTAACTTTAAATTTCCCTGCATGACAAGTATACATGCCTGAGAGAAGATGGGGCTTTTAGTGTGGGGGACTGACATGGCTTGATGGCTGCTAATAAACATAAAACATAAAACATCTGAATGATCTTGCAAATAAATGTACTGGATATACAGTGATGCATATCCAAGGTGATAGTCTAATTTATGTGATATGCTCTGTAGTGTTTAGGTGTAAGTTATACTGAGCAACAAATGCAGCATTTTGAAATGTAATGCTGATTTATTTTTTGCTTTCATACAAATTCTGCAGTGGTATTGCTTTTCTCTCCGTTTTTCCTGCTACCTTCACAATGGTTGCACATAGTTTCTTTTCCCAACTTATGTTCACTGGGAAGTCCAGGCACAAGTCTTGGGGTCAGTATCGGTACTGATGTTGCAGCAGCTTTGACAATATGTTTCCAGCTGGGTCAAAAATTCTACACAAATCAGGCATGCCAGGTACATCAAAAATATCAAAAATGCAGAAGTGGCATGGGTGGGCTCATTACAAGATTTTGCATGAGTATGGTTTACAAAGTGTATTTGATGGGATGTCACGCTGCCTTGGGTTTTCTTTCAAGACACATTAAGATTTGACCATGACTTTCCAGCCCCAGCACCCAGATCAATGCTCCAGTCTAGACATGGCTTAGCAAAATCCTGCAAGGATACCCAAAATACATACTAATCTTCCTGTGGCCAGAATTAAAACCACAATTTAATCAGGTTTTCTTGATTGTAGGCAATTTTCCCCCCTTTTGTATTTAGACACCAAATCCAGTAAAATGCAACATAAAATCTTACTTTACTTTCTTACCTTTCTAATATCAGTTATTGTAAGACTTTGCCAGCCACAGGAACTACCTCAGGTCTTTACACCTCTACGTTGCATATGCTATAAATATTTCTTCACTTCTATAAATTAATGAATGTAAACTGGATAAATACTTATAAATTCTCATTATAGATTCTGATTTATAAATATCATAATTGTTCTGTCACATAAATCAATGTAACCATGTCAAATTTTATTGCATTTTTTCAGTTAGTACTTAGAGATAAACTTAATCTATTTTGTCCTTAAAAGGGGAAACCTTAAGTAGTAGGAATGAACTCCAGGTTCTTCTCATTCATCCAGATGAATAATTACATTGTGATCTTGAAACCACTTAATATCTTAAAACTGGGAGTAAGAATGTGTAGGGTACAGACTGAAATTAGGATGAATATTATACTTCCGGTTTATGATTCTGGTTCTTCAGCAAAAACTTTAAAATAACTTTTAGGCAAGTAAAATACAAATAAATATTAAGGTTTATGATTCTATAAAACTCTTCTAGGGATTTTTAGCTTGCTGTTAAGGCTTTAAATCTGCCAGAATAATAAAGGTCTTTAAAATTCTGCAATTGTATGTGAATATATACATACATACAAATCTCTCTCGCTCTCTTTTGTTTTATATATATATATGTCTATACTTAATAATATAAGAATATCTGTAGTCTAATAATCCCTTGCTGTGGATAAGAAGTTTGAGAATTGAAAAAAAAAAAAGAAAAGAAATCGGAAGGACCAGCAAAAAGAAAAAAGAGAGGAAAGTATTTTTGTGTAAATTCATGAATGCAGAAAGGAAAATAGACTTTTGTTATATTCAGTGAGTGAAAAAAAAGAGACCAAACAAACATGGAAGAAACAATGTGTTCTTTTATTATATCCTCTCTGCAGCAGGCTGTCTTTTAAGTATGCATTACACTGGGATCTGTTTCCTTTCTCATCTTTACAATATTTACGTGTTTTTACAAGTAATGTTCTTATCTTCCCCCTCTCTACATCAAAAATATTTTTGATAAAATCAGTTTCTTAGGAAGTTTTGTGATTGACTGACTTATTTTTATTCCAAATAAGAAGAAAAAGAAGTTTGAAATGTCCCCCACTGAGAGCGGTTTAAAAATCCCACAGTTTATTTTCCTTTGTAGGCAAAATTCTTTTGAACATACCAATTCTGAAGTATCAAGATATTGCAGAAATGTGAAGAAGAATAGAGGAAAAAAGCTGTTCTGTGCTTCTGCTTTCTAGTTTTATATAACATGCCAGTATTTGTTTGCGTGCTGTTAAAAACTAAAAGACACAGGAAACCTTTCGGGATATGGACTGAGTGCTAAGTAGTGATCACTGTGATTCTTTAGTCAGCTGAAGGTTTTGCAATGAAATTTAAATAAAGTTCTGTCAGGACGACTCCTGTCTCTATATAGACACCGGTACTTCAAGTAGAGTCCTGTTCTGCAACTTAGTTAGGTTTATTTATGCACAGTCTCAAACTTCCAGCAGTTTCAGTAGTTCTGCATCAGCTTTTCAGTTTTGAGATTCAATCTCATTCTCCAATATGTTAATCACAAAAGTTGTATCAGGATTCACAGGATGGAAATTATGGCATTAGGGTCAAAAAGAGTTACCCAGCCTCAGAAGAAGTGGCCTACAACTCCTGATTTTCCTAGTACAAAGACAGTGTTTCATTGATGTATTCTTGGTTTTATTAATGATCTTCAAGTATTTTAAGAAATATTGTATTCTAACAGATTTTACCAATGAAAACTGCCTTTTCAGGGAAACCTCTACAGATTTGCTAATTAAAAGATTAATGTAGCTAATAACTATGACTACATCAGTTTCTGAAAACATTTTTATACAAGTTCCCTCAAAGGATGTCAGTATCAAATGTATGTGACTGTATTTCTTTCAGCGGATCTCTTTTCACATTATTTTTGTTTCCTCAGACAAATGGGAGATGAAAGAATGTACAGGTTTTCCTTCATGGACATCCTCACGTAACATCACGCTTTAAGACCTGAAACAAAAAAAGGAAATAAATTTATAATAGTAGTCATTATACTGGCATGTCTAGAAAAGTATTTTAGATTACATGTTCTTCACACAGCAATTTCTGTTAGCATAATTTATGCTCTTTTTGATACTGAAAAAAGGGAAAACTAAAAAGAGGAAAATGTGCAGATTGGAAGCAGAAGGTTTCTAGGGAATCTTTATATGTTGATCTGGATTTGCTGTAATTTGAGGAATGATTTTAGGTGTTAGCTTGCATTTTTGCTCTAGGAGGATTTTGATTAGATATTGTAAGAAATTAATTAACTTTTATGTTACTTACTCATCTAGCAGATTGTAATTTAAAATATGTACTTGGGACATGAAGTAAGACAAAAATAAATTAACCTGATTATTTCACTTCCACTGGAGTCATCTGTGGGTCAAGGTCACAGAGTCTGATACTAAAATAAATTTTTTAGATGACAAAAATAATAAATAGATCCATTCAAATCACCCTCATCATTTGTAAATTGTCAACAGCCCTTGAGCACAATTTTCTTCCACTTTTGGAGATGTAGTCATGTCATTCATAGTTTGCTAATCTGGACAAGATCTTCTGGTGTGAAAGTCTGAAACCTCTTATGATTTTGGAAAGGTACTGCCTCTCCTTCTCCATTCAGCACAGAAAGAGAGCAAATATCATCAAGTAGTTTGTTACCTGGCTGGAAGTAGCAGTGCTGTCCTTTAGAAAATCCTTCACTAGTCAGTGCAGACGGGTAGGAGTACCTGAGAGCATGGAGCCTCAATTTTTCAAGATGTCTCATAGAGTACTGTGAACCGGAGTGGGGAACACAGTTGCTATGATTTAACCCTGGTAGGTAGTTCAGCCCCAGAGACCTTACTGCCCCACAGTGGGATCAGGAAGAGAATTGTAAGGGCAAAGAGTGAGAAATTTCATGGGTTAAGATCACAGACAGTTTAATAGAGATGAAATGTACTGTTGTCCTGGTGTCAGCTGGGATAGAGTTAATTTTCTTCCGAGTAGCTGGAACAGCGCTGTGTTTTTGATTGAGAATGAGAATAATGTGGAAAATACACTGATGTTTAGTGGTTCCTGAGCAACACTTCCACTAAGTCAATGTCTTTTCTATCTCTTATACTCTCCTAGTCAGTGACGATACTGGAGGGAAAAGAAGTGAGCAGAAAGTTGGGAGGGGACACAGAAGGCCCAATCCAGACGAAGGGTTATTCCATACTACAGGGCATCACGCTCAGAACATAAACTGGGTGCAAGACTAGCTGGGGGATGTTGCTCAGGAACTGGCTGGGCATCAGCCAGCTGGTGTTGAGCAATTGCACTGTACATCACTGTTAGGGAAACTTTCCTGTCTGACCATAGAGGAGTCACTGTGGCGATCACACTGGCACCACCTGAGCTAGGGCAGAAGACCCTCTGCAGGGAGCAGATCCAGTGAGCTGAGAGATGCCCTGATTAATTCCCCCTATACATACTGCATGCACTGCCTTCTCACCAGCTCCAAGCCAGGTTTCACAGAACAGAATCTCAGACATCTGCATCCTTAAAATAATGTAACCATCGTTCAAAAACGGAATAACAGCTCGAGCTGGTGCCTTGGAGGAGAGACCCCAAACAAAGGACTCCATGGGCTTTTATACCCTCACAGTCTGTGCGTAGGGAAGTCTGGGGTCTTCCAGCTGAGTTCTTGGCTCCTGCTGTGCCTGCCTCTGGGTGTTCATCTCCACAAGTCCTCATGCTCTTTATAGTGCAAAGTGCTGGTGCCGGCTCATGGCCTCATCTCAGGCTCCAGGCACCCAGAGCTCAACCTGCAGCTCACACAGCAGTTGCACACTGAGCTACCAGCACTAAATGTATTTCTCAATATTCAGTATATATTTTTATTTTTATATTCTTCTTCTATTATTATTACTATGGTTTTTCCTTTTCTATCCTATTAAACCACCTTTATTTCAATCTGTGAAATACTTTACTTTTTGTCCAATTCTCTCTCCCATCCCACAAGGGGAGGGGAATAAGCAAACATCAGTGTGATGTTTAGGTGCTTGCTGGATTAAACCACAATCATAAATCATAGATTATATTTTAGCTTTATCTCTAGACACTATAAACTCATGTATTATTTGAAGGAATTTAACACTATTATAGTTAAGGAACACAGTGCTCAAGTTCATCTAAGAATTCATTGCCTGCTTGTAGCATTGAAAGAAAATTACCATAACTGCACTATATCAAACTCTTATTAGTAAAACTTCTTGCAGTTCTTGATTTATTTTCATGTTTCTCAATATATGGAGCATTGTTTTCTCTTCATAGAATCATTTAGGTTGAAAAAGACCTATAAGAACATCAAGTCCAACTGCTAACCCAACACTGCCAAATCCATCAATAAACCATGTCCCTAAGCACTGCAGCTACACGTTTTAAACAACTACAGGGATACTGAGTCTACCACTTCCCTGGGCAGCCTGGTCAACGTTTGACTATGTTTTTAATGGAGAATCTTTTTCTTAATATCCAGTCTAAACCTCCCCTGGTGCAACTTGAGGCCATTTCTTCTTGTTCTTTCAGTTGTTGGAGAACAACTTCTCTTGGAAAAGCGACCAATCCCCATCTCACTACAACCTCATTTCAGGCAGTTGTAGAGAGGAATAAGGTCTCCCCTCAGCCTCCGTTTCTCCAGGCTAAACACCCCCAGCTACACCCCCAGCTCCCTCAGCTGCTCCTCATCAGACTTCTTCTCCAGACCCTTCACCAGCTCTGTTGCCCTTCTCTGCGCTTGCTCCAGCGTCTCTATGTCTTTGTTGTAGTGAGGGGCCCAAAACTAAATATGGTATTCAAGAGGAAACCTCACCAGGGCCAAGAACAAAGGGACAGAAACTTCCCTAGTCCTGCTGGCCTTTTGTGTGCTCCTATGCTGTGAGGAAGATAAAATGGAGTT
>VXBT01011133.1:0-37303 GCA_013400235.1 Oriolus oriolus
GAAAGGGTTCTTGGAAGCTCCCCAAAATCTGAGGAGTGTGAACACCACTGGTCACTTCCAAGAGCTTTTGCTGCTATTGTAACTCACACTGCCTGGCACAGCTGAGCCCTGGATTTGTAGAAACTCCATAAAAGAGTCAAGGTCTTTTTTTTCCACCCTCATTTTGCATGTCTTAGGCTGCAGCAATTCCATCACTGCCTCAGATTGTTATTCAACAACTGAAAAATTTCCCTGCCAGAGATATCCCCCAGTCTAACAACATATTTCACATCACCTTTTGTTCTATGCAGGATTTAAAAAGAAAGTTTATGAGTGTGGAGACCAAGCCTAGCAGATCCCCTGCCATTTTTCCCTCCGTGATGCCACCCTTCAGAAACTCTCCTTTACCCTGGAGAAAGCAGCCAGTTCACTCTGGGCAGGGGAGGAGGGGGTGGTTTAATGAAACCTGCCAGGATATCACTGTAGCACAGGACAAAAGGGCAACAGGATCCACACAGCTCTCCCCAGAACAGCAAAAATGCTTTCATTCCTGTGGTCCAGGCCAGGTGGGATGCCAGCAATTATTTGGTCCTGCTCTTGATATTAATGAACCAGAGAGAGCATCAAGCACCATCCCAGCCCTTTGGTTTGTTAGCATTAAAGTCACTTTAGTCGAGGTTGCCTGTGGATCCATTTCTGCTGGGCTGTGGGCTGGGTAGATAAGCTCAAGATCAGTAACTTTAATGGGTTTTCTCCTTTCTCTAATTTTCATTTGCTATAGCTCAAACATTGGTGGCTACCTAATTTCCTTGAAAACAGAGTCTCGTGGCCAGGGCAGGGTTATCCAGAGGCACAGCCATGGATGGTCTGAGATGCAGAGTGGTGCCTCAGGGCCCGGCGGGTGGGGAGGTGCTGGCGAAGGCGCAGGGAGCATCCCAGGATCTGTGAGCCCTGCTGGAGAGCAGGAAGGGTGGTGGGCCCAGGCCACCTCTGGCTGGGCGAAGCTTTTGGAAGCTGTGGGACTCTGCCTGGGCTGGAATCCCTCTGCAGCTGCCATTTCAGAGGGCAGCAGTGGAAAAGCAAGCGCGTTTTCCCTTTACCCACCCCGCAAATGTATTCATTTACGTGCCTTACCTATCTTTCCTGCCCAAAACCGTTTCCACTTATTTTCTTTACTCTGTTCAAATTGCTTTTACGCCGTGTCTAATGCCCCACAGGTCCCTTCAATTCACAACTGCTGTTATTTAGTGAAATGTTTTCCCTAGGTCAACAGACTTTCATTTCGGGGTAGATAATCCTCCGTATATCCCCTGCGGGAGGTCGGGCTCTGCACTGCAGCTGAGAGACTCTTTGTCAGGGTAATAAACTGAAAGCAGGATTTAAAAGAAATTACCTATAAATTGAGTCCTTTGCTGCAGTTTTTTATTCCTCCTTTGAGTCATGTTTTCCTAAGGGCTTTTCAAAAGGAGGGATCAAGAATGTGTATTATCTTTGCAAAACGGCAGAAAGGCAGCAGACAGATTAGTCTGGCAGGGAAGGGCACACATGCAAAGGCCACTACAAAGACAAAAAAAAAAAAAAAAGGCTCTACCTTTAAGCAGAGATGAAAAAAAAGTTGTGTTTGGAGTTTATTGTCTTTCATATGAGAACGCACACTTAGAAGCATTGTTGGTTTTTCTGGATTTTAATTCCTACATGGCTTTCCTGGGAAAATAAAGTTCTCTTACATCGAGACTCCTCAGCAAGATATGATTAATTACACACACACACACGTATGTTTTATATTTAAATACATTTTATATGTGTAATGAATATGATCAATATTCATTATATTGATATGTAAAATTCTATTACCTTGCTTAGCTTGTGACAGCAGTGGATTTGAATGCCTTTCCTAAGAGGCCATTGGTTGCACTGACCTCCAGTTTTCTTGGTGCTTTTTTGTTTGAAAGGCATTTTAAGCAAGGGCAAGGTGTCTGATTTCCATCTTCCCCATTTGCACTCTCTTTAAAAAAAAAGTGTAATTTTCCTGGTTTCTCTTTCCTCTCTACACCATTCTGGCACTCTCTAGTACCTGGTTATTTCTTACAGAGAGGAGCAAACCCAGTTTTTAGGCAAAATATGACCACTCATCAGTGCCATTTCAGTTTGTAAAAACCTCCATGAACCAAGGAAGCTTTTCCCTGGCAATCAATACAGGAATGCTGAGGCCCTGCAAAAACCAATGACCTTTGAACTCTTGCAGGTTTGGCTGCTTCCTGTTGTCTGAGCCCTGGACACAACACCCTTCTGAAAACCTCAGCACTGCAAAGCTTTTAAGACCCTGCATTGTGGACACTAAGCAGAATTTATTAATGGATTAACAGAAGCATTTTTACGAGCTCTGAGGGCCATGGCCATTTTGTGTGTCAGAGGCACACACAAAGCACAGAGGTGAAGGGAACTCCTGGGTCACTGAATCTGTGCCCCTGCTGTGGCAGACAGCCAAGTCTCTTAAGCCTGTACATAAATTCACCACATTGCAGCCCTCAGATGCTGGAGGGAGAAGAGAAGGGGGAGGGTCTTGCTGCTTCTCTTGCGTTTTGGAAAATGTTCTAAAACCTTCTCAGTCTTCAAAACTAGCTTCTAGCCTATGTGTTTTTCTGATTATCTGAAGTCATTCACTTCAGAAGGTCTTTTTTTCCCTTGTGTTCAGTGTGAAGATGTAGAAAAAGTTATCATACACTCAGGTCTTTCAGTCTTGTCCTGTAAGGACCAGAGAACCACAGAAGCACAGCATGTTAAGGGGTTGGAATGAACCTTTAAGATCAGCTCATCCCAACCCCTGCCATGGGCAGGGACACCTCCCACTATCCCAGGTTGCCCAAGGCCCCATCCAATCTGGCCTTGGACACCTCCAGGGATGGGGCAGCCACAGCTTCTCTGGGAAACCTGTGCCAGCGTCTCACCACGATCACAACAAAGCGTTTCTTCCTAATATCTGAGAGGAATACAGGACTTGTTTTCAATTTGTACCCAATCCCCTTGTCCCATCACTCCAGTTCCTGACAAAGAGTCCTTCTCCAGCTTCCCTGTGGCCCCTTCAGACACTGGAAGGTGCTGTGAGGTCTCCACACAACCTTCTCTTCTCCAGCTGAACATCTTTCCTAGCCTGTCTTCATAGGAGAGGTGCTCCAGTCCTCTTACCAACGTTGTGGCCTCCTCTGGACTTGCTCCAACAGTTCCACATCCTTCTTATGTTGGGGACAGCAGCACTGGACACAGCACTGCAGGTGGGGTCTCACCAGAGCAGAGTAGAGGTGGAGAATCTCCTCCTTGGACCTGCTGCCCATGTTCCTTTCAATAGAGGCCAGGATATTCAAGTCTGTTTTGTGTTGGTGCCAGAGTCAGTTCAGCCCAGTGGAAGATCAGCAACGTGCCCTGTGTGCTCCTGCTGAGCCCTGGGAAGTGGCTGGTACAACCACATTGACTGTTCCACCTTCCTCTGATGGAAATTATCATTTTGGACGGGCCCTAAAACATTTCAAGTAAGTTAATTCTGTGAAACAGAGCTTAGCTTGATCCTTCGGATGACTTTCAGCCAACCCATGTATCTCCCTCCCTTACTACCATACTTGTAATTATTTTTGTCTGCAGCAATTACCTAGAGCCCATGCGTGGCTGAGATCAGTTTAATTCACTTGTGACTTCCCCTTTCTTGTCCCTGTCTTTGCTCTACAAATTCTCCAACCATCTGATGCTGGTCTTTGATGAAGAGCACCCCTTGCCTGCTGGGTGTCACCTCACCAGAGTGCCAGTGTGTTACTCTGATAAAGAGCAGCAAATATGACATTGTGCTCCTGACATGCCATCATTAACACACACACACCAGCATCTTTTAATGCTGTATATAATTTCCCAGAAGTCAGGCAACACAAGCTGAAACAACAAATTTATGGTTCATGCCCACCGTCTGATTTGTCTTCCTGTCAGCCTCGCCCCTGCCAGCATCGTCTGAAGATAATTCTCCATTTTGGTGAGAATTAATCTGTGGAGAGGGAGGGAGAAGGGGACTGGGAGAACCGAGCAGTGATCTCTCACCTGTTATCACAACGAGAAAGTCAATGCAAAGCAGGGGAAAGTCAAATGTTGCGAGGTTCCCTGTGTGTTTCTCAGTCAAGAGCCAACCCCTTTGATATTTGCCCCAGAGCAGCAGCTGCTTGGGTGCTGGTGCCCGCTCTGAGCAGGGCTGAGGGGTGCCAAGATGTGGCCAGGGGGCAGGAGGGGAGTGGGGGACAGAGGAGGGGGCCATGCTGCAGTCTGCTCATTATATAAAAGGAACATTGCCATCTACTAAATAAACCGATTTTGCAAGGAAGAGGTGCTACTGAAATAAGTTGAGTCAAATCCCCCCAAAAATTCATGGGATAGTCAAGAAAACTGTGGCTGACTGGCCTGAGCACAGCCTTTGGCTGGTTAAAGTGGGGAGGGGAGCAGCAAATTGGCTGCAGCTTCCTTAAACTTTGGTGTAGCCCTCTCCACTCTTGTGCCAGCAGTGCCATGAGCTCCAAAAGCAGCGCCTGGAGCCGTGCTGAGGTGATCCCCTCCCTTCTTGCAAAGACATTGCCAAGGACCACCCCATGGCTTCCTCCCTGATTCCCAAGGGGATTCCATGAGCAAAGAAAACTCTCATGAAAACCCAGAAAGATCTTGCGCTCATCTGAATCAACCCTCCAGGAGCTTCCCTGCTCTGTTTGGGAAGCTGGATTGGCAGAGAGGGTAACAGCAGCTTTCACCAGCAGCTTTCACCTGGAGTGCCCTTGGTGCTGTGTGTTCCCACTGAACACGCTCATCTGCATGGTTTTGATTTCCACTGAGTGTTGTGCAGCTCCTCCCTGCCCTGCTCCTGAGCAGGATGAATGCTCCTTGCCCCTGCTTTTGAGCAGAGCATCTCCCTGTGTTCCTCTGGAGGCCACCTGCAGCGCGGTGGAAACTAACTGCAGGGAAGTTTTACTGTTTTAATTTTTTTTTAATGGAGCAATTTTTCCAATCCTACCTCCCGCAAGGCCGGTTGACTTAGTCATCCCGGGCTCCAAATGTGCAGGGCTCACTGGGAGGCAGCAGCTGTCGTACAAGTGCTGTGAAATGAATTATCCCCTACAGCAGCCTCTGGCATCTTTGGTCGTCCCAAGGCCAGAAGCGAGTGCCCGGTCCTCGTCCTGAGGTTTCCCCCTCTCAGCAGTTCCCAGCTCACAGCTGCTGCTGCGACACGGGGTAAAGCCATGCTGAAGGCAGTGATAAAATCCCCACAGATCATGGTGCAGACCTCGATTACACCCAGGAGTTTCATTTATCCCTGCTGTTTGTCTTATGAGCCTTGTCCTTTTGCATATGCATATGCACACATCCAGATACGGACGCATGCGGCATAGAATGGGGTTCTTTTAATGCCTGTTTGTTTTATAGCAAAAAAGGCTGACTCCAGATCAATCATCTTTGATTTTTAAGTCCCCAGATAGCTTTGCTGGGGTGTGGCATTGCCTACTTTTCACCTGAAATGCTGATACAGGAGTTATCACTAATAGTTCTGATAACAGGCCGCAGGCAGAAACTTTCTCTTTGTGCTCAGCCTGATAAATGAGGGAGAAACTGTGTCCCCACGAGCAGGAAATGAACAGCTTGGCATTTTTGCTTCACTGGGGCATGCAGAGAGCTCACATCTTCACTTCCTTCACCCTAGATGTGGCTCTTAGAAAACGTGGTGCACATGGTGAGCAGGGTGCCTGCAGCCACGATGGGCACGAGATTCGCAGTTCCCTTGACTAAATACACACAAGTACGTAAAGTTTGGCCATAAAACACCTCCTGACCCTCAGGCTCTGTGCACAGAGCATGCAAAGAGCTCTGAAACAGCTGCCTGCAGCCAGCAGCCACGATGCAGCAATGCCAGCAGCCGAGCATCAATCACATGTGGCTGTCCTTGAGGTGACACGGGACAGGGGGTGTTAACGCTGCAGCCAAGGTGTTTCAACAGATAGTGTTATGTGGGTTTCGTACCTCCCCTTTGGCTTATCATCAAAAAAGCAGCACTTGTTTTGTGCCTGACTGCTGGAAGTCCCCAGGGGATAACGCAGTCCTGGAGCCAGGCAGGGAAAAGCCTTGCCCAGCCCTGGGAGGAAAAACTAAAACCTTTTCCTAAACCTTTCCCTTCAAGCCCAGGGGGTGGAGTAGCATCTCTGGTTCCTCTGGCTGGCTGTGCTAGGGGACACTGAGGAGAGACTCCAAGCTCAAGTGGAAGAGGTGGGATGTGAGGCTTGGAAATACTTCTTTCCAATAAGTTTTCTTTGGGGTAATGATATAATGAAATAAATCAGGAGGGAGCATGTCATCCTTGAATCACTGTGGAGCCCACCTGTGACATGACTCATGGCCTTGGTGACTTATTTAGGATGACTGAACCTCATGAGGGTCCTGTGATTAAGCAGCCACCAGCACTTGTGAAGTGCCTTGACTTGTCAGGGCCCCAAATATAGAAGGTATTGGTCAGACTGGAGGAATGTTTCGATGAATAAAGATTTCCAGGGGAGCCCACATGTGCCAACAGCAGGAAGAACAGCGATTTTTTAAAGTGATGCTCCCAGCCCAAATTTGGCTAAGAAAGAAAATATAATCTAGGGACTTCCAGCATGAGTGCTAATGCGAACACCCTCACCATCTGCCTTATTTGCACAAACACACACACACACACACACTCAGTTTATAAAATTCCAGTTCTCCCCTGTTGCTTTTTCAAGCCTCACATCCCACTGCAACGGGAGCAGTGAAGTGGGGCTGTCCCAGACACGGCTCCTGGCCCGGATCCCATCCCAGCAGTGCTGTGCCACGCTGTGGTGGGCACACAGGTGCCTCCTGCTCTCACCTCTCGCAGGAGAAACCACAGTTTTACAAACAGGGGTGTGAGGCGATGCCACCTGTGTGTCCATCCCTGCCCTGACCTCAGGTTTCACAGCCCTGCTTTGTGTCCCAGCCATCGGGGTTGACCCCAGGGGAGCCAGCACAGGCTTCAGCCATTCCTGCATGGCCTGGAGTCACGCTGGGATGTCTCAGCCCCCAGCACGGGGAAGTGCTGGGGCTGCCTCCTCCAGCCCACGCACCGGGGAGGGAGATTAAGATGCACTTCACACACACTCCAGCGTGACTGCAGAGAGCGGTGTCCTTTAGCAATTGGTAAATAATTGACACTTTGCTCTGCTGGCAGCCAGCACCCCCGTTGGCAGCTGGGTTTGTCATTTTGCATCCCCTCAGTGGCTCTAATTTCAAATTTACAGTAACATATGCCCCGAGAGCTGCTGGCCTTCCCCCAGCATCACGGACGCTTATTCCCTGCTGCCCTGCGCTGTGACGGGTGAGGAGTGAGTGACATCTCTGCCTCTGCCACGGATCTTCTCTTGGCCTCCTGTGGTGGGACAACAGAGCCTTTTTGTTCCTTCTCCTCTGGTTTGGTTTTTTATTATATGATTATTATTTAGACTGGGCAGCTGGGGGCCAGGGTATTTCCAGTACGGTTATTTAGCTGTATGTCTCTCATTAGTGTCAACGACAATTGCAAGGCTAAAACTGACCAGATCCTGTTGAGGATTTACCCCCTGGGTTACCATTTTAGAGAGATGAGATTTCCCCTCCCCCTTCCAGAGCCTTTGCTGCAGTCATTCCGTGGAGAGAAAATTGGAAGTCCCTGCACGAGGGGAAGAGCGGCTCGGTTAGGGAATGGAAATCTGCATCAGGGATGGGTTGTGGAGGGGCAGGCAGAGTGGGAAGAGTGGAGCCTGAACATCCCCCCCCACCCAGTCTCACTGTGCCATGTCAAGGCGTAGAATATCTGCTGAGACCCACAGATCCTGTGAAAGTGTTAAGACTGGCAGAAGACTTTTTAAAAAAACCCCTCATTTGCTACATAAAATCTGCCCGAAAGATAAGCAGAACCTTTATCAGCCCTTTCCTTCTGACAATTCACCAGTTTCATTGAGGGTTTTGGGTCACCTAGGTGGGGAAGCCTGGGAGAGGATGGGGATTGTGTCCCCATGCTGTTACCTGGCACAGCATCGGTGGCCACCGTGGTGCTGCCACAGGGACGGACAGGACAGACAGGGCCACCTGGACAGCGTTTCTGACACTCTCTCCTTGAAGATGGTCATGCCCTGGGAGCTCTCCCTCCTCCAGCAGGTTCTGCTGGAGGAGTTATTTGTCCCTCTGACACCAGCCATAAATTTCAAGGCCAGAAGGAGTCATTACGGTCGGCCAGCCTGACCCCTGATATAACACAGAGCGTGATTTGTGCGTCAGGCCCGGGACTTTCTTTGGAGATCTAATAAATCACTGGGAAAGGCAGCCAGTCCTGATTTTAAAGGCTGCAAGCCACTGCTCCGTGTCCCTGGGTAAGCTATTGAAGTGGTTAATTATCCCTGTGGAGCAAATGCCTGCCTTCCTCCCCAGCCTGAGCCGCCCTGCCTGTGCACACGCGCAGCCGCGGCATCCTGTCGTGCCTCCCGACGGATCCACGGGGCACAGCCCTTCCCAGGGGGCAGGGGTTGTCAGCCACGGTCACATCACCTCCTGACTTTCCCTCTGACAAGCCAAACAAATTGGAGTTCTTTAGCCTGATTGGCCAGATCACTTTGGAGAGGCAGCTACGTGGATTTTGCTCCTCTCGTATCAGGAGGTCACACAGGTCCAAGGCAAATGTAAAGTGGAAGAGAGGTCAGGAGTTCATGCCCTCAGGTGGGAGCCCAGGCCCACCTAGAATCACCTGTGGGTTGAAGACACTCCCCATGGAGGGAAGAGAAACAACCCCTGTGTTTAACTTTCTGGCCCAGGCAGGAAGAGCAGAGAGCAGTGTTTTATCAAAGTCACGGCTGGGAGGGCAGGGAGTGAATGTGAAAAGGGTAAGAGACCCTCTGCCAGGTCACTCTTTCCCAATGCTTCATGAGCCAAGTGACCCCAATCCTGTCAGAAGGGATGAGGCTCCTGCCCCAAAGCTGGGGGCTTGAGGCCTGGGAAGGGTCTGATGTACTCCAGGGTCTTCTGGAGCATGTCCAGAGAAGGGCAATGGAGCTGGGGAAGGGTCTGGAGTACAAGTCTGATGAGGAGCAGCTGAGGGAGCTGGGGGTGTTCAGCCTGGAGAAAAGGAGGCTCAGGGGGGACCTTCTAGCTCTCTACAACTACCTGAGAGGGGGTTGTGGCCAGGTGGTAGTCGGCCTCTTCGCCCAGGTAACAAGTGAAAGAATGAAACTAAACAGCCTGAAGTTGCACCAGGAGAGTTTTAGACTGGTATTAGGAAAAATTTCTTCATCAAAAAGACATTCAAAGCATTAAAAACACAAAAGTGTTAAAACAGGCTGCCCAGGGAAGTGGTGGGATCACCAACCCTGGAGGTGCTCAAAAACAGTGTAGATGTGGCACTTAGGGACACCGTTTGGTGGTGGCCTTGGCAGAGCTGGGTTAACAATTGGACTTCATCACCTTGAAGGTCTTTTCCAACCTGTGGTGTGAGCAAGAGGCCGGCTCCGAGATCCACGTCCCATCCCTCTGGACACACAGTGCAGTGCTTCACACGTGCCCAGCTCAGCCAGAGGGGATCCTGACCCACTTCCCAGGCCAGCCCACCCCATGCCTTGGGGTGCAAGTCCTTCTGCCAGGGGAAGAGAGGAGGCAGCTGCCAAGGGAGGTAAGCGGGGCCGGGGGCCTGGTAACGTGGAGTTCATTCAGAACCGTTCTCATTTCCTGAGCTGGGATCAAGGGCACTGATTTTCCTTTGTTTGGCAGAGGATAAACCACTGAAGGGAGTCTGACTTCAGGCTGCCAGCTTGGTCTGCAAGGAGCCAGAGGAGTCTGCCCTGCACTGGGGAGGGCAGGAGGTGGATTTCAGTGCAGGATTCTCACAGGACCAGTGCTTTAAAAGCAGTCCAGAGGCCAGAGTGAGCTGGCTGCTAGATTTTGAATCAAACCTTCCTCTCTTGAGGGAAAGAAACAATTTCCTCTGAAAGGGTCAAAGACAGTGGGATTAGTCTGCATCTTTTCACTGGAGGTCATTGCATCTTCCCAGCTGCCACAGGATGGAGTGCTGTGGGTACTTGGATGTCCAGCAGCTGATCCTTTGGCACCTGCCTTTCAGGTTTCATGCTAGACAGAGGGTCTAAGAAGTCGTCCTGCTTATTTTTCCTATATTCCAGCCTCTGCAGGAGTCAAAATGATTTCCAAGGTGGGTACATCTTACAGCACTGGGCTGTTTTCTCATCAAGCACCCCTCAAGGCATGAGACTTGGTAGGAAAAGGGAAGGATCAGTGAGGAATTTAAATCAGGTGCACGTGCTCTCCTGCCACCAATCTGCTGTTAACTCCAGAGTACCTGAGGTGGGAGAGAAATACAGTCCCCAGACAACAGGTGATCATCTCTTGCATGTTAATTCCTGTAATTACTCTCCATTGACTCTTCTTTCTGATGGCCCTGTTGTCACTGTCAGAACAAAACCCAAAATCACATGTTTGTGAAAGGACAGACAAAGCTCTCTGAGAGCCAGTCTGCAGCACAGAAGTCAGCTGCTATTTTCAATGGAATCAGAAGTGCCAGAATTTCCCCTCTGCAAGTTCCCAACATCCCCTTATGCTGGTCTTCCTGATCTACTGTACAGGTCATCTTGACCATCAGAAGACCTGTGAAAAACGAGGTTCACTCTCCTGTTAAAATTTAAAAGTTTAATAAAGGACAATAGGGGACAAAGATAAAGCAAAAGATTACAGCTCTGGGTACCCTTGGCTCTCAGCCAAGAGCACACCTGCTATTGCCGAGACACCCTTTACATACCTTTGCTATTACAGCAGCCTAATGCATATTCATAAACAATTATGCATATTCAAACTTTCCCCCAAACTAGTTTACATGTTCCAGGAACTGTTTAGCACGGCCCTACCTCAGATCTGCCTTTTCAGAGCATGTTCACTTTTGGCTGTGGTTTTAGATAGTTTTTATTATCACCTCCAGCTTGGGCTTTGGCCCACGGTTTCTGCAGACGGTGGTTGCTGATAGCTGGCATGGCCGTACATCACACCTTCCTTGGATGTTATCCAGCCAAGCAGACAGTTCACTTACCACAAGCAACTACATCAGCTATTTCACTACTATGTCTAAGTTTAGTTAGCAACAGAAATAAAGGCATTAGTTATTGTTACAAAACTATGTAACAAAGCTACTTTAAGAATTAACATTATACATATAGCATCCATTTTAATATTTGCGAAAAGCCAATATTATAATGTGTATTTATAACAGACCCTTGGGAAGGTGATGTGCAGGAGGGAACTGAGGGAGCTGTCCTAAGAGTGCAGTGAAGGTAAAGGGCAGTGTGTGTCCTTCTTGGCCTAAGCCACCCTCGAGACACTGTCACAGGTGAGCCTGAAGGATGCTGTGTCCCCTCTTGGTGGAGACACCTGCCAGAGGTGTCACCAACTTCCTCTAGGGATGTCAGTCCCTGTGCTGTGAGCACCCTGTGCCTCTGCACAAACCTCCTTATGACACTCCTGGCATACCAATCCTCTTTTCAGGTGGCTGTTTTGCTTTTCTGGACACATTTCCTCTTCTGTCATGCCAGATATTCCAATGGCATAAAACACAGCCTCAGAAATTGCCCTTGTTGCTCTTTGAGTTACCTTGAGCCCAGTCCAGGGCATAGCAGGGATGCACCAGAGCCCTTGAGTTGCTCCCCTTGCTATGGACCTGCCTGGACCCTGCAGCCAGCACTGATCCTGAGAGGCCACCACCCTGCTGGCCTTTGCCTTGGCCCTCCAAACCCATGCACAGGGCATGCAGTGATGGCTGGACGCTGTCCTTTTGGTTAAAAAGCGTGTGATAGAAACATTTATGGTTCTTCAGAAGAAGCTGGCATCTGGGTAGATTCTTGTTATGGCTTCATTTGTTGCCTGCTTCTATAACTAATGAGTTGGATTAAAAGGATTGGCTGGTTTGGGGCTTTCTAGTCCTTCTAGAGGTCCCTTCAAACCTGTGGGGCAGCTGGCACAGTTTAAGAGCTGTGTCTGTACTGATGCTGCCTCTTTAGGAGCACAGCAGAGATCTGCACTGCCCTTCAAAGGAGGCACTTGGATTCAGGGGGTTTGTCTGTCTTGGCTTTCTTTACTTGCCTTGTCCTGCAGACTCTAAATTCTCAAGTTGTGAGCGGGGCTTTCCAAAGACAAGTCTGAAATAAGCCATACCTTGTTTATTTGCCCCAAAGCAGTGGCCACGATTCATCTGCAGATTTCATGCCAGTGTCTAGCTGGATGCCCCTTGTTCTATTGATTTCTGCAGCTCTGCTTGCAGATAATGGGTTTAAAATCATGGGACTGGACAGGATCTCCTGCGTTGTTGTGTCTCATCTTCCTCTGTCACCCATAGTCATGTTATGCAACTGCTTCCATAGTCTTGCAAAGCTCCAGCTTAAAATTAGGCAGAGCTTTGCTCCTAGGATTCCTTCAGGAAAGCCTTTGCAGAATTTCATTCCTTCAGCAGTCATTAATGCTGTCATTCCTTGTCTAAACATAGTCAGGAATGGTTTGGAGGCATTTGCTCAACGGCCAGCATTATCCTCCAGCTTAAATCACTCATCTCTCTTTTCAGTGGACATGTTGGAGAGACCAAAGTGGTCATGGAGAGTGGCCACGTCCCCATGGAGCCCCTCAAGCTGCAGGGAGCTGCCAGGGTCCATCGCAGGGCGCAGGGCCAAGGCCTGAGCTGGCACGAGGAGATGTCCCCAGCAGCTCAGGCACAGTCCCAAGGTCTCAGCGAGTCCACACCCCCCTGGCACCGCTCTCTCCAGGCCCTTCTGGAAACACTGATGCCATTTGCATTCGCCTTTTCCCGTGGCTCCCAGCCATCTCATGCCTGAGTGATCTATCTCTGCTCCTTTGTGGATAAGCTGCCAGCATGTAGCAGAAATTCTTGTTTGTAGTGTCCAAGTACATGGCGGTGCATTTTTTACTGCTAAATTACATCCCATTTGTCTCAGTCTCACCCTTAAGGGCACCCGGCTCCTCCTGCGCAATATTCCAGCCCTTATCAGCACCAGCAGTGACTCCCAGCTTCACGTCATTCCTGCCTTCTCTGCTAGGGTCATTCAGAGAAAATAAGGATTAAGATAGCATCCAAGACAGCTCCCCGACGAATTCCACCAGGAGCTCACTGCCAAATTTCAATTCCCCTTTCAGCATGGCCTGTTTTCTACCCCTTGGCTGGTTCTTGACCCAGACTAAATCCCTTTCAGGGCACCTCATCTTAACGAGCACATTCCCGCTTGGCAACAAGGGATCAGGCAGACCCTGTCTCCCCTGTGTCCTGACTCCAGCAAGTCATGCACAGACTGCAGCTGGGAAACCTATCCCTTCCTTTGTTCCATTTGTCGTGTGTGCTTCTCCATCCTTCCTGCAGAGCTGGTCCCAGCGCTCCTGCAGAGGACAAATAAACTGGTGCATGGCCACTGCCTTCCCCAGTCCCTTTGCCTTCCCCGTTCCCACGTGTCAGCTCTTCCCCCACCCCCTTCCGCAGCCCCTGGCCTGGTGGCTTCATCAATAGCTGTCAGCCTTGCAGTTGCAAATGATGGTCCTTCCTGCACACCAGGCTGGAGAAATCCTTGTCCCCTAGCCCTGATGTGCTCTTTATCTCATAAATCCAAGGCATTTGCTCCCATTTCCCTTTGCCCCCTGCTGTTGCCAGTAGCTGCTGCTGCTAACAGATGCATGCTGGGGTGACAAAGTATTTAGTTCATGCTGGGCTGATGCATAAAGTACCTGAGCTAAGCCACATATTTTTGTGTATTTCTTCCTGCCAGGTTCTTCTTTTCTTTACTGTCCTCCCTTTTGCTCTCTGTTGGTCCCCTCTGCATTTTTAATATTACCACTGTTAAAGTTTTATAAGCTCAGGCTGGCATTTTTATGGGTGTAATATTCTTACAGTTCAGGATGTTTTTTGAAATATTATATTTATTTTCTTCCCAGCACTCAAAACTCCTTCAGCTGGCACAACGGAGGTGACTTTAAAACTTTAAGCAAGGTTAAAAATCTGCCTTTTTTTCTCATCCCCACTTCAGAGCTCTGAAACTTTTTTATGGCAGAGCATGGTTGTGTATCTGAGTGCAAAGAGGAAAAACAATAGATAATTAATATCGCTGGAAAATGAACTCTGCTCCATCCATTTCGTCTGTTTTGGCCCTCCTGAACTTCTTTGGGAGTTACTTAGAGCCAGCTGCTCTCTCTTGTTATGCTGAGAGACACCAGCTTTTTCGAGCTCCGAGCTGGATAAGTCACTGAAGCATCACTTGCAGCCTGGGAAAAATCAACCACACCAAGTGTGGTGCACAAACTCTGCAGGAGAAGAGGTGGGTGCTGGCAGGGATGGGTGGATGGGGGTCTTAAAGGTTGTGCTTCAGGCTCCATTTTCCCTCATAAAAAATGCCCCCACTCCACTTGATTGAGAGAAAGATGGAGTGTGATCCCTTAAAAAAATCCATCCTTTTGGGTTCTTATTGCACTGGCCCCAAGAGGAGTCTGATTTTATTAAAAAAAAAAAAAAGAAACACAGTGGTGGAGATTTTTGCTCTTATGGATTATGTCTTCTAATATAGACATTTCCCTTGCAGAGTAGATCATACATCAGCCATCTGGATGCACCAGACCCTGGGCATGGATGGGAATTGTGGGGTGCATGGGAACACCCCTGAGGTGCACAAGGAGTGACATCAGAGACAGTAAATATATGGCAGTCTTTTCCAGCCTGTTTTGAAGGAAGCTATCACAGCAGTTTTTCAGCACACCTGTGTTCACTCACTGAATAAACCCTTTCTTCACTGTCGAGCCAGCTCAAATCCTGAGCCCTAAAGAGCCCCCACACATTGTGAAAGTCCATTTTTCTTGTCCTGAACCATTTCCAGCCTGCCTGAGGTGCTCAGTGTTGAAATAGTATCAGCAGTGGTTTCTTTCTAGAACACTAGCACGGCTTCTTAAAGCACCTTGCCAGTAATTACCGGGTTAGTTTGCAGCAAATCTGGGTGATGGGTGATGCTGCTCCAGAAAATGAGACACAGGGAGCTACATGAGCAGCACAAGGTCATGCAGAAGAACTGTAGCAAAGCAGCACTTCCCTCACCACTAATTCTGAGCCTTTTTCTAGTCAATATGCAATCAGCCACTGCCTAATCATTTACCCCTGGGCAGATTTAGGTACCCTGAGGATTGGCTGACGCTCCTGCAGAGCACCAGCTCTCCACCTCTTTGTGGTTCTGCACGCTCCTGGCAGCAGGTGAGTTGAAACTAAGTAGGAAAGATCATTCAGTTAAAAAGAGGGGGAAGACAATTACTCAGACTTCCAGTTTTCAGTCGTGCCTGCTTCAGCTTCACCCCAGGGAGTTCCCTCAGCAATTAAACCTTAACTCAGCCACCACACGGCATCACGACACAAACTTCCCACACTGCCTGCATGTGAATACACCCTCAGAACCTCTTGCACAGCCCAAGCTGGTGGCGTTTGCTTCCATGCAACACCAGCAAAGCTACTTTCTAATCACTGTTGTTCTGTGACTTGATCTACCTCAGAGATGTTTGCTGCACATACAGCAACAGGAGCAAGCTAATGTGCATGTGCAAGAGGCCTCATGTTGGCCAGGAATCCAACCAGCCCAGGGTTTGGCACGTTTGTGTGCTCTCTGAATAGGCAGAACACCTCTCGGGATTGGCATGGCTGTGGTGGGATTGAGGGCAGGGCCGTGACCCCACAGCCACATCTCCCTCCAGCCATACCTGCTTGTGGACAGGGAATGGTGATGCCCTCAGGGTGATGCCTTAGGTTTTAACTCTTATATTTTTTCAAAATTCTGTATTCCCAGTGTGTGACTCTGAGCTGCCTTGCAGCCTGTCAGCTGCTGCTCTCTCATGCTCACACAGACATAACAAAGCCTCTCCAGGCCTGCTCTGCAAGGACACCCAGCCCGTCCCAGGCCCAAAATGTGTAACCCAGCACCTTGAGAAGGGGGGCAGGTGAGGGGCAGTTCCATCATTAGCTAAAGTTTAATTGGCCAATTTATGCTGATCTGCAAATGGACCAAACCTGTAACAGTGTGAAGAACTCGTGACTTGTCCATCTCAGGTGCAGCCTTTGGCCTGCCCAGGGTGTGCCTCTGAAGGCCTTTTGAATAAATATCCACCTTTATTCCCCTACTTCTGTCTAGTCTCTGTTTCCAGGTTGGCCTTTTAGGCATCAAGGGGATGCTCCCTGTCCTCCTGCAGAGAGCAGATTTAGGTGAGTGCAAGGCAGAGATGCAAGAAGCAGTCTGTTTCTCCACAGCCACAGCTGTGGACAGCTTCCTTTTGATTTGGTTCACCTGGAGAGCTCCGTGTCTCTCTTGGTGCTTTGACAGCCAATATCACTCAGGACACAGAGGAGCCAGGGCTTCCCAGGGCCTGTTCATCCCTTGGGCTTGTGACAGCCCCCTCCAGGCTCATCAGGACTCCTCTCACACTCACAGCTTGAGCTATCATTGCTTTCCAGGGCTTTCCTCACCCTCCCAGGGCAGCTCTTGATTTTGCCTGAGGGAAAAATGCACATTTCATCGGGAGAAGCATTTGATGAGTAGCTCCATTCATTTTCAGGGAATTAGCACTGGTTAAACCAATCATCAGACAAGCAGGCACGGATTTAAAGCCTACAGGGATCCATTTACAACAGCCAGTAGTCTATAAACACAGCTACAGCTTCCGTGCATATGGTGATACTAACGTGGTTTGTGCACGGGATTTGGTGAAAAGTGGCTTTTTATTACACTGTACCACAGATAATGTTTGTGCAAAAGCTTTGTGCCTCCAAAGTAGCTGGAAAAAGATGGTGAAGTGTTTGCAGGCTGTCCTGGGCTGGCTGTCCTGCCAGAGATCTCATTGCCAGAGATACCCAGTGACCACATCCCACTTGTGAGTGCAGTTCATGCCTCGCAGAGGTGATGCTCTGGCTGTGCCAGCAGGGTCACTTTTAGCACACTTGTCCCACCTCAGACAGCTGGGTGCCCCTTGGTTCTGGTGTCCAGTCACTGGGTGGACCAGCACAGCCTCTCTGTCCCCACCAGTGACTGCAAGACCAGCACCCTTCTGACGGTGACCAGCGCCAGCAGCACAGATCTGCTGCTCTCATTATGTCCAGCCTCTTGTGCCTTTCCAGAGGAAACCGAGGCAGGAGGCTTCTGCTCTGCATCTGTAATTGGCTTCCAGCTTGGCAGAGGATGAGACACGATCTGATTTCCTCTTTATCTGAGTCCAGATGGGTTGTTTCAGTTGCACGGGCTCGGACAGGAAAGCGCCACCGCACATCTGCAGCCCAGAAGCCGCACAGGGGAAGGGTCAGGGTGTGGGGCTGGGGTCGTGGCATGGGTGCAGACTTTGGCATGGCCCCGTGAGGACCCAGGGGATGAGGTGTGCCCTGCTTCTGGCTGGGAGGCTGGCACACAGTGGGGTCACCCCTGCTTTGGATCTTGGTGCTGGAGGAGCTCACGGCCAGGGACTTCCCCTCTGCTCAGGTGCCCCTGCCTGCCCCATAAGAAGCACTGGAGGGCCCTCCTGGTCCACCACCAAGCGTGAAGGACACAGGGCAAGGCTGGAAAAATAACTTTTCCCTCCTCCAGGCCTGAGCAGGTGCAGGCCATGCCGTGTGAATGGGATTGTTGCTGGCTCACACCAAGGGTCAAACCCTGAATCCCTGGCCCTAGCTGGACTCCCAGGGCTTTCACTGGGGCTCTGCTCCAGTTCTCCTCATGCTTGAGATCTCCTGGCTTCCAGATGGGTGCATAGCCTGAGGCAGCACTCAGCATCCCCAAAATCACGCAGCCAGCTGCAGGCAAGAGACCTGTGCCTGATGGCTGTGGCTCCTTATGCAAGCTCCTGGCTACAGAACTTCGCTCCTTTTCGGAGCAGGATGATGCTCTGAGGAACAGCTCTGCTTATCTAACACAGGACTGAGGCAGGACAGCCTGCGGTCTGGCCGGGTCTCAGCTGCCCTCGGGAACCTCGTGGGGATCCTGCCAGGGGCTGATAAATGCCAGCAAAAGGATGTCAAGCGCTAGCAGTTGCTTCCAGGTTTGTTTATCCCTCCGATTCCTACAGAGGCGCACAAAGAGTTCACACGCAATCCGCACAGAACGCTCTCTATAAAAACAAATAAAAAGGCCCTTGCTGTTCAAAATCAGCTTCCCTCCAGGTCTATTTTAGCCCTTTGCCTGAGCAGCAGCTCCTTCAGAAGCCGGGGCTCTGCTGATGGGAGTTACTCACTTCTGTCCCTCAGCAGGCGCCTCGGTAATTTTCCCCAGCCGGTTACGTCAGTGGAGCCCTGCACCAGCAGCTCCCTGATTATGCAAGCTCCCTTCCCAGAGACACTCAGGGATGGTCTTTTCAACCTTTATTCACCGCAGGGAGAGCTGCAATGAAAGCTCTGCTGATAAAGCCCGGCAATACATCGATGAAAGAGAAGCGTGGCATCGGCTGTGGATGGTGTTTGTGAGGAACTGAAAGGAGAAACAAAGGGGTGGGTTGCAGCCTATATGGGCACAGCAGAATCTGCAGCAGTGCCGCCTCTTGGAAAGACAGACACACTTTTCTAGTTCAGCCAGGCAAAAGCAGGGACAAAGATTCTTTTCCTGGGGTTTCAGTTTATTAGTCAAATGCTTTGCAGTCATGGGGTTTGCGTGACTGAGCTACCTCTGTGCTCCCACTGAGGCACCCTAGAGCTTGCTCACAGATGGTGCAGGAATCCCTGAATTACAAGGCAGGAGACTTCAACTTATTTTATTTAAATCCCCATCCCCCATCCCCTTTTAAAATTTTTTTTGGGTTTTTTTTTGGGGCTTTTTTTTTGGGTTTTTTTGATGGCTGTACAATTTCATTTTTGTAGAAGGACTCTAGAAGGGGGAAGATGTAAGCAGTTCTCTTTACCAGGGCCTTCTCAAAATGTTTTTATTCACTCAGATCCAACATCTCCTTAGTTGTCCAAGTGTGTTCTTCATCCCATGGAGTGGTTTGGGTTTGAAGGGACCTTCAAAGTCCAAGTCCAACTCCCCTGCCATGAATAGGGACACCTTCCACTAGATGATGGGGAATCCACAACTTCTCTGGGTAACCTGTATCCAGGGGATAGAAAAACAGGGGATTGGGATAAAGTCACTTGCCTGGATCTCCAGTCAAAAAATTCCTCCTTTGACCTTCCTGCCTTGCTGCCTGCCAAGTTTCCCCTCCTGGTCTTTGGGAAGCACTGGAAAAAGGCCTGTGCCTGACAGCAAGGATGCTCCTACAGACCCCTGCTTGTGGTGGGCTCAGACTCCTGCCCTGTCACGGTGTTAATGGGGGCAATGTGATGCCCTCTCCTCTTTCCTCCTTGTCCCATCAAGCCAAAGGGTGGCAACGGAGCAGGGGACGGATACTTTAAAAATTTGTGCAGTGGGAGGATTTTTGCCACAGCAAGACCAGTTCAAAACGAATTGGCTCATACAGTGTGATTCTGTTGACTGTTCAGCTCCAGATCAGGCCCTGAATCTGACTATAAAGAGAAATAATTGACTGACTGCTTGGATTTTTCTTGAGACAGTAACTATAGGAACTCACTCCTGTCAGACACAGGCGCTACAGACGTGTTTGTCTGACCAGAGCCAGAATGTGTCAGTCAGTACAGCAAAGTTTACAAGAGGTGCTCAGTGCAAAATGCCACGTGCTAGTGTTCCCCCGTGGATAGCAGCATTGCTGAGGTAATGCTGGAAAAAGGAAGAAAACCAATCACTTATCATCTCTAGCTGTGAGCGTCATAGCGGAATAAATGTCAATATCCGTATAATTGAGCTCAAGAGGCTCCTGTTAGCCACGGTGCTCTTGTTGGAGGGATGTGGAGCTGAGTCAGACAGACAAAACTGGTTCACATTTTTCAAATCATTTATCCTGAAACCCTGCAGTCCTGGGTTGAAAGGAACCACCAGCAGATTTGTGCTCCATTGGACAAACATTTCAGCCCAAGGAAAAATCCAAGCACCTCCTTCATGACATTTTAAAGAAAACCACTTAACTGCTGGGACATCAAAAATTCCCCAACATCATTGGAAAAGATAAAGAAGAGAAAAATAAAGATAGAAGCAACGAACTGCAAAGCATTTATTGTTGATGGAATTAACACTTTTAGTGACTCAAAGTGGTCAGGGTTTCTCATTTGCCAAACACAGAAGGGAGAGTCCTGTGCATCCATCTGCAATGATACTGTCTTTCCCTTCTTTGGCTCAGCCAGAAAAGTCCAGCAGAAACACAGCCTGGATGTGTGTGCCCAGAGAGGAGAACTTGGAAATAGCAGCACTCTGCCAGCAGATGCTGGCAAATCTCAAAACCGCAAGATTTTGCACGTGTTATCTGAACCAGTGCTCAGTGGAAGGGGGGAGAAGAAAAAGAAGATGCAGGGAAAGGGTGAGATGTGCTATAAAGTTTGAGAATTCCATGTGCATGGTCAAGCTGAGGTAAACGCTCCCTGAGGAGCGCTGAGGAGCTCTGCAGGTTAAGGCACAGAATCATGGAATTACAAAACGGGGCAGGCTGGAAGGGACCACAGTGGGTCATCCCTGAGGGTGACCAGGTCTCATGCTGGCCCAGAGCAGTTTTCCTCTTCTGCCACACAACCCCACCTTTTGAGCCCTCTCAACTACTCAGTGTCAAAAGCATCAAGCACTGAACAGCTTTTGAGGCAGCACATTCCCACGCAGCCCTGTGACATATTTAATATTAGGATGCTGTGTTTGGGACAGGCAGCATTTCTGACAAAAGGGACGTGGTGAAACAGCGCTTTTTTTGTCTCACCAAGCAATCTGCCTGCAAGGAGGATGGGCAGGTACAAAGCAGTGAAAGGGATCTTTATGTCCTTTGAATGTGTAAGAAACTCCTTGAATTAATAACTAGCACTTACATCTAGAGGCAGACCCATGTTATTAGGAAGATTAACAGTAGCCAAGCACTTTTCTTTAAATGTGGAGCTGCAAAGAGCTCCCTTGGCACGGGCCTTGCTACAGGGGATGTTTCAATCCATCAGGGGCTGAAGGGAACATAAATCAAGCCTGGAAGTGTAAGATAAACCCACCCAGCCCCTGCATGAGCCTCCCTTAGCTGTAGTGCCCCATGACATTGCAGCACGCTGTGGCTGCAGGCACGAAAGGACTTCTGGGCACCTGCTGCATCATGCTGCTGCTGATGGCTTCAATCCACTCAGAGCTCAACCCTGCTCACACTGGGACCTGCAAAATGCCCCAGCTGGAGCATTAAATACGAGTGTCAGTGTAAATTTTCCCCAAACACAGGCTTGGCACTGGCTTGGGAGTCCCTTTCGGTCTCCTGTCTAATGAGGACTTTGCTTAGTAATGCAATTAGCACACAGGCTAATAAACCTGCTTACGGGGCTGTGAGCAACTGCTCTCCAGTGGGGGAGGCCGGGGGAACACGCGCAGCTGCCACCTCGGTGACGCCAAGGTCCCCCTGCTCGGAGCACGTCAGCTCTCCAAAGCCACCACCTCCCTTCCTTCTCCTGCGTGGAATGTTTCCAATGCCGGCGCCACCGCCCCGGCCCTGACGTGTGTCCTCTGCAGAGCAGCAGCAGCAGGAGGAGGAGGAGGAGGAGGAGGAGGAGGGCCGGATTTGGCTCTCCCACTGTGGCTGGGTTCAGGCACAGGGGCACTCCCCAGCCGTCCCACGTGTGCTGCAGCCGCTCGTGTGCGACACGCTGGACCCGGGCCTTCACACGTGGCTGCTCCGTGGCCTTTCCAGCCGCCCTTCTAATAAGCGCTAATTCAATTTTCGGCTTTGCTCCCTGATCCTTTCGTGCCGCCTCCTGAGCCGCTTTGTGCCGGCGTCTGCTGATGTCAGCAGCTGCGGGACGGGCAGCAGAGGGATGGGCTGCCCAGGGGCGCTGGGGGGTCGCCTCCACCCTGGGATTTGCTCGCTGGCTCTCGCCGGGATGCGCAGGCTCCCTGGGATCCTCTGCAATGACGAGGAGGGTGTTGCAAGAGGGTTCTGCGCAGCCGGATCCAGGCGGGGGATTAAAATTTTGTGCCAGTGGTATGAGGAGCCGTCTACCATGCTCCGAGGGGAAGATTAGTGAGCTCAAGCTCAGCATGAAATGCGGGACGAAAATCTTGTCACACGCCAAAAAAATTTTTGCCTCGTGCTCTAATCCTCCTGGAGGGGGCTGAATAACAAGCAGTGCGGCCTGAAGGGGCCCTGCTTGGCTGTCTCCAGGTCGTGGAGAGCACAGCCTCTACAAACCCAGCTAATCAGCCCTTTCTCAGCCGTCACCACTGAGCTGGCGAGTCCTGATCCAGTGCTTGCCAGTGTCAGTGAAAGCCTGATCCCAGTGGCTGTGGCGCTGGTCACGTACAGGGGTGGGTGGGTGTCCTTTCCCCCGCTGCCTGTCCTCCTCTTGCCTTTTCTGAGCTCCCAGGGGGAGTTCAGGTGGGGAGAAAGCTGGACAAACACAGAGAGGAACAATAAACCCTTGGCAGCCTGGTGCTGAGCGTACTTAGGATTAAAGTGAGCACCGGGAAGCCCAAGGACACAGCCTGGTACTGCCGAACCTTGGCATTCTCCTTGTCCTGGCTCACACCACTGCCAGGGCTTGGCACTGCCTGAGGCTGGCTGAGCACTGCTCATTCTCCTCCTCTCACCCTGCCCAAGGGGATTTCAGGGACCCCCAAGTCCTGGAATAGGACAGGAGTCCCAGGTAAAACAGGAACATTAGCCTAGGCATATTAATTCATCATTAAATTTGTTAAGTAATTAATTCATCTGCTCAGACACAAAAGGCCAAAGGCATGACCTGGAAACAAGCAGCCCTTTTGCTCTTGTATGTGGCACACGAATCCAGAGCCAGAGTTGCACATCTTCAGGCCCCAGAGGTCGGGGGTTTCACATGGCAGCAGGCAGAGGAGCTCTCAGTGGTACTGCAGTGCTCCTGGGCTCCCAGTCCCAGCTTTGATGGCAAAGCCTGAAGGTGCTGCCTCCCCCAGCCTCAGCCATCTCCTCTTCCTCCGTCCGAGGGTCTGTTACTCTCAGGTGAGCGCGGCCATCTCTCCATGCAATGCCATCACCTCCCCTGCCGAGGCTTGTCTTCTACAAGCTGCTTTTTCTGTCACCGGTCAGGAGTGGCCAAGCGCCAGGGCAATGCAATGGGACGGGGACAGGAGCCTTTCTCTGTGCCCCACAAATGCACTCTCGAGCATGGCTCAGGACAGCAGCAGGCTGCGGGTCGGGTGAGTCACTGCTTAATGCCCAGACACACCGGGATCTTCACAGAGCTTCTCGCTCCTCGTGACAGACGGCGCAAAGGCATCAGAAATTATTTTCAAAAACTGGAAGAAACAGCTTGGAACAATTCGCAGAGCCAAGAGGTTGTGGGTAACCTCCCCAAAGGTGGGAGAAGGGGACACGCGGTGCCCTCACCCTTGAGTTCGCCCTTCAGCCCTGCCCCAGTGCTGCCGCCGGAGGCAGAAGTGACACACCGTGACACGGAGCTGCGGGACGGGAATGCGATCCCAGAGACAGCCCTGCCTTTCTGCGTTGATCCCGGGGTTTGTCGTGGGGCTAGAGATGCTTTCCTCATCTCCAGTGCCTCCTCTGCGTGGAGGAGAGGGGCAGAGCACGGCTTTTGTACACTGGTGTCTGAGAAGCAGCTTTGCTTCTGTGTGCAATGAGGGGTGGGAAAAGCGTTTTCAATCGAGACGTGAGAGGTAACACAAAATAAAAACCTCTGTGAAAGAATCTTCATGGACAGCACAGAAGGAGAAATAAGCAGCAAGCCACAGGAAGCTTCCGCAGGACCCCTCTGAGCTGCCGTGCACCTACAGGCGATGCTTAGCATTTACATCTGCATTGCTTAATTAGAACGGTGTCCATCGTCCTCCAGGCTGTGGGCAGTGGAATTTGGGGCAGAGACGCTGGATCCATCACTGGTCCTGTGCCACTGACAGGCTGGGAGCTGCCTCAGTGCCTGGTGAGGGACATCCTTGCTGCCGCTGCATTTTTGCAGTTTTGGTAAATCTCTTGGGAGAGCAGATTCAGGGGGTTGCTTCAAGGAAAGAAACTTCTCACATCTATGGAGGATACAACACAAGGAAAAAAAAAAATCTCATTTCTTTTCAAGATTCATTTGGGATTTTAGGAAATTCTACTGAGAAAGTTCAGAGCCAAAGAGGAAAAAAAAATTCTAACAGCTGCCTTTCTGCAAATGTGCCAAAGATAGCCACATGTTAGATATATACACCACCTAAACAGAAATAAAACATTGGTTTTTCTGTAATGCCTTCAGCTTTTTGCCCTGATCCTGCTCCTGCAGACACGCAGGGAAGCTTTTAAACCAGGAAGACCCGTGAAATCTGTCAAAACTGCTTGTAAACCCCAGTTTAGGCTAAAACTCAGTGACAAACCACACAGGTTTCAACAATTTTTCACTGCAACCAAACCTCAGTAGTCTTCCTGGACTCAATCTTCCCTTCATAAATTTAACAGGAATGCTCCAGTTGAACCCAGGGCCCATGGGCTAAGCCTCAGCAATTAATGCTCACTGATTTATTCACATACTTATTCACCACCAGGGTACAGAACCCTCTGCAGACGCCATGCAAATAATGTATACTAATAAATGCAACCGCCTTTCTCCAATTTACAGCGTAATATTCATACTCTGCCAATTAAGACTTTCTGCAGTCTGGTAGCATATAGTTATTAATGGCCAGAAAAAAGGGTGCAGCTGTATACAAACAAACATTCACTTTTGTAGGAAACCAGCAGCAATCCACAAAAAAGTGCTGTTTCCTGAAAGAAAGCTGAGCTTTGGGAAACCTGCAGGGAGCATATTTTTTGTGCCAGTACAGAACGTCTGATCTTGAAATATGTAATTATCCAGGGAAACCACCTCATTATTATGATGATGATTATTTGGTTTTGCATGTCTGAACTTTTTATTTTTAGAGGAACTTTTTTTTTTTAAATGGGAAATATGGCCTGAAAGCCAATAGGGCTGGATCTCCTCTGAAATCCCAGCTCTCAGGCTTTCCTAGAGTGTCCAAGAGCTGCAGCCCCATGTGTCCACAACAAGGCGAGCACTCATCCCCAGCAAGGTGAGATGCTGCCCTAGATTTTTTGGCAGAATTTTTATTCCTCACTGCCTGGTCAGCCTCCTGGACAAATCAGACAGTGTCACTGCTCCCTGGGGCTTGTGAAATCCCTTGGAAATGTACATTTACGGGACCAAGGCACCACCAGTCCTCATAAAATCACCCACTGATACTGCACTGCCAGACCCCCGCATCCACCAGCATCATCAAGGTGCAAGGAAAGGAGAGCAGCAGTGGCTGGAAAGCATCTTTTTCTCTAGGAGGGTTAGAAAAATTCCTAAGGACTGAGGTGCACCAGTACTAGGACATGTGATCAGGCTGATTTCTGCTACGTTTGTTTCCCTTCTCTTCTTTGACACCAACCAAGAAAGCCAAAGGTTTTGCAGTGTTATTAATTTGGGTACAGTGGTAAAATGCAGAATGCCAGGACACCTCCTGGACCCAACACTTTGCAGTTCAGCACCCCAGGAACACGTGGCCTGCTATCAGGGAACAAAGCCCGTGGAGGAGCTGATTGCTCATTCACAGCTCCCTCTGGATTTTTAACCCAGTGGGCAGTCAGGTTGGTCTAGCATGGTTTGCCCTTCTTCAGTCCTTGCTGGCTGTTCCCAGCTGCTCTCTTCTCCCTCCTGTATCCGCAAACATGCTCCAGGAGAACTTACTCCATGATTTTCCTGGGTGCTGACCTGGCACTGACTGGGCTGCAGTGTCCCGGATTGTCCTTGGGCCCTTTTCTGGAGAAGGGCACAATGTTTGCTTTTCTCCACTTGCAGGGGTATCCCCTGATCCCCACAACCTGTCAAGCATGATGAGAACATCCCTGTGAGGACAACAGCCACCACCCTCAGCACGCTTGGGTGGAGCCTGGTGGGTCCCATGTGCAGGATGTTCCCTCAAACCAGCCCTGACCTGATCCTCGCCCACTGCTGGTTGTTCTCCTCCCCCTTCAACCTGTGCCTAAGAGGTCTGGGAGACCTTGTTGGTCAAGACTGAGGCAAATAAAGCCATGAATGCCTCTGCCTTACCTGTCCCTGCTGTCACTAAATCACCTGATGCAACTGCATGTGCCCCAGTTTTCCTTATTCAGCCTTTTACTTCTAATGTTGGGGTAGAGACTCCTTGTGCTGCGTTTGATGCCTCTTGCAAATGTCAAATTTAGATGAGTTTTGCCTTTCCTAGCACTGCCCTACACACCTGGGCAGTGTTTCTAAATCCCTCCTTCATAGAAGGGATTTGCTTAAAACCTCCTGTTACTGCCTTTTCTCCTTGGAGGCCAGTGGTGAGCTCCCAGCCCTTCAATTATCCACAGCCATCGTTCCACTGCACACAGGGCGGATCCAACAGCTGCCTTCTAATGGAAGAGAGGGAGAGATGCATAACTTGCATAAATTAGCTTCTAAATTAAATTGTAGCCTCGTAAAGTACAGCTCCAGCACAAAGTTAACTTTTACAGCCGGGTGAAACCCAGCCAAGAAGCAAGCCAAGAATGGCACGTGGAAAGGGCGCTGGGGGAGATGCAGGGAGATTTTCATTCTCTGGTGCTGCTCCTCTGCCCATGGCTGAAGGCAGAGATCTCTGGCAGGGAGCAGGGTGAGATGAGATGTAAAGGTGCATTCGAGGCTGATTTACAGCAACAGGAAGAAAGCACATTACCTCCGACCAAGATGCTGACTCTGCCTGCCTGCAGAGCCTCATTGGCTGTATAATTACAGATCAAATATCATGTTCATTCAGATCCTGCTGGATCAATAGCCTGCAGCCTCCCTCTGCAGCTTCACTCTACACCTGAGCCTAAAACCAGCTGGTCAGCGCTTCTCCTGTGACCTGCAGCGTTGAAGGGTCCCGAAGGAGGATCAAAGAAAGGGCATAACAGCCAGGAGGCAGGAGGATGACCAGCATCCAGGGAGAAAAATCCATTTGCTAAAATGTTCTATTAAGAAAACACAACCTCAGACCCAAAACACCAAGAAAAAGCAAACAATGACCCTTTTCCCTCGCCCCTGAGCAGTGAACTTCCAGATCCTCCAGACTCTTCTCTGTCAGGCAGCTTCTCTGTCAGGTTCACAGCGCACACGCAGCACAGCTTTTGTTACAGCATGGAAAAATCTCCCAGGTGATTTTATAATGTAGAGGAGTCTGAGTTTAGGACCTGTTTTCTGTTGCCCTTTATTCTGCAAGCAGGTTACTTGTGGGAATAAACCCGGCTGAGTGAGCAGGCAGAACCCTCAAAAAACGCAGCTTTGTGTAAATGGCGTTCCTGTGCTTGCTGGCTGGGAGGAAGTTTCTGCACCAAAGTTTCTCCTGACCTCCATGTAAAATGATACAGGTTTGAAAAGGAGATGTGGAACCTGACATAGGCTAGCTAGGAAGGTGAGCCCAGGTGTGCAGGGAGAGGAACCACAGATGGGGTTGGGGTAAGGTGGCTTGCTGGGGGAAGCCATGGGAAAAATCACAGTCTGCCTTTCAAACCAGCACGTCAGGTGAACACCAACTTTTTTAACATCCAGGAGGGTTCCTCTAAGAGCAAGTGAAGTCATTTCATGTCTAATTCCCCAAAGCCCCAAAGTGGAGCTGCTCCAGGCCTTGAGAAGCCAGTGCAGGGCTGAAGGATCCGCCTGGAGCCTGCGGGGAGGCAGCTGGGGAAGAGCTCACTGTGAACTGAGGCACGTAAGAGACTTTCCCAGTTCAACTTGAACCATGAATTTGGGCTCCAGCCCTCCATGGGGGCGCATCAGCAGGTTTAGACAGGTATCCAGGGGTCCCCTCTAGACACAGTCCTGGTTTAGCAATGAGCCCCAGAGGAGCCCAGCATTGGGGAGGATTTGCCAAGCCCCTGTAGCTTGGCTTGGCGCAGAGGCAAGGGGAGATGAAGCTGACAGGCCCTGCCACTGATCTGATCACCACAGTGGTTTCACTACACATTCAACAAAAATCCCTTTTAATCCTCATGAAAACGGTCTCCAAGGTGCAGCCCATCCCCACCCTGTAATCCTCCACCCCCAGCTTGTGCCAGGACCACATTCGATAGAGCCATGTTATGGAGCTCCAGGAAGTCAAGCCAACCAGAAAAAAAAGCCCAACAAACCAAAACAGGCGAAAGAAATTGTTAGCAGTTCTCTGATGTGGCTTGCAGTGCGCCCTGCCAGTGGGGTGTCCCCTCACAGGGCAGGAGGGAGCGCTGGGGCGCTTGGGGCTGGAGTGCTGATGATGCCATGATGGTTTTTTGCTTTTCTTTTATACCCCCTTTTATACACTCTTTTATATAGCTTTATATATATTCTTTGTGCCTTTAGCTTACATAGTTATAATTCTTTAAGTTCAATAACTCTCCTTAGACCTGGTATTTCGTTAAGTTTAGAGACCAAACATTCTAAAAGCCCAAGAAACCAAGGTCCTCTCCAGAACACATTCTGTAAACAAAGCCAGGCCCACCCAGGGGGAGGGTCCCTTGGGTGGGGGGTCTCACCCAAGTCCCTCATTGGGGAATCTTTGATAGATGTGCTAATTTTTGCAAGGCCTGTAATTGCACACACATCACATTGTGTGTGGTCATTTTTTCGGTGGGGACATCAGGGTGCATTTCGATGTGCATTTCATCACACCTAAGGATCCTTAAATAAATACCAAGGTAAAACCCTTTTTCTCTCTTAACTGTGTTCAGCTCTCTTAATTTTAAGACCAGGATAAGGCATCACTGAGTGTGCTCCTGACATCACCACTGAATGCTTTGCCTTGCAAAACCCCAGCCAGAGGGTCCAAAGTGGCCAGCTGCTCTTCCATTAGAGGTGATAAAGCAGGAGATGGAACCATCCCAGCTGGCCTGCCGGAGCCCAGGACAGGCTTGCCAAGCTGGCAGCAAGAGCCGAGCCTCTCCTCCTCGCCTGCTGCCTTCTCCTTGGGGCAGGCTGAGCAGGTCTGGGAGCCAGGGAAACAACCACATCTTTGGGGGCTTTCTCTAGCCATGGTCCGTCCCCTCACTGGCACCATTTTTGCCACAGAAAAACCGCGTGTTCGTGGTCACCATTTACAGCAATGTAGTGTTTTAGAAATACCTTTCTTTTCACGTATGACTCGCAGAGTAGCATTCCGGTTTGGAGGGCAATGGGGTAGCATCCCTTCGGTGTCTGGTTCTTACTTTTCCCCCAGCAGTGTCACCCAATCCTGCTCAAACCATGGCTCGGGAGAGATTATGTGACGACGGACGTCATCGCTGCTCACGATTGCGCATTCTGCTTTGTGCTCATTCCCCTCCTCTTTTTTTTTCCCTGCCAAGTTATCCTAAGAGAGGCAGTTTCTGACTGGCGATGTGAAATGTTACCTTTATCACTTCTCCACAGCACCAACAGTATTATAGGTTGTCAGTCTAAAAAAAGCAGCTTTGTTTGACTGCGCAGAGCAGGCGCTGCACCGGCGGCGCAGAACTCGCCACATCAGCATCCAGAGGTGAAAGGGCCCCATTAGGTGCTGCACGAAGGTGCCACAGCTTGCTCTTGACAACTCTTGCAAGTCTGAGCCCATTCAGATGTCAAATGTATAAATATAGATCCACGTAAAAGGCAGTGCTGCTCAGCAAAGACCCACATGCACACCTCCCTCCCCCCCAAGGATGCGAGCAGAAGAGTGGAGGGAGATTGCTCAGCGCTGAAACATCGCCAGTGACGCAGATCTCTAAGTGGGTCAGATGGAAAAGTGATGTTAATGAGTTTACGTGTGAAGTTTGGAAAAAAAACCATCCAGTGATGAAGGTGAAGCAAAGACAAAGCCAAGGTTTTTTACTGTGCTGGGTCAGTGAGTGAGCAAGAAGGTACGAGCCTTCCTCTCCTCCCTCCAGCGGGGGCTTTTCTATTTCTTCACTACAGATATGAAACAGATGGGAAGAAAGGGAGAACGGGCCCAGCTGGGGATTATTTAAAGGCAGCAACAAGTAGAAAGTTTCCATAATGAAATTTGATTCTTGCAGAGAGCGTGCGTGCACTGGCTCTCGACTATCTCGGGGCAGCCAGGCGAGCGCACGGCGCTCCCGTTATCTCCGCACAAACCATCCCCGTGCTGAGATGCCATTGCACAGAGGTGCACAATTCAAGGGGCGCCACAGAAGGCGTATCTGGATTTATGGCTGCCATATTTCAGGGCTGTGTGAGAGGTGCTTGCAGTTTCGAATGACTTTTCTGCAAAATGAAGCAAACCAAAGGCACCGACGTTAGTGTTCCCATCTGTCATCTTAAAAAGGAAGAGCTACTGCCCGCCCGTCTTCTTTGCAGCAAGAGGCCACACTGAGTATTGTCAAAAGCAATCATTTCCCCTGCTAAATCTTTCCTTTGGGCTACAACGTTTCTGTCTGAAGCACGCAGGAGAGGATAAAATAAACTGAGTAGCAATGAAGAGTCGCAGAATCAGAACCATGGACATCATCTAGTCCACCCCCATTCTGCCCTGAAAACAGGGACATTGCCAGCATGAGGTCAGCTCTGGAACAGTTACTGCAGTCTTTAAACCTTCAAGGAGACTCTGCTGCTTCTGGGTAACTTGTTTGCCTAAATCACCAGACACAGAAATGGGCCAACCCGTTTGCAGGACCGGAATGATGTTCTTTTTTTCTGGACTGAGGCAGAGGTGATGCCATGGCCTGTGGAGTGTGGTGGGAAGTGTTGGCCTCATCAGATTTTGAGAGCTGTGGAACTTGGTTATGCCGAGGGTGCAGGGAGGCCTGATGCCTTCAGGGTCCAGCCAAGCAGCCTGGTCCCTGTTTCAGCTCTGTGCTCTGGCTGTTCCCCATCTCCACACCCTGAGCAGCTGGGCTTAGCTGTGCACAGGTGCCAAGGGCGATGTCTGGGGTCAGAAGGTGCAAGAGACACCCTGCACTGAGATGACCTGGCTTCGAGGGAGCAGGATGCAGGACAAATGTACAGGTCTTGGGGTAACTGAGTGGGAATTCACAGCTTTGCAGAGGGAGGAATGGGCAGCATCATTCCCAATGGACAGCCCTGACATTAATGGAAAGCAACAAAAAGGAGGAGGGCTGGAGGCAATGCCAACAGCAGCCTGACATCAACCCGAGACCCAAACCCTGCTCCCAAGGAGAAGCACATCCCCTCAAGAAGAGAATTTCATCAGAGGAAGCCTGTACCAGAACCATCACTGCTGTGCTGCCTGTCCTCTCCAGACTGGACACAGCATTCAAAGCACTGCAAAAGCCCAGATGTGTCTCTGCAGGCATCAGTGTGTGATTGCAGAGTCCCCCTGGGCTGTCCCAGGCAACTCCAAAGGCTTTGCTGCAGCACCTTCCCACCTGGACATCCCTCAGAGCCTTGGCTTAGCCCCACCCGTGCACACCCACAGGCTGCTGGGGTCAGTGTGGATGGAACCCATCCGTAACAGTGCTGCCTAGGGATTTTTGCAATGCTATGGGTATGCACAAGCACTTCCTGGAGGTGGGGAAGAGCTGCTTAGGGAGCCTGAAATAAGCCTGCAGTTTGGTAAGCCCTGCAATGCAATCAGAGAAGCAAATGAAATCAGCACCTTTCTGAAGGGGGGAGTGCTGACTCACCCGGTGTCTGCTTCCCTGTGGACTACCTACAGCAGTTTGTTTCTGCTCCTTGTATGTGCTTTGGGTCCTCTTCACCCCCTCTGCCCATCTGCAGGTGCATGAGCACATCATTCCCCTTCTCACAGCACTCCTGCACGAGCCCTGCGCGCTCCTCAGCGCCGGGGCTGGAGCCAGTTCTCTTAACTGGTCTCTCTGCACCCCTTAAAACACAGCAGGGCCTCTTGTGTTTCCAGTGCCATCATTCCAGGGGAGCTGAGGGGGAAAAGCACTCTTTATGCTAAGCTTGGACCACTGGAGTCTCACAGACCCACGGTGAAAGGTCACTCTCCAATCTCAGAATGAAACACCACGTGGGACTCTCAGAGAGCCATTTCCAGTGATGCCTCTGAGGGATAAAGCCATCAGTTGACTAGGGGAAAAAAAACCCACAGTTAAATTTCAAGAGACCTTTGGGAACAGACACTCTTAAGCAGCCCTGGTGGCAGGTGCCCCAGTAAGAAGCTCATTATGTCCAATAAGTTACTCCCTGAAAAGCTCCCAGAGCTCTTATTATCTCTGGAGTGATATGCAGAAGTGGTCTAATCTCTTGTAGAGCTTACAGAGGGATTCAGCTCTTTGTTTCAGTTTAATTACCTTTCTGAAAAGAAAATTCCTATCAGAAGCCTGGGGAAAAAATAGAGGGTAAATACTCAATGCAAGTGATGTAAAATTAGGGTAAAATCCTGTCACACCACGCTTTGCAGTAGGAGATCTCTAGCCTCACGCCGTCTGAAATCAGGGGGAAATTCCCTATCTCACCTTGCAGGGAAAGACCCCCCTCCAGCAGACACCTTGGCTGGATTAAAATTGTAACTAAGAGCATTTTCTGAGGAAGGAGAATAATAGCTTTTTAAATGTATGTACCTTACACCTGAAATCTCGTTGACTTTGAATTCGCTGTGCATTTGCAGGCCCTTTCAGTCTGCCACTCTTTTGTGGGAGATTATTTATTTTATTTCTATTTCTAAGAAGCTTTGTGTAATAAGGTGTTAAGCTTAAGACAGTTTAAACTAATATTTGATTGTGGAACGGAGCAGTGTCCCTGAATAAGGTTAGAAGTGGGTGCTTATAAAATTAAAAATTGTTCCTGTTCTGCTTTGGCAGATTAGACCTGTGAAACTATAATAGGATTTACCTCTCCCTCTCTGTCTCCCTTGGGTTTTAGCTTTTCCCTCGGAGGAGCAGAGACAGGTGACAAACAGCACACTCAGCCCAATGTCCCAACACTGTGGAGCTGCACGTGAGGCTTTGGATCAAAAATCCCTCATGTGGGTTATTGCTTTGGCTGTAAGGAGTGAACAAGCAGGAGCTGCAGCAAAGCCCACCAGCAGGCTTGCAAATGGAAGCACTAAGGCCTGAGCATCATAGCAGGGAGCAGGGAGCTGTTTGGGGCACCTCAGCCTGCCTGGATGTGCCTCATGAAGTGAATAACCACTTCCAAATGCTCTGGTTCAGCGTGAGCCACGATGTGAGTGAAAACTTGGATGGGGTGTTGAGGGACTGCGTTTTTGAAGCCAAAGCCCTGGCTGGGAACAGAGGAGTGATTTGTTCCCCTGAGCATGATTACCTGCTCTCCTCTCCCCTCCTCCTCAGGACTAGAAGCTGCCCAGTGAGCCCTGCTGCAGAAGAGAGCCACTGCTCCTGATTTGGAGCGAGTCCATGGGAGGCTGAGATGATCAGAAGGATGGAGCACCTGTCCTATATGGAAAGGCTGAGAGAATTGGGACTGTTCAGCCTGGAAAAGAGAAGCCTTTGGGGTGACCTAATTGCAGCCTTCCAGCGCCTGATGGAGCCGATAAGAAAGTTGGAGAGAGACTATTTAGAAGGGCCAGGACAAGGGGGAATGGCTTCAAATTGAAAGACAGTAGGGTTAGATTAGATGTTGGGAAGAAATTCTTCCCTGTGAGGGTGATGAGGCCCTGGCACAGGCTGTGCAGAGAAGCTGTGGATCCCTCCTTCAGCACTGTATCAAGGCAAAGCAAGCCCTTTCCGGAGAAATGAGCTCAGGTGTTTATTTTGTGAGATGACAGCACTTAGAGTTCAAACTGAGTGGTGCAGAGCTTTGATAGACTCTTTCTACAGTGTTATTTGCTTGCCCAGTACTACTCTGTGGAAATAATCTCAGATTTTCAGCACTGCCCTGAACATGAAGAGAATCAGTACAGCAAACGTTTCCCATTTCCAGAGCGGTGAGTGAGAAGGCTTGCAGACTGTCTGTCTTCCAGAAGCACCTTCCTCTCCAAAACACCTCCCAGTGCCTGGTGATGTTACTGTGTCCCCAGGGATGGCTTCCCAAAAAGGGTGGCAGGACACCAGCAGCATGACACAGAGCCAGGGGCTCGGAGACTGTGTCAGGGAGCAGTGCAGGAGAACAATTTGGCCGTGCAAGTCCCGAGCAGTGAGTGCAGCTTGTTTGCACAGCAGATTTTATCACTGGGCAATGCCTTTGAAGTCTGTGTAATGGGACTGGGTGATGCAATCTCTCCTGATTAGCAAAGTCCAGAGGGAATGACCAGCATTTAAAGTCTCCAGGTAACGCTCCGGTTTCTGTTTCCTCCCCAGCTTTCTGATTGTTGAGATTCAGTGGAAAGGCCTGGAAGACATTACAGCAACTGCTGCTCCTGGCTCCTCACCCTGCCAGGCAGAGCTTGAGGTCAGATATTTCTCTGGATGCCAAGGGACAGGCAGGGCTACCTGATGCACTCTGGGCCCTGCCAGGCCTTGCCACAGCACAGCTTTTGGTACGTGCCACCCATGATAACCAACACCTCCTGAAGCCTAGGGAGGGTTACAAGGAATTCTGACCCCAAAAATTCTTCCTTCAGAAAGCACTGACCTGCAGTGAACAACGCCAATGGAAAGACGTGCAGGCAACGTCAAGAGAAATGTGATATAAAAAATTATGTCAGCTGAGAAGGGTCCAGAAGAGGCAAGTGCTGAAGATATTAAAGCAAACGAAATCGTTTCAGGCATACAGGAAGCATGAAGCTTGGCAGAGGGTTGTTGTTGAACTACTGGTCTGTAAATGAGCTGGCTGGGCTATTTAAAAGGCTAAGGACACTGCAGAGGAGTTTTGGATAAGTATTTGCATGACAGGTATATGATTTTCAGATGAAAATGGCTGAAACTTCATCAGGAATTGAGATACCAAAAGAAGGGAACTGGCCCAAACTAATATGTTAAGTAACAAGTTGCAGGTACCCAAAACTTTTAAAAGTGTTTCTGAGGAACTGGATACTGTATTATATCCGTAAATTGTACCTATGAAAAATTAATCATTAACTTTTTGCAAAGGGATAAAGAAATGCAACAGCTAAACTGATAATATACAATCTTTCCTTGAAGTGTGATATTTTATTAGAGAACCAAAAAAGAAAAAAAAAATCTTGTGCTCATCTGTCGAAAGGATGCCAGTGTGACTGCACAGCATAGGGAATCTTACTGCAGGCTCAGGAAAACTGCATGAAAGGGTAATTAAAATATAGTTATTAACAGCACATATTCATTCAGCATAAATCATAGACTCACAGAATGGTTTGGGTTGGAAGGGAGCTCAAAGATCATTTAGTTCCAACTTCTCTACCATGGGCAGGGACACATTCCACTATCCCAGGTTGCTCCAAGCCCTGCCCAATCTGGTCCTGAATACTTCCAGGGATGGGGCAGCCACAGCTTCTCTGGGGACCCTGTGCCAGTGCCTCACCACCCTCATAGTAAAGAATTTTTTCCTAATATCCAACCTGAACCTATTCTGTTTCAGTTTGAAGCCATTCCCCCTTGTCCTGTCACTCCATGCCCTTGTGAAAAGTCTCTCTCCATGAACACACAGAACTTCAGTACCTCTGGGTTCTTCCACCAGACGAACCACGAGTAGCTAAAGTGACAATGCCAAGCTGAATTTTATAAGGCCTCTGACTGAGATCCCAAGGAGAAGACACACGAAGATATTGGCAGGTGAAGAGTGTGACAACAATACAGACCAGAACCAGAGCGATGTGATGGCACATGTGGCAAAGACAAGAAATTTAATGGAATCATCCGTATGGAGGGGACCTGACATCTGAGGAGGAGGCAAAGGAAATCCATGGATCCAGATGGCCAGTAAGCTCCATCCCAAAATATTAGGAAAGCAGGCACTTGACATTACCTCCCTGACAGCCAGGCTTTCAGAGCAGTCTGCACAAGAAAACAGGGGCCACGAGGCTGGAAAACAGCTGAGGCTGCAGGGATAGGGAAATTAATCCAGACAATAATTGATCTGTTAGCTTAACCTCAGGAGTATGACAGGCATTTGACTAATTTTGAAGGGAGGAATAATGCAGGACACAGAGTTTAATAGAAAATGGTATAAAATGCAACAGGGAGGTTACCAAAAATAAATCTGACCTGTCTAATGCAAAGTATTTATTGTAAAAATAGCTGAGGTTACAGACAAGAAAATGCCATGGATCTCATCTATCTGGCCCCCTCCCCAGTTATAAGTGGAGGAGAGGATTGCTAGGAATTAAGAGGGCAAGGAGTAGGTCAAGGATGAGATGCCTACAGATTGTGCTGAAAGTCCTCTCCGTCAGCAGTTGTAGCTTTTACACTCCAAACAAAGACTCAGACACACCTGTACGGATCCTCATCCGGGGGTGATGCCTAAAGAGGCCAACCTGGAAACAGAGACTGGACAGGAGTAAGGGAATAAAGGTGGGTATTTATTGGAAAGGCCTTTCAGAGGCACACCCTGGGCAGGCCAAAGGCTGCACCCGAGATGGACCCCGAGTCACGAGTTCTTCACACTGTTACAGGTTTGGTCCATTTGCAGATCAGCATAAATTGGCCAATTAAACTTTAGCTAATGATGGAACTGCCCCTCAGCTCGCCCCCCTTCTCAAGGTGCTGGGTTACACATTTTGGGCCTGGGACGGGCTGGGTGTCCTTGCAGAGCAGGCCTGGAGAGGCTTTGTTATGTCTGTGTGAGCATGAGAGAGCAGCAGCTGACGGGGGGAACTGGATGTGCTGCTTTGCATCTGGCTGTGTGGTCGCCCATCTCCTGTGGGCTCACACCCTGTCACATCCCCCCCGTGGCACTGGGGACCTCCCCAGCCACATGGTCCAATCTCACTCAGCCTTGGGCCTGCAGGAGCTTCTGCTTCACAGACATCACATTATCCCTGGGGGGCGTTATATCCGATGGCTAATTAAAATTTCCTAGCCATCACTAAACCCACAACGACCCCTCCTCAGTTATTCCAGTGGTAATTAATTAAGCTCACCATTACCACGGCAGAGCTCTGGCCACCGCCTTTTTACCAGGTGGTCACAAAACACAGCCTTTGCTCCACCACTGAGGCGAAGGGTGAGCTTTTACCCTCCTGGAAAACCCACTCCATGCCACAGGCTGAGGAGTCAGGTTGGCACCAAGCGGATCAGCATCGCTCCATGCCTGGCCAGGCGCTTCCTCTGACGTCCTCTCCTCTCCCTTCCCCTCCCGCAGGTTTCCCTGCGCACACGAGCAGCAGCCATCGCTCTGCTCTGCCTTGGGATTGATTATTTCTCTCTCTCTCTCTCT
>VXBT01011133.1:37335-134691 GCA_013400235.1 Oriolus oriolus
TAATCACGCCCGTTGATTCAAACTCTTTTGCTTTTTACTTCCCCCCCTCTCTCTCTCTCTTCCCCCCCCCCCCCCCGCCATTCCCACTATTTTTATGACGCATGAAGTCAAGATTGTCATTATTCTATATTTGCATGGATTAAGCTGCCTTCATCATCTATTAGGTTCCAAGTGATAAGAGCCCACATGCAGGCTCTCTCGTTATGTGTGCTGCCTCTGCCCGCCGTCCCTGATTACTTCTGGCCCAAATTCCAGCTCTAGGAGCCAAAAGTCTGCCTCAGGCAGAAATGCCTCAAAAATGATTTTTTTAAGATGTCCTTTTCAGAAAAGGAGATGTGTTTTCTTCCACGTTTGTCTGTCTTGGCTGCCTCTTTCTGCATTACCAAACTGTTCAAGGCTTCCTCTCAATTTTTAATGTTTTCCTTTCTGGGCCAGGAAAATAGTTATATTTGAGGTGAAACAACCTGATCTACCTGTTGGTCTCCTTTTATTTGCATGCCTAACATGTCAGATACCTTGGGGGATGGTGGTTCTCAGGTCTTCTACCGTAATTAATATCTTAACTTCCCACTTAAAAATACTTCCTGTTAGTTACTCTGCCTGTAGGTTTAAAATAAGGTTTTAAAAAGCCAAAAAGTACAGACTGTCCTGGAAGAGGAGTTAGAGAGATGGAGAAACCCAGGAAAACAGACAGGTGATTGGTAGAAGAGGTCCATTTGTGGGTTGGTGCCTGTGCGTGGCTGGAGAAGGCTTGAAAGGTAGAAATTCTCGGCCTCCTCACCAGCCTTGAGGTGGAGCTGCCTGGTGTGCTGGAGCTCCAGCAGGGAGTTTGCAAGAGCTCAGTACCGAGCAGGGGTTGCAAGTGGTTTTCTCATCAAGCCCTGGTCTGCTGTTGCTTCCATTTATGGCTGTTTCGTGCAACTAAATGATGGTTTTGAAGGCGATGGTAAAACAGCTTTTCTCTTTCCTTGCTGCCTGTGCAAGCCAGTTAACCAGTTCCATTGAATTTCAGCAGCCAGTCAATGCCATATGGACCTGGAGGAAAGCAGCAAGTGCCAGGCAGCAAAAGGCCAAGGCCAGCCAGAAAAAGGGGTGAAAATATCTCCTTTATTCTCTTTTAGCCTGATGTCTGCCTGCAACCATGCCTTTCTCTCCTGTCCTGCTGTGCCCTGGGCTGTCCCAGACCCTCGGGGCAAAACTCATCGGCAGGGAGGTCCAAGGACCACAGAACAGCCCAAAGAGCCACAAACAGGGTGTGACAACTGCTGCCTCAGGGGTTCACTGCTGATCTCATTGGGGTGCAGGGCAGGGACTTTATTTACCAAGCTGGGGGTGGGAAGGAGAATAAAAACATGTTCACATGTAGTGCCTCACTTTGCTAAACCTGGAGGGGAGGGGAGGGGTGGGTGGAGGGCAGATCAGACAGCGCAGCGCTAGGGTGAGGACGGTGTTCTGCCTGGATGCTGCTGTGTATTTTGTTTTCAGAATGAATGGATTACTCACTGAAAAAAAAAAGGGCGTTTTAGGTCAAATGAAAGTCTTTTCAAATTTGAATTGAAGAAGTGCAGAATTTCTCTGCTAAAACAATCCAGAGGGGAAAAACAAAATCAGAGCTAAGAAACCTCAGAGCATTGTTGGATACTTTCAAAATTTTAAACATCTGACTTTTCATTTTCCAGCCATGTTTTGTTGATCAAATGTGATTAAACCATGACTTAAACGTTACTAAGACATAAATAAAAACCATAAAACAGATTCTCCAACAGAAGTCTCTTTCTTTGCCTGAGAAAGTGGGAGAAGGCAGCTCAATCCCTGTCACAGCTGGTGACTTAGGTGAGAGCCAAAGAGGTTTTCTCTGCTTTTTGGGGTGTCAGGCAGGCACAGGTAGGCTCAACCTGCCAGCATATTCAGCTTTCCTCTCTCTGTTTGTGCTTTAGCTGCTGGACTATGGCTACCACAGCTTTCTGACCAGCTCATGTGTGCACTGTCCGTACGGACATCCCCACCAAGGCAGAAAGAATGTGCTTCTTCCCCCAGTTCCCACAGCACTGCTGCTGTCATTTTTAAAAATATCTGTACCCCACAGGAATAAAATCCCCGAGGAAAGGGCAGATGGACTCAGGCAATCCGGGATAACGAGGTCTCTGTGTCAGGGAAAGCAGGATGGAAATGACTTTGGAGCATTTTGGGATCCGCGCGCTGCTGACATTGCAAAACTGAAAGGGCACCAAGACTGACGGATGGCGAGGAAATAAGGATGAAGAGAAAGTATCCAGGGTTTTGACTGCAGAAAGCATGAGGCTGTGCAGGATATTTTTCACTGGGATCCCTGAAAAACACTTGTCCTTTGAAGTAGCTCCTCGTGTAAGGAGTCCCTCGGAGTTCGCCTCCACTCTGTGCCGTGTCCCCATGCAGCCCCGTCCCTCCCTGCGGGAGGCTGGGGGAGAATCAGTGCCTGTCACTTCTGATGCCACTCGAGGAGCAGCTAATGGAAATGTGCTCGGCACGGAGGGAGCACTACAGGACTTGATCTCCACGTCTGGCCTGCTGCAGCAGTGACATATATATTGCCATATTTAAGTGGTACAAATGGCTCAGAGCGTTGCTAAGAGTTTCGCCCGTGCGATTAATGACATCGAGCAGCCAAATCCCTGCATTCTGAGGGCAGGCAGCCACGTGGGATGGAGAGGACTGCTGAGGCACCAAAGAAGCACAGAGTAGGTCTCCCTGATCCTCCTCATAGCATGCAAAAAGCCCAGCCTCCAAAATAGCAATGGGTGACACCAACCATCCTCCCAGCTCCCACATTTTCCTTGTGGGTTAGTTCCTGCTCCTTTCTCATCCCTGTCCTCACCTGTGCTACCAAAGGACACAAACTCATCTCATTTGGAGCTGGCATTTTTCAGCACCTCCTTGCAAAGCCTCCATCTCATTTGTCCCTCCACAAGAGGGGGGTGAAAGGGAAGATATCTGTGACTGGATCCACGGCTTTGAATCGAAGTGGTTTGCCAGATGTCCGTAACAGGGCGATAGCAGAGACCTGGCTGGACAGGCTAAACTGGCAGGACCTAAAGACAGTTAAAAATACATCCAAATTCAGTGTATAAATCCTCTTTTAAAACCCTAGAAAAACAGCCTGAAATATACTTGACATCTTTTTGGAAACCCCTTATTTCTGGAGAGAAGCAAATGCCTGAAAAGCATTTGCTAATTGCAGATACTGATTTGCATTCTGGGGCCCGAAAGTTTCCTAGAAGTTAAAAAAAGGAGATGGCAAATAAACCTAGAGTATACTAGCCAGACTCACATCAATTTCTTGTATGTTGAGTTCAGTGACACCAAGAATTTTGCCTCTTACTGCAAAACTGTCTTCTGCTTTTAAGGCCTGGAAATGGGTGTGCTATGCAGGCAGGTGGGTAAAACATGGGCAGCCTGCAATGCTGCCTCAGTTCCTGTCAGCTGAGCATGGTCCAGGTGGGAAGAAAAGAGAGAGGAACAGAGGAGAGGGGCTGCAAGGACCCCTTTACCATCTCTGCTGCATCCAATGCCAGGTTTAAATGCTGGGGATTAACAAGAGCAGGAGAGTTTTGCATATTGGGTAACTGCCTGGGGGACGCAGTGCATCGACTGCACTTCTGCAGAGGATGAGGACAGGGGGCAATTAGATCATGGCTTATCAGAAGCAAAAGTCAGTTTCCAGATAAGCAGAGTGTAACATGTGGATTAAAGTTGTCAGTTAATTAAAGAGGCCGGGTTTAAGCCACAGATAGGCCTGCATTTAGTGAAGCAATGCTAAAAGAGCACTGTTCTGTGGAGCCAGAGGAGGATAGTGTAGTGCTGGGTGTAGAGATGCTGGGTTAATACCAAAACGAATTAAAAACACAATGTCTGAGGGCTCCAGGCCAGGCTTCAAGCCTGTGCAGTGTGGAGCAGACACTGAGGAGGACACCTCTAATTCAAGGACAGATCTTCTTCCCATTCTGGTGCTGAACACGCTTGCTGCAGTCTGTGGATGCCCCATCCCTGGAGGTGTTCAAGGCCAGGCTGGATGGGGCTCTGAGCAACCTGGTTTGGTGGAAGGTGTCCCTGCCCATGGCAGGGGGCTGGAACTGGGTGATCTTTAAGGTGCCTTCCAACCTGCACCATTCTCTGAATCTCTGAGCTAACACAGACCTGAGAGCTGGGCATTGCACCTTCTCAAAGCCTAGAGAAAGTGATGGCCTGGTGGATTGGCAGGCCTTCCAAGTGGAGGTAACATGTTTTACTTGCAATCTAATTGTCCTTTGTCTCTTTTTAACAAGCAAGAAACGTCCACCTTGACTGGCAGCTCCAGGGCAGAGCCGGCAGCACTCCTGGCTGGCAGGAGCAGCAACCCTCCAGGGTGGGCAGCCACGTGCACCATCTCCATTCTCCAAGAACAAGAAAGACAGACAGCAGTATTTTATCCAGCTGGGGCAGAAAGAAACCCTTGGGGAGCCCTGCTTTGCAGCCTCAGTTCACACATCAGAGCTGTTCAGCCTTTCGTTATGGTTTTGCATTGTTTAAATGAGAGGCCTGTGAGAGGCTCACCAAAAAAAGGCAGATGCCACTTTGAAGAGCTCACATTTGAAGCCAGGATCTCCTGACTCATCCTCACACGTTGTACCTTAGGAGCACTTTAATCCTTGCAGCATTTCTTGCACAAAAGCAGCACCTTCCTCAGTTGCACCCTATGCTTCCATGGGCAGGCAGTACAATTCACTTTAAAGTGAATAAAATAAAACTGGATTTCCAATTCTCGCTGCTCCTAGATGGCAGTGGACAACCCAAAATGAGGTTAAGTTTGTTTCCAGCTTTCTCTTATAGCAGATTTCTCACAGCAGGGCCACAGCTCAGGCAAAGGACCAGGCACAGCAGTGCCCTCCAGGATGAGTCACGCCAGCTCTGGCTCTAAAGGAGGTGGAACTCTGTGCTGGAAGTAAAAGAAGAGGTTGTAAACTTCAGAGTGTGAGAGTGGAGGATTTAAATCAGGGTCAAGTCAGAGAAAATTCACCTTCCTTTCAATTAGATCATGAAAGCCTCAAGCACCCTGCCAAGTCTCCCTCTGCTTCCTGCCCTTATTCTTCTCCAGGAATGAGAGCTCTTCCAAGCTGCCCTACAGCCCATGGAGCAATACACTGCCTCTGAGGCTGGATGATGGGGAAAAGCCAAGGCAGAATAGCTAATGTCAAAAATTGTTTATTTTGAGCTAAGTATCAAAGAATAACTTAAATTGGAAGGGACCCCTGAAGGTCATCTGATCCCATCCCCAGCTCAGAGCAGGGACAACTTCTCGGTTAGATTGGGTTGCTCAGGGCATTGTGCTCTTTGTTTGTGGCTTTCTCCAAGGATGGAGATCTCCCAGCCTTTTTGGACAGCCTCTCCCTGTGCAGAACCACTCTCATGTAAAGCTCACTGGAGTTTTCCCTCGTGTGTCTTGTGCCTGTTGTCCTCCACTGTTGTGGACGTTCAGAAAGGACTTGTATTACACTCATACATACTATTAATACAACTAAATATTATAAATACAAATATTATTTTAAAATGTAGACCCATCACTACATTTATATGATATAAAAAGAAATCAATGAGCTAATATCAAATAAAATAAAAATACCAATATTGATTTTTATCACTAAAATGCTGTTTGATGGGGTAGGAAACGGATACAAAACTTTTGCACTCGACATCCCTGTCATGTAATGTTCTTTTTTGGCTTCCTTTTTTGTACATTCGATTACATCTGTATTGCAAACTGAGAGCCTGTGAGGGGATTCAAAGGCCAGCCAGGGGAAGAGAGCTGTAGTGGTGAATTATACTGTGGTGGAGAGATTATTGATTTATGAAGCCCTTTTGAAATATTAATCAATCATGACAATCTCTCTGTCTCCTTCAGTTAGGACACTATAATTCTTATTCGAAAACAAGAGGAAGCTAGGAATCACAGAATCCCGGAATCTTCAAGGTTGGAAGAGACCTGCAAGATCATCCAGTACCACCCATCACCGCAGCACAGCCATCGTACCCCGAAACTGTGTCCCCAAGTGTCACGTCCATGCCTGTGGTGGGGCACAGGGCAGGGCAAGGGGTGTGTCACCTGTGCCAGTGGGCAGTGCTTGTGGGGCACCACAGGCACCCGGCACTTGTGCAAGCAGGATGTGTGTAGGGTGGGCAGGGCACTGCTGGGAGTGTGCAGGGCACCGCTGGGACTGTGCAGGGCACCGCCGTGAGCTATGAGGGAACTGGAGGGGCTGGAATGTCCGGAGCTGCAGTTGGTGAGGCCACCTGAAAGCTTCTGGGGGAGGATTTAGGGACAAGCCAGTGGAGAGGGTGTCACTGTGGGAGGCTGCTCTTGGCCACCCAGCCAGGACGACGACATCGACAAATGATTCTTTACAAGGGACACCTCCAAACCAGCCACCCTTGTCCTTGTGGGGGAACTCAACTTGCCGGATGTTCACTGGGAACACCACACAGCTGGTCCAAACAGCTCCAGGAGATTCCTAAATCACCTGGAGGACAACCTCTTGGCACAGGGACTCGGGGAGCCGGCTCGGAGAGGTGCCCCCTGTGATTTGTTGCTTGCTCCCAGAGAGGCTCTCGTGGCTGATGTGGGATTGTCTTGGCCACCGTGACCGCGCAGACGCCGAGTTTCAGATCTCTGCTGCTTTGCCTGTGCCCATCTGGCTCCTGAGATGGGCCAGGCACAGGCGAGCGCCGTTGGAAAAGCAGCATCTTTTATTAATGTGTCCATGGCAAAGCTGTTGTCCCAAAAAGGATTCTTTCACCCAATGTGCAAGAAGCCAATCCCCACACAGAGTTCAGGTATTTCCTTCCAGGGATAGTGGCTCCACCAGCTCCCTGGGCACCTTAATTCCAATGCCTATAACCACTCTTTAAGTGATTTTTTCCCCCCGCTAATATCTAATCTGAAACACAGAATTTCTCAAAAATTAATTGTCAAGACAAAGAAAGACCTGGAAAAGCTGGGGAGGGAGTTTTCCCTCAGCTCCCAGGTGTTGCAAGGATGGGTTGGGTCTCCCACCTCCTCACAGGAGGAAAAGGGCAGGTTGAGTCAGCATAAGCACAGACGGAAGGTCTGAGAAAACTCTCCTGTGAGGTTTAACAGAGGTTTTTCTCACTTACTATTTGCTGCATGCACTCATTCTTTCAATGGACTGTGTTCATTAATATTGTGCAGTGTCAGAGTTAGAAAACAGTCAAGAGGAAGCAGGAGAAGGAACAGACGGTATTTACAGAGATTTCAGCCTCCCAGGGAGGCCATTAAACAACCTAAAGAAGAAACAGACCACGCAAAGAAAGGTAAAATATTCCCATGAGTGGCTATGGGAGGAGTTAGAAGCAAATAACTAATTTTAAAGTCTGGTTACTACAATGAAGAATAGGGAAAATGAAGAAATTGAGGTCAGATTGCATTTGCTTTTCTAGTCACATACAAAAAAACATGAAAAAAAAAATTCATTTGGAGTTATTGCAAAATGCTTCACTGCATCCAAAATAGGACATTTCATTTGTTGAATGATGTCACTCTTTTTAACTCCTTAAAATGTGGCCTATTTTGGGGCAAAAATTAATTCACAGGAGATTCTTCAAATTATAGTTTCCAACATGTTTATTGTCCACAAAAAGCAATTCTCCTCTCTGCACAACAAAGGCCTGGGTAGCGGGGTGAAGACAATTTTGTGGGTATTTAACACAACCAGTTTTGAACACTCCATGTGAAGTGGCCAAAACCAGAGCTGATGAAGGAAGGGAGAACATTGAGAACATTGTAGGTCATGGTTGAGAGCCATGAAGTCACAAGGCTCATTTCCAAGCATTCACTGAGCTCTAGCAGGTCCCTGGAGCGTGCACGGGGAAACTTTATGTGAAATTAATAATACCGAAGTGATTTATTTGGAGACAGAGTAAGGAGAGGAAATGCTTGTGTCACTGTGCACGTTCAGTATGGCTGAGCATGCCAGAGACTCCTTGCAGGCCAAGTTTTATCCTGATAGATGTCTAAAATACACAAGAGCTAAGCTTAGCCTGCCCCATGTGGTATGGAAATATAGGAAATTCAGATTTGGTGGATTAGTGTGGAGCAACAAATAGTGCAGTGAAACAGTTCTTTGGGGCTGGGGGCCTCAGGGACAGAGGTGGTTAGAAGATGTAAGGCATGAGAAAATGAACTACTTTAGTTTTTGTTTTCTGTTGCAAAGGGGAAAAAACCAGGTGGAAATTGTGAGTGTCATTGTATGTCAGTAAGATTAGCAAAGGGGAGCCAGACACAGCTAGTGCCTGGTTTTACTAGGGGCTCCTATCCTTTCTTTGGTTGGTGGACTTGTCTCCAGCCAAAGGTTGTCTGACATGTCTCATGTTTTCCTGGTGTGCTTTGGACTCGAGTTCAGGCTGTCGGACTCAGCTGGCACCGGGCAGAAGTTTGGAAGCCAAGGGGGTGCAGGGAACCTGTCCCAAGAGCCCAGGCTCTCTAGACACAGCAGCAAGAGAAGGACCTGAGAAGGACAATAAGCCAGTGTTTAGGGCAGAAACAGCAGTTTTACCCACGGCATGCTCCAGCAGAGTGAGGGCAGACAGCCAGCTCCGGGGGCTTCCACCCTGCCCGTCTGGAGAGGAGGGACTGTCCCCCACAACAGCAACCTAGTTTCCCTTTGCATGTCCCCCTTTGTGTAGTCCTATCCCCNTCCCCACCCACTGCCACACAAAAGCTGAGGTTCATCTGGGAATTCTCCACTCCAGACCTCCCAAGGACAAAGGGACAGCCCAGGTCACCCTGTGCCCCATCCGGGGTCCTCTCCTCCTCCTGGCCCCGCTGTTTTGTAAACACCAACTTCAGCAGCTGCTTTTGCACTGCTCTTCAAACCAGCGTAGCCTTGGCAGGAAAGAAGACACTGCTAGTTCATCTATCCAGAAATATTCTGGCACTCCACACTTGCTGGTACGGTTAAAACAGCAGCTGCTGCTCCTTCACAGTTACACCAGTGTAAAAGTGCTTGCAGCAAACACAGCTCATTTCCACTCGGGCAAGGATAACCTCCCAGCAGGCAGCAGCTTCCCTCACACCCGTGGTGTTTGGGGTTTCTCTGAGATGGTGAGCCTCGCAGAAAGCCCACCTGGAGAAAGGGAGGGTGGTCCCACTGCAGAGGACAGGGAGTTGTCAGGGCAGTGAGGTACCCCTCCTGCAGATCTGTGCCCAACTCCAGCATGCAAAACCTCCTGGGGAAGATCCCAGCACACAGAGAGGGCTCATCATTGCTGTTTGTCACTGTGATCTCAGAAAACACACTCATCCCACAGAGGAGGGTGCACAAAAGTGACCGAGCCTGCAGAGCTGACACCTCTCTGTCGAGGGAGGCTGCTCTTGCCCACCTGGCTCAGGGCAACCAGCTCACCTCCCTGCCAGCACCAGTGTGACCAGTGTGGCACCCAGGAGGATGCACTTGCTCCCAACCCAGCCAAGTTTTCCCTGCAGAGTTAACCAGGATTCATAAATCTCCCGATAGACAAATTGCTTTAGGAAGCTGAGCTTGGTAATTGGCTGGTGGTGACTAATCACTGCCTGATTACAGAGTAGCAGTTCCACAGGTATGAATCAGAACCTGCAATTGTCAGCCCTCCCCCAAAACAGGGGCTCTTTCTTTCCTGGTTTGATACAGTCGAGCCATTGTGCAGCAGTGACAGTTCACTCCTCACACTCGCCGAAGGGAAATGTAATTACGGTGCATTCAGGGGAAGGAAAAAAGGATCAATATACAGAAAAAGAAATAATTATATACAAATGCACAACCCCTGCGAAGAGAGACGTTTCTGAAATCTCAGGGAGGAGGGGAAGAATGGGCCATTTCAATTTCATAGCTCTGTCTGATACTGGTATCTACAAATGTGTTTCTATCCTGGAGCAAAACTGTCTCCAGAGGAAGCCCCTGAGAAGAGGATGCCTTTCTCCTGATCCAGAGATCCACAAAGGAGCTTGAAGCCGCCTTGGTTTTCCGAGCACCTTCCTCTCCTCCACAGGACAGTTTCACTGCTTCTTCCCTGTTCCAGGCACTCTGCCAAAAAGGCTGAGGGTGCCAAGCCAACATTTCCTCAAAAGCATTTCTCCATTTTCCGAAGCTGAGTTTGCAAACCGTGGGCTCCTGCTTCCTGTGGGGACTCTTGGGCAGGGGAAGGGCAGCCCCCATCAGTGATCCCTCAGAGTGGCTTGGTTTCCTCTCTGGGGAACCCAAATCCTCCCCTGGCCATGTTAGACACTGACAGGCAAAGCTGAGCGTCTGCCTGCCTGGGGTGGGGGGCTCAGAGGGAAGGAGAGGAACAGAAGCCACCCCCACCCAGCCAGCTCCTGCCTCCACTTTGGGAAGTGGGGAAGCTGGCATGGGAAGCAGTTAGAAGAGGTTGTAGCTTGGCATTTTGGGGTGTTTCCCCCCGGAAAGAGGGTAGGAGTAGTCATTGCCATCCCATTTCCCATGTAGGTACAGAGAAAGGGATGTTTCAAAGAAGTCTAAAATGCACCCTGTGAGTAGGTAGAGCTGGATGTTTGAGTGCTAAACCAGACTTCTTTCAGGACTCCTGCGAATGCACAGAGAAGAGAGAGCCAGTGGAGACATTTACTGTAAAATGCATTTTAGGAACACTTCGCTGCTTAGATATTAACTACAAATGCTGAAATGAGCGTGTCAGCTCCCTGCTTCGTTCTTTTTTAAGCACATAAACCCCTCTGCACTTGGAAGAAATAAAGCCCTGTGCAGAACCTCATCTGCAGATCTTTGTGCTTGCCATCCTGGAACTGCCATCCTGGGATTTACCATCCAGCAGCCCTGCGAGAGCTAATGAAATTTTAATCCCCCGGTACCCGGCGCGTGTGTACGTAATGAATGTTTGCACACCCTCACAGCTCTTTGTCACCCCAAAGCAGCAACACTCACCTCCTATAGACACACATCCGTGTTAGTCAGTGCTGTGACTCCCTGCTGCAGGCTATTAGAGCGTGTCCACACTCCAGATCCGAGCCCTGTGACTCGGTTGTTAATTGACAGGCTCCGGCATCAGACGAGTCGGGCGCTCCGTCACACTCAGCCTCATGTGCTGTCAATAACTGGTGCTTTGTCATGCAGTGCTAATATTCCTGCCTAAATCCATATGCAGCTCCTCTCTCTCTCTCTCTCTGTCAGAGGGATCAACCCCACAACTGGCATTTCAATAATTCCCCCGCAGACAGGCAAGAGGAGAATTTTACAGCTGAGCTTAAACCATTTTTTTCTTCATGGAAATTATGACTTTGTTCAAACTGGTTCCTTCTTTCTATACTTGGGGCCTTGATACATTTTTTTTTTCATGTGTGGATACCTGAAACATGAGCTTTAAAACTAAATTTTGTATCTTAAAATAAGCAATCTGTTCTTTGTAATACCTGGGGAACTTCTGTTCTCTGAAAGGGATGTATTTCCAAAATTCAGGTTGTTTATTAGACAATGGAGCTAATAAAGGCTGCCTTCCTATGAATTTTGGTATATAGTCTCACAGCTCCTGCCAAAATAATCACAGTTCATCCTTAGCCCTGTGCCCCACCTAAATCTCTGTCTGTACCCAGCAAAAGGCTTTTTCTGATTTTTTTCTCTGAACAACAAAGGCAAGGACAGTTCAGTGAGATCTGAGTGCCAAATGGCACATACACAGCATTGCCACCTTGGCTTCACACTGCCCGTGGCACCACTCTGGGGACATCTGTTGTCCACACAGCCACAGACCCTCCTGAGGCATGCAGGAGCTTCACTCCTTTGACAGATACCCTGCACTTCTGCCAGGTCAGACTGAACTTGGATGGTGAGGTCAAGGGGAGATGGAATCGAAGTTGTCAGTAGAACCCTCTCTTCCCTTTGGAAACAGGTTAAAAAAACCTGGCACTGGACATAAGCTGGGCTCAGCTGCTGGCTTGCCAGGGCACAAAGGAACACCAGAGCCAGGTGCCACCCATCAGTACGACAGGAGATGTCACCTAGTCCCCTTGGTGACCCGGGAAGGTTACAGGCTGGCTTTTGAAAATTAATATCCAAGCAGGCACGTGTGAACAGAGTGTTAACCATGGCAGAGGTTCTTCCAGTAAACCCCCTGCTGAAGCAAGGTGAGCAATAAGCCCTGGCAAACTGCAGAAACCTCTGCTTCTTCACCAGCTTCAGGGAGTTTATTCTCCCCTGAAGGTCTCGTGCTCTTTAATCCAGTGTGTGTTTCTCCTGGTCCATCCCCTCTCCCTCACAGGGCATTTAGTGACGTGAGCAGAAATCAGAGATCAATGAATTTCGGCTCAAATTTTTCACCTCTGAAAACAAATGTGAAGCAAAACTTCAGGAGCAGTTCACTGTCCTTGACAGTTTATAGGAGCTTCAAAGTATGGGACAGCGCACAGTCACACAGGGATCACGAGTGAGGAATTTAAGCCTCAGTTGTTCAGAAGATGCAGAACTGCAGCCTCAAAAAGGTGTGCAACTCTGAAAATGTCCTTAAAAAACAGTAACTTCCAAATCAGGCAGCAGTAATATGTTTTCCCACTCTAGGGCCTCTGAGGAGTTATTAAATACAATTTTCCAGGCTTATTCAAATGTCAGCTCATTATAGCCTGTGCAAATAGGAAGGCAGACCATGGGATTTGTGTTTTTGTTATAACTATTTTTGTATTAAATCTATAAAATGCATAAAGGAGCATTAAGCCCTGTTCTTCTCTCTCTCTCTTGTTTTCTTTCTTTCCCCATAGCTGCCCAACCTCTTTTTGAAAAGGATCATTCAAAAGCAGCCAAATAATAAAGGCTGGATGAGGACATTCCAATCCCTCCTTATCCACTTAAAAACACAATATTTCAAAGGCACTTCTGGAGTGCTTCTTTTGGCAGCTACGACCGACCGGAGCCCCAGTAGAAACCTTTCAGTGGGTCATCCTGATGGATGGCCTCTTGCATCAGTGAGCCAGCTGTCCCCATCAGGAGTGGGAATCATCTGAGCAGCCCGAGGGGACTTTAAAGGAACATTTATCATATAAAGGAAGAGAAAGGTACCTTGCACTTGCACGGCTCTTTGCAGCAGCAGATCTCAAAAGATCTGCGGGGAGCTCGGGTTTGTTGTCAGGCAATGGAGAAGTGGAGACCTCCCAGCCCAGAAGGGCTTGCTGAAAAGTCACCCTTTGGTCTGAGCAGAGCAGCTGGGACTAAGGCACTCAAATTCCAGTTTGGTGCTGCCACTGTTTCATCATCCTCATCGTCATCCTTGAGCTTCCTCATCCTCTATTCCCTGTGCAGTCACAATACCTAACTAAAGACATGAACACATTTGTGTTTATTTCTCCCTCTCCTGCAGACTCTTGTGGTTTTTTCAAGCATTTTTGAGTGGTGATTCTGCAGCTGACAGCAAATGCCCTTTTGGTGGCTTTGTCAGACTGCCAGGGCTGTGAGGACATCTCCAGAATCCTCGGCTCTCCCTCGCTGTCCTTCTTCTTGGTGTGCCAGTTCCCTCTGAGACATCCAAATGTGCACCAGCTCCACCTCAGGAGCTCTCCCAGGTACTCCAGGGCAACCCCACTTCTACAGACACCACACATCCGACCACAGCAAGGGCCCACTGCCTTTATTGAAATTCCAGGCAGCAGCCAGGCAAAGCCCAACATCAGTTTATTTTCGGGGCCAAAAGCGTGGTTTGTTTTATTTATCAGGTTTTACCAGTCTTTATATCCTTGAAAACAGATGAGCAAATTTCACGTAGAATGGTAAAAACTGAACTTGCTGCTGAGGCAGAGCAAGAAATCAGTCTTATTGCAGCTCAAAAATTAACTAGTGATGAAGCCCTACACAACCAAAAATGGCCTTCACTGGAAACAAATGCCCAAGTTCTTGCAAGTCCAAAGGGCTTAGATGAGTCCCTGGGGCTTTGAATTCCTAAATTTCTCAGAAGTTCTGGGTTTTCAAAATAAGTACAGTAGCAGATAAACAGGATTAGGGACTTTAAGACCAGATTTATAAACCTTTCCAGGGCTACCCAGGCTGTGCCCACTAAATAGTTCCTAGAAAATTAGTCTCCCTTAAGATTTCCTGGACTGGTACAGACTTAAAATTTAATTTTCTTTAATAACAGTCCCACAGAGTAATTGTTTGCACATGCATGGGCATGCTGAGATAGATGTGGTTATTTGGCTCATTTAATTGTCTGTAAGCCAGGGATCTGGCAAGAGGACCTGCTGTGTCAAGCGGTGTCTAATCTCCCATAAAACCCAACACTTCTGGCACACTCACTCAAGCTCACAAGTTTTAAGCACCCTTCCTCACCAGTTATACAAGCAATGTGTGATCCTCCACATTCTTCCAAAAAAAAAAAAAAAAAAAAATATATATATATATCTATATATTTATCTGGGAGTTGTCTGACCAGCCCTGTCCTCCCAAGACCTGTCCTGCCATCCCACATAGACCCACAGCTGAGCCAGCAATGCAAGCACAGGTCTCCTCACAGCTGGTGGATTGCTCCAAATTCCACTTTTTGGTTTTTTCTTTTTTTTGGATCTCAATTTTCTCTACTTAAAGAAAAAAATGGCTGTGAGAGAAAGTGTGATGGCAGAGAAAAAGCTTGAAAAAATACTGATGCTGTGACATCCGAAAGCAAGTAAAATCAATCAGAAATATGTACTTTTAAAAAGTTAATGACTTGTGGCTGTCATGATTCTGGGGGTCAGATTTGTGCTTAAAAGCCCTTTGAGTGGGTTTAAGGCCATGTGCCTAAATAATGTATTGCTTGACCATCCATGCTGCTGTCTCTCGGGGCTGTGATTGACCACGTGGGTACGGCCTGGTGCCTTTCTTTGTGTTGTCACCTCTTCCTTGCCTTAAGAAGGGCTCTGTGAAAAAGGGGGAGTTTCACCTTCTCTAAAGTATGCAAGACAAAAGCTCAAAGAGTTCGTGCTGATTTAAGTCTGAAATGCTGCAGAAGAACGCAGCCTTGCCTTCAGGCACCTGATCTCATTGAAAACCAATGTGTTCTGGGGAGATGAGGACTGGTTTTCCAGAGCAGGTTGCTGGACTGGTTTTCTGCCTCGGCTCGCCAGAGGCTGTGTGAGTGCTGCTGCTGGCACGAGGGAGAGGAAAGGAGCACGTGGCTGGGAAGGTGGACAGAGCTTCTCCTGTTTCCAGCAGGCGGGACTGTGGTGCTGCAGGGATTGCCAACCTGCTGGTGGCAAAAACACAAATCCCAGTCGCAGGCAGGAAAGCTGGCTCTGGCCTCCAGATGCTGAGAATATCCCCTGAACAATAGGGCAATGCTCCCCTCTCCCCTCGGGGCACGAGCACAGGTCAGAGGGAAAAGCAGCCTTCACACCATCTCCCAGTTCCCAGATAAGTCATTAGAAATAATACTGGCAATAATAATATAAAAAAGAGTGAATGAGTATCTGGAGGCTCTTCTGTTCCAGCTGTGTAATCAACAAAATGCTATATCCTTCCCCACTGACGAGCATTTAAATGTTCTGTCCCCTAGCTGCAGCCTGCTAATAGGGGTCATGAGGCCCGGCTGTGCTGCCAAGAAGAAACTCCAGCACGGCTTTTCCCAAATCTCCGTGGGTGCCTGATCTGTGTGCAAATGCTTTCTGGACTGTTTCTCAGTGTTCTGTTTTGTTAGGTTTTGCACTTCCAGATGACAGCCCTGGATGGCCACAGGTTGGCCATGAAAGGCAGGAGGGTCATCGGTGGGAGATCTGGATGCTCTTCCACTGCCCACTACCAAACACAACAGCCTTCACCATCTTTGTGGGTTAGGCTTTTTTTCCTGGTTTTCATTTGAAAGCCAGCATGAATTAGCATATTTCTCTCTCCTTTCACGTGACTGCTGCTAATTATTTTATTAGTTGCAAGAACAAACCCAATTTGTGATTATTAATGTGGGTATAAATCTCGATGTGCTCACAGACATGCTTGGGAGGTTTTGCACTATGTTTGAGCATAAGAAACAAGTGACTACAGCAGTGATTACGACTATTGCTTTAATCTTTCACACAGCTGGAGAGTTCAGTGTCCATGGCTGAGGTCTCATTCTCCTCTTCCCTGCTGAAAGTTCTCCCAGTTCCGTACATTCAAGCGGGAATGGGGACAATGAGTTCATGTCCCTACAAAGGTTAAGATGTCCAGTATTTCTTTTACGTACACAGTATTGTTACTCTGATTTCACAATCAGTCAGACACAAAAATGCTAGGTAGCTTGCCAGGGAGAGAAAGGAGGACAAGGAATCCAGAAATATGAAAGGGATTGTGCTGGAGAGGTGCTGCCCCTTTGCAGCTGCAGCTGCATCCAGCCAAGGCCTGTCAGGGCTGCATCCCCCACCTTGCACGGGTGCCTGCAGCAGAGGAGGGCATGGGCACCCCCAGAAAGGAGCTTCAGCTCTCATTTCACCTCTCTTCCTCCACTGTGAGCACCTCTTTTCTCCACGGGTGTTAAGGCAGACACATCACCTCCAGCATTAACTCTGGCGCTTTAGTGGAGGGGTTGAAGAGAGCCTGGCTGAAGTTGGACCTCAGCCTGGTCACAGCAAGAGTGCTGCTCTTGCTCTACAATTTCAGCTGATACCAGGCACGCTTCAGTAATCTGAAAATCAACCACTTCTTTCACAGTGAGAGGTTTGCAGTGCAATTAGGCACAAACAAACCATCAGAAGTGGGTGCGGGCAATTCAGTCAAATACCCTCAAATGCATTCTTGCATTGGTTACCTCGTGTCTGTATCAAAGACATTGACATAATGGTTCTCAAGCAGAAAAAGGCTGCAGCAACTCAACAGCTTAATGTCCTAAGCTGATTTACAGCCTGAACAAGCCTGAAGGATCTCCCATGACCTATGCCTGTGCTGAGAGGGAGAATGTGCTGAGTGCAGGTTTGTCTTTGGTCCAACATCATGCCAAATGTGGCAACATAACCACTCTGCTTAGGACCTCTTAATACTAAATCCTGGTTCACAATCTCCATGAAGTTGTTTCAAGTCCCTCTAACTGAAGCCTGATGCAGACATTAGGTGTTGCACACACATTAAAGGTGCCTGTGTGGACATGTTTGGATAGCACAGGAAGAACTGATGCAGACACCCAGTTTCAGATCCCCAGACTTCCCTACTCATCAGTCCGAAGAAAGACAGAGGAAGGAGGAAGAAACCCTGGAAAAAGAGAAGCAGGACTCTTCATTAGCAGCATGAACTTTCACAATGATTTTATCACGGGACAGAAAAACCACAGCACAGTCACTGGGTGGCTGGGAGTTAAGACAATATTGAGCTCAACCTTCAGCTAATTAAGTTCTCTGGAAACCACAACTGCAGGAAGCCAGACATTTGCTAAATAGATTAAATTTTTCTTTGCTCATGTATTTTTGATACCTGTCATCTCCATTTCCACCAGACACGCTCACCTTTTCCATTTCTCAGCACTTGGACCATCCAGATACAGAACACAGCTCTCACCAGCAAAAACCCCACACCACGTGGGGCACAAGTGACCTGTGCTTTGGGCAGGTAAAAGGGAATGCAGGTGGGGGCACTTCCAGCACCATCGAAATGAGGGTGCAGCTCTGCACCTCTGTGAGCAGACAGCTCCTGAAAGCAGAAAACCAAATAGAACCACCACAGAAATCCATAACTGAGCTGGCTCCTGCCACCTGAGATGGGCTCTTGTGCTTGGGTGGAAAGCCAAGTGCCCTGAGAGCCCCTACTCTTGTGGGGTGTCTTTTGGTGTCTTTGTTCATCATGCACAATCCCAGGAGCTCTGCATTTCAGCAGCAGCAGGCCACATCTCAAGGGGCTGCTGCCTCCCAAGGCCTATTAACACACCCCAAACCCCTTGTGCACAGCTGGTGCGGCTGAGATGTGCCTTACACCTGACCCCACGAGCCGCTCAGCGGAGTTTCAGGAGATGTTTTTCCTCTCCCTAAAAGGAAAAAGAGAAGGGTTTCTGCTGGATGTGATGAGAAAAGCCTTCCCTGGCCAGCTGCACCCTGCAGGGCTCTGTTTGGTACACATAATTATCTGCTTTGTAATGGGGATTTACTGCACATGTGATGGTGTGGTCTGTTTATAAAATACCTGATGAAGGCGGCACCTGAGCACACCTGTGTGTAGCCATGCTGAGTGCCTGCTCAGAGGTGGCTGGTGCAGGCTGCCCTGCAGCCCCTGCTTTGATAATCTGTCCCTCCATTATCCCTGCTGTTTCACAGGCACGAAAAGATAAGAGTGAGGAGCTGCAGCAGAGCAGCTTTGCATAATGACAGCAGAAGGTGCACACATGGAAAGAATAATTGCTGATGGTGAGGGGAGTCAATAAAATCAAAGCACGTGACAGCCCCAGAGCTCACTGTGGATGTGGCAGGGATGGACACGATGGATATCAGGCTCCATCGTGGGGCCTTGGCTTTCTCTGGGGACTGCTCATCCAGCACAAGATGTAACACACACTCATCTGTATGCAAAACTGGGGCTGGGTTTAGGAGAAACAAAGGAGGCAGCTGTGGAGTGCAGCAGGCTAGCAAAGTGGAGAAAGCCCAGATGGAGAGGGGTCTTGTGCATGCACTGGGCACCAGCAAGCGCTGCTGGCAGGGAGGGAGAGGTAGGTGGATTTGTGCTTGCCCTCCAAGAAGCAGCATATGACCTGCACAACATTCTCCCTGCACAGCACGGGGGCAGGACAGTGAGGGCATGTGCGGGGTTTTCTTAACCTGGGGTTGAACTTTTAGTGTGCAGACCATGTTGCTGTCATGGCTTCAGCAAGAGCAGCTTTGCCAAGCCAAACCCGTGCAGTTTGGTTCACCTGCACCCTTTTCTTGCACAGCAGTTTTCAGCTAAAAGGGGAGAAGTTTAGATCAGATGTTAGGAAGAGAGTGAAGAGGTACTGACACAGGTTGCCCAGAGAAGCCGTGGATGCCCCATCCCTGGAAGAGTTCCAGGCCAGACTGGATGATCAGATGCTTTGAGCAGCCTGGTCTAGTGGGTGGCAGAGGGGTTGGAATGAGATGATCTTTAAGGTCCCTTCCAACCCAAACCATCCTATGATTCTATGACAGCTGGCTGAGGCACAGAAAGAGTTAAACTATCAGGAGGCTCAGGACATGGAAAATGTCTATCTGCAAGTGGAGTGAGAGGGGTTTTCTTCCAGCGTGAGAGGATCTGGAGTGGCCCTGAGGAGCACAATTCCGGGTTTGGTGGGGCTTGGAGCACAGGCCGTGGGGTATCTGGGCCTGTCCCCCACAGCTGACCCTGCTGCTCACATCCAGACCAGATCTGGGGATGTTAAATGTGGAATTTGGGTCCAGTCCCATTGCGCAGACATGGTGGAGAGCTGGAGGTCCGGAGCTGCTGCTCTGGGAGCACTTTGGCTTAATTCTGTGGTGCTGGGGTGGCTCACGGGGGGCTTTTGTGCAGGGATCCTCTGCCTGGTGCCAAGACAAACGATGCTGTGGGCTTTACTGACCCTAATAGATAAAGCAGACAGATTTAGCTCTTTCAAGGTAAAAAAAACTGAGTGGGTAACCATCCAAAAACCACCCTCCTGCTACACAACCACCTCACTGCTCAGCCCCTTGGGGTGTGGGTGCAGTCCTTGGGCACGCTCCCTGAGCCTGGACGCTCTCCAGCCCAGCAGAGGCAGCGATGGCTCCCCACATTTGCCAATCTTTATTTGCTCTCCTTGGGGCTTTCTTTACGAAAGGCGCACGGGGCCGAGGCGCTTTTCGTGCTCCGTGTGGCGGATTGCGAGCGGTCGGCCCAGCGGAGTGGGACTATTTGCGCGCAATTGAGGCGGATGAGATAAGGCTTGTGCAAATAAAGGGTCACCAGGCTCGGCTGGGTTGGGATAAAGCTGGCAGCCTCCTCACAGGGCTCTGGGTTTCAGCCCAGTTCAAACCTGATGCAACGGGTGCTGCGGGCTCGCGGTATTTTCACGGAGTGTTGTACGAGCTTGATGTGCGCGATTCGGATCTTTACGAGTTTGTTAACAATTGTATCCGTGCCTAGATGGGCAAGATGAAGGAGCCGAAATTCCAGGCAGTGAAAGGTAATTAATGCACATCTCCAGCGCCAGAAGTTGTTGGGAAATTGCGGCCCCATCCCAAAAAATGGGCAGAGTCCTGTCTCACTTGGGTGAAGTCCCTATCAGATAAGAGACCCGGAGCTGTAGAGCACCGGGGCTGAGCAAAATCTGTCACTGAGGACACGGGGTCCAAGAGGGGCCCCTGATCTAGCCATTTCCTGGGAATGTGACAGCCTGTGGATGGGCTCTGGGAGGAGGGTCCTGTTTTAGACACAGGCAGAAGAGGTACAGCACAATCCCTGGGGGAACAGGATGCCAGGCTCCCCAAACTCCCAGCACTTCTTAAGAGTACAGACCCAGGGCGGGGTCTGCAAGCACGTGCAGAACATTTGGAAAACATTCATACTGCACTGAAGGGTACAATGTAATGAGTCATTTTTTAAATTGTCATTTAAATATTTGATTTGATTTCAGGTCATTTAAAAATTGTATTTCTTCCACAGTGAGTAAGCAGGCATGACATACTGGGACAAGTGAGTCCAAACTCCTGTCATTAATATCTTACAGAAACGGTCAAAGATTAAAACAAATGACTGAAGCCAAATACATGTATTCATTACTAGGAATTTCCCTAAAATATCACGGATTCTCCTTTTTCTTAAAGGAGAATCACTTGTTTAATCAACTCAACTCTACTTTTCCTCTGAACTTCTTCCAGCAGTAACGCGTCTTGTTGGGTGGCTTATTATTTTTTTTCCTGAGTAAAAACAGTTTCCTAGTTTCTTCTTGTATTCACGACAGAGTGTGTGTAGGTAAGGTAGAAGGGTTGCGGTGGTATAAAATTGTAGAAAAGCACGGTCTTAAAAGTGGGTTCTTACATTGTTATTATTTTAATCAGGGATATTATTTTTAAAGGGTGCAAGACTGTCCACAGGCCTTGGCTTATGCTCAACTATTCAGTAATAAATCTTAAAAAGAAAACACCAACTTTGTTTGATTTTTTTTCCCCCTCACTTTTAAAAATAATCTGTTTTAAAATATTTTGCAGTTGCTGATTCTGGATGAAATAATGAACACATTTAGCATGATAAACAGTACACACTCACAACTGTAAGCAAGAAACTGCTATTTACAGATCTTTGCACACATCTGCAATCCATTCCACCACATTTCCCGCACACAAAAGCCAAGTTAAACAGCAGAAACCTCAAAAAAAACCCCAAAACAAAACATAAAAGAGCACATTAATCTACAGTAGGATTGCAAAGTCTTTAACTACACCAGGAAAGGACCGAGAGTTTATGCTGTTTAGCTGTTCAAGCCACAATCACAACTGTGTTTTCCAAACTTGCTAAATAAGCTGCGTCACAGCACACCTTAGTCTTCCTGATTTTTCCCTCCAGAGTGGAGTAAAATGCCTCAAGCAGAGAATATGAAGACACCCAGGGCTCTGGACTGTTCTTTCTGCCTGTGTTAGGCCTCCTAGGCACCGTTAGGTTTTTAAGCAGCTCAGATCCTGAGCTGAAGTGGTCAGTCCTGAAATCTTTATCTCGCTGCTGCTTCCCTCTGGGAGGCGTGCAGAGCACAGCTCATTAAGTCAGCATTGGTTTCTGTGGACAAGCCATCTGCTGGGGAATCATCATGCCTCTGCCTCGTTCCTTCTGCTCCACAGGAGACAGGATTCCCTCTGCCTTCATCATTTCACTCAGCTCCAGTCACCAGGAGTGTCTGCTCTGGGCTGGGGTCGATGAGAGCAGCTGTGATCACAGCTGGGCCATGCTGGGCCAGAGGGCAGGAACCCCCTAACTCAGTTTCCATCTCCAAGTTACTTCTGAATGTTCCCAGAAGTGCAGCAGAGAGGAACAAGCCCCAGTGGGGCAGTGTGGCAGCCTGCTTTCCACCCTCTCAGTTGGATTGAAAAGGCATTTATAGCTGGTGTTCTTTAGGCACCACCAAATGGTTGTTAGGGCTGAGGAATTCACCTGAGCGTCCTTGTTTCTGCAGTTTCATGAGAAGAAGGAAGTCGTGTCATCTTCCTGAGTTAGGCATGGTGGGGATTTATCTCAGACCTGTGGGACACCTACAGTTCACCCATACCTGTCTATGCTAGACATTCCTTGCAACAACATAAAGTGAAATGTACACTTTTTGAGCTCTGTTCCCCCAGTCTGCTTCAGTTCTGCTTGAGGGTATGGTGAGCTGCATCAGCATTTCGGCTTGGTTCACCCATGGGCTCTCCAACTGTTCTGAATTCTTGGTGCTGCCATCAGTGACTTGAATGCCTGCTCCTCGGGAAAATATCTGGCCAAGGACTATCACCCTGACTGAGAAATGCAAAGTATTCAGGAGCATCTGAGCTGGACAAGGCTGTTGTGGGTCTCTTGGTGAGATCTGCTCTCAGCCCGAGCAGTGCTGACCTTGGTGATGAGCAGCTGCCTGTGCCTTTGCCCTGCCAGGACCCTCGAGTGGCACAGGGGAGTGCAGGGGTGGCTGTGAGTGCTGCTGACAGGGGGCATAGGAATCTGACAGCAATTTTCCTTACAGAGAAATCCATGTGTCTGGTTCCTGGCAGATATAATGCACACATGGCTGCCTTCAGTAAGGTTGGGACCTGACAATTTCTTGAGGCACCAGGGAGCCCAGGTCTGTGAGAGTCTCCTGTCTGCCTTGGGGAAGGCAGGGGTGTGTAGAAGCTGAGGGAGAATTCATCTTCCCTACCCCTGAAGTCTCATGTTTTTCTTGCAACAGAGAGGGTCAGGTGAATAATCCTGATTCCCCACAGTGGAGTCATTAATCTTTTGAACAGAACAGAACACAGGAGCAGGGTGCACCCTCAATCTGTGTCTTTTCACTGGGCAACTCAACCTTTCTTCTCCCTCCTATCCCTCTCTAGCCCATATCAACCCCTCCACCACACGGGAGAAAAGCAGCACTACTTACAAACTCTGTCAGATAAAGCACCTGGTCCAAGGAAATCTCTTGCCACTTCCACTGGCTCCATGCAGTGAGTGTCAGGGAGCTCAGAGGCAGTGCTCTGCTCCTCTGGCATGACTCTCCCTGCACTGAGCAAGGCTGCCAAGGTTCCTACAGAATTAGAGATGACCAGCACTCAGTCATGACCATTTCTGATCTCTCCACCCTCTCCCAGCACTTGGGGCTACTCAAAACCCAAGTTACCAGATGCACTTTCCACGCATTCGCTGGAGAAATGCTGCTTTCAAGCTCCCCCCTCCTCTGAGAACAAATGCAGCACTTGATCTTACCCCAAAAATGAGGTGTTGCAAAGAAGGTCTAAAAGGAGACAAAGGAGTGATAAGGTAAAAGTAGAGAATTAAGCTAGTTTGGACATTTCCAGACTTGAAAATTTCCATCTCATTTCGCTGTGGGATGTTCCCCATCACAGCTCCACACAAAGGCTGAGCTCCGGTGCCAGATGCACTGTCTCCCTGTGCGTGCAACCTGAACTTAACCACAAACACAATCCTGGACAGAACAAACAGCTTCAAATGGAGCTTTTCTTTAAAACCAAACCCAGAACGTCAGTGCTATGGACGGAGAGATGATCTTGTGTCAAAGGCACAGGATTTAGGAGTTTTCAATTTGTTAGGGGAATTCTTGTGTGTCTGGGCACAAGACACTCATCTTAAAGCCTCAGACCCTGTGATGTGGGACAGAGTCTACTGTGGAACAGATAAACAAAGAACAGTCTTTTCTGCATAGCAGGGGTGTTGCAGGAGGGCACAGCAACACCTTGAATAACAACAGAGACCTGCTGCTGATGGATGCTTGGGAAATGCAGAGTTTCTCTCTCACAGCTCTCATTTTGTGTGGTCAGGTCTTTCCAAAAGGGCCGTGCTGCAACTGCAGGGTGCAGATTCTTTATCTTGGTGGCCTCGTCCGTCTGTTATCTTGGTGAGCTCTGGGACAGCTTTCTCCATTAAAACTAGACACATGTGTCTGTAGTCGTGGGTCCCAGAGGTCCCATACCCAAGAGGAGTCCTTGTACAGGAGGCACTTCATAAAGCACAGGGTATTAGCTCAGTGTGAGGAGAGAGAGAGAGAAATGAATTCCAAACCCTCAGTGTGTATGTTCATGTATAGAACAAAGTGACAATATAACAAAAGGGGGTCACCACAATGTTCTCTCACGCTCTTTGGGAAATAAGTGACCTTTCAGCAGGCAGCTTTATATTAGCTGATTTCTTAGGTATGCAAGCTATCTAAAAACAGTTGCTCCCTAATCTGCTCTCATCAGCTCCAGGTTATGGGAGTTCATAAATCCATGTACGTTTGACGCTAATGGAAAATCTGCATCGTGACTCCCTGGGGTGACCCGAGTGTGTGACAGTAACAAGTGAGCTATGCATTGCTTGGTTTGCCCACAAAAACACAAATTGAGAGGAATGAGGCAGAGACAAAGGAAGGAGGTCGGTAAGATGGCAGCATTTGTATTTGTTCTGCCTGAAGCAGCCTTCGCTTCCCAGAACCAGACTCCGCTTTCAAAGTCCCCGCCGACACCAACCGCGGTTACTGAGGGACTCTCCTCATTTGTCGCAATGCTCTGGCTGGGCAAGAAAGCATGATTTCAGACAGCTGGAATGGCAAAGACCTGAGGGGATGGGGAGTATTTGCTTTAATACATCTAATTCATCATCTTCTCCCCACAGCTGCAGGAGAGGGAGAGGGAGATACTGACCAGATCGGTCCAGAAGCGTAATGAAACGTGGCAGATGAAGTGGGACACGGTGCAGTTCTCTGTTCCCACAGACTGGAGACTATGTGGAAACAAGCTGCTTCCAAGGGCTCCAGTTTGGAGACTGTCTCCAGTCCCTCCCCAAACTCTGGCTCCAAACAGTTCAATAGAAACATGAGGAAATCAGGGGGCAGCAGGGGAAAGGAGAGAGATTTTTGCTGCTTTCAAATTTGCGATTTCTATCACAGCTTTACTTTGCGAAGCACAAGAACAGGGCATCCTTGTGGCACTCAAGTTACCAGAAAACATAACCAACATCAAGTTTTGTCAAGCTAACGGGGTCCCCTGAGCAGAACCTGTGAGCTGCTTGGCTCTGTTTATGCAGAAAGCTGCCTTTTCTTTCAGGGGAGGGGGAGGAGAAAGTCCAAAAGGCTGCTGTGCCAGGTTAGTTTGTAAATGGTCAGACCAGGACAGCTGGAATAAGGGGCCAGTCAACATCTAGGCCAAAGAATTAAAAAAAAAACAAAACCAGGACACCACAAACAGAACTCTTTTTACCAAGTATTCATGCTTTCCGTGACTACAGACCCATTTGAAAAATTGTCTCTTAAGAACTTTACAAAAAATCAATATTTTTCTGACGGGAACTGTCCTGGCCATCTGTGCCAACTGGCCACAAAGTGATAGCGAATCCCCTGGTGCTGCTTTCAGTGACTGTTTCTCTGCTAAGCTCTTTCAGGCCCCAAAAGATGACTGACTCAAGTCCCCAGCCCTCCACTCCTGCACAGGGGTGCTGAGGAGCCATTTTTAAAATGTGTAATGGACACAGATGTTTCCCATCTGCCAACGATGCCATAAGGAACAGCATCCCACAGCTGAGGCCATCTGAAATGCCTCTCACACGCCCCAGAGCCGCGCCCAGCTGCAGCTCCCACCCAGCAGGAGCGCGTGATGGAAACTGTCAGCAGGTACCGAGTGTCCCTGACATGAGACAGCAGCCTGAGTGACAGAGGGGGCAGAAAAACAGAAGTGGTGATGCAGCAGTAAGAAAAGCAGCACCTGGGTCACTCAGACTTACTTAGAAGGGTTTTGTTGGTTTTTTTTTTTTCCTTTTTTTTTTACACAGGCGCGAATGTTTAAAGCTAAAGTCTAAAACGAGTCAGAGCTACTTCACATCCATCCAGTGCAGAAAGCACTGCTCTTAACACCCCAGTGTGTGTTTAGACTAGTATTTTTATGAGAAAAGGGGGAGTGCAGAGATGGGGAAGGAAGCTAATGACACCCTGGATGGAAGAGATCCCATTAAGACCCCCTGCTGTATAAAGTGTTGAAACCGTGCTGGGCTGAGGGCTTCCTGAGCTGCTTCTATTAATACAACAGAAATAAATGGGTTTTTGGCTGGATGGTCTCAAAGGGCTGCATGGTCTTAGAGCAGAGGATTTCAAGCCTTTGTTAACAATGAGGACAGTATATGCAGTTGGACTTATTCATTATTTAGCCACCTGTGGGTACAAATGGCTGCCCACCCCTCACCCCTGTGCTGGGGTTAAGAAGTTACTTTGCTTCCTTTTGCTCACTGGGATTGTGCAGTTGCACTTGCCTCTCCCACACTTCTTCTGCCACTGCTGACATCTCTTTTTAATCACCTGTTTCTGCCTTTTCCTCTGCTCACGACTCCCCTGTTTTCTTTTCTTTATTTCCTCCCCATTCCTCCTCCTCCTCCAGTACTTTTCACCTTAATGTTGACCCTGTTGCCACAGAATATCCAAACAAAGCCAGTATTCACCTAAAAAAAAAAAATAAAAAATTTAGATAGTTTGTTGACTCCCAGCAAAATTCTCACAGCACCAAAAAACCAGAAGAGAGAAGGGGCATTTGCTTTGCAGCATTTGGGATTTTGCAACAGTTCTCATGGATTGAACGCCAATTTTCTCCTACTGGTTCGTGACCCAAGCATTGTAAGGAAAACAATGGCTGTCACTGGTGCCAGCGTGTGTTCCTGGTCCATAACCTGAATGTCAAAGCAGCAGAGTTAGGGGATAAAAGGCAAAATGGCACAGCTGTCTGAAATTTCCTAAAGGGCAATAGATAAAAGTATGAGAAGAAAAGAAGACTTTCTTCAGCATTTCAGAGAAATTCTGATCAGAGCTATCACAGCTTAGAGGCTCTTGTAGAGGGACAACAGCAATATTTTCATTTTCTTTCTTTCTTTCTTTCTTTCTTTCTTTCTTTCTTTCTTTCTTTCTTTCTTTCTTTCTTTCTTTCTTTCTTTCCTTCTTTCTTTCTTTCTCTTTCTTTTCTTTCTCTTTCTCTTTCTTTCTTTCTTTCTTTTTTCTTTTCTTCTTTCTTTTTCTTTCTTTCTCTTTCTTTCTTTCTTTCTTTTTCTTTCTTTCTTTCTTTCTTTCTTTTTCTTTCTCTCTCTCTTTCTTTTCTTTCTCTTTCTCTTTCTTTCTCCTTCTTTCAATCTATCCATCTCCTCCTCTTCTTCTCACTTTCTCCTTCCTTCCTTCCTTCCTTTTCTTTCTTCTCTGACAAGGTAAAAGCAACATCTGGTCTCCCTTGCCTGCTTGCTTTCCTCTCCTGAGTTGGTTCTTTCCATTTGGGATCTGGAAGCAAAATCCGTCCCAGGAAAAGCCTTCAGCAATGGAACTGGGATGGACTTTTCATTGCCATCCATCTTTATTTTACTGATAAATTCTGATGCACAACCAAAACTAGCTTGGCTTCTTGATTTCAGCACAGCCCGGCCAACTCAGCATCCCAAGAACACGAAATGAACACGTTGAACAAACCCTGTGATTAAAAAGCTCCCTTTTGTTCTCTAACCCCCAGCCACAAAAAGCAGCGTACGCAAAACTCAGGGACGTGTGGGACAAAAGGAGGACGGTCTCTTCTGAGCCTGTGGCCTGCTGGCCCACAAAGCCCAGGCATGTGTCTCCTCCCTGGAAGGCATCATTCCCACATGGGGCCTGGATCAGCCGTAATCGCACACCGGCTTGCCAGCTGTTCCCTCCAAAGTGACAACTGGCTTTAAGCACGTTGTCTTTATTCTCCTCTGCCCTCATCCCTCACAAATGGCCATCACAGCCTCATGCCAGAATGGAGAGAGGCATTTGCTGTGTCTCTGCGGGTCAGGGAAAGCCCTTCCCATGCTGAACTTCGGGACTGGCTCCAGGCACCATGTCCGCAAGCCCAGTCCGTGCTCAGCTGCCTCCCAGTCCCTCCTTTTCACAGCCCACGGCATTTTGTGGCTCTTCTCAGGCACCAGTGATTCGAGGTGCCTGCCTGTCTCTGACACAGAAGGATGTGGTGGCAGTGGAGGGATAAGTGGTTAAAAGGGAATATGCTGGTGCTCCTCCATCTGGAAATGAATGCAATCATTTTAACTTCATCACAGCCCCCAGGCGAGCACACAGAGCAGTGAGCTCCAGAAGATGGGCTTGAGACAGAAGAGAGGTGAGAGGGCCGGTGTGAGGAGTTAGAGACAGAGGAAAGGGTGTTTCTTGGCTAAGGTTTTCCTAAAAATATTAAAGATATTAAATTAAAGATATTAAAGAGAATTCCTTATCTGGCAATATCTTCCCATGGATGCTGTAAACCATAGCCCAGTTGCTTTACTAAGGAAGGCAAGACCGTGCCGTGGCTGACAGCTCAATACCTTGCCGTGGGTATTTTGTAAATCACGAATGTTTCGCTTTTTCCTCAACCAATATTCATTGAAAGCATTTTTCCATGTCTGTGGTCTACTGCAAGCTAATAGAAGTTGTACTACGGGGATGCTGCAGGATCTGCGGTTCATTTGAGTGCTTTCACAGATTTCTTTAATCTGTCCGAAACTGCAGGTTTCAAGTGACTTTTAGCATTTGAGCCAGACGCCTCCAATTAACTCTGCTCCTTTAGCTGAACATACCAGGGAGGCCCAAGGCACTAAAACCAGTTGCAAGAAGAGACCTACCCAGAATAAATGTAATTGCAGCCTAAGCTTATTGTTCACAATGGGGTAACTCGCACAATTAAAGCGCTTTTATTTCCTCAAGAAAACAGACAAGGGGGGAAAATTAGACAAAAATGGAGAGCCACACACGGTGCCTCCCTCTGTTCCCCCCCAGCAGCCCAGCATTGCTGCTTGCTGCCCATCCTCTGTGGTATCTCCATGTCCCCTGTGGGACATCCAGGTGTCAGGGGTGTGAGGTGGCACTGACACCTTTTCCTGGTCTTAAAATTAAGAGAGCTGAACACAGTTAAAGAGGGGAAAAAGGGTTTTACCTTGGTGTTTATTGAAGGATCCTCAGGTGCACTGAAATGCACATCGAAATGCACCCCAAAATGCCCCCCGGAGAAATGGCCCCCCACGATGTGATGTGTGTGCAATTATAGGCCTTGCTAATTAGCACATCTATCAAAGATTGCCCAGGGAGGGACTCCAGCGAGACCCCTCAGTGAGGAACCTTCCCCTGGCTGGGCCTGGCTTTGTTTACAGAATGTGTTCTGGAGAGGCCCTCGGGGTCTGGGGTTTCCAGGATGTTTGGGCTCTTGGCTTAACGGGATATTGGGTCTGAGGGAAGTTATCAGACTTAAAGAATTATAACTGTGTGGGCTAAAAGCACTAAGAATACATAAAAGCTATATAAAAGAGTGTATAAAAGGGGTACAAAAGAAAAAGCAAAAAATCATCATGGCACCAGCATCACCCCGAACGCTGACCCAGAGGCGTGGCTGCCAGCTGGGGGCTGAAACCCCGCTTGTGCTGCTCCTGTGGGATTTGGGATGGCATTCCCCAGCCCAGCTGCCGGCAGCCCAGCGTGCCCAGCACCTGCCCGGGTCAAGGACGTGCTGTTCTCACCGGCTGCTGCCCCTGCCCGGGAGATAAACGCGGGGCTTATTGCCTTGCACAGCCTGAAAATCTGGACACCTGCCTCCAGCCGAGCCCGAGGGGGCTGGCAAGACAAAGGGTTTCTGTGGGCACACGTGGAGGGGTGATACTGGAGGATGGCATGGAGGGGGAGACCTAGAAATGGCAGGGTTTTAGCAAAAGTGTGGTTCCAAGCCAGGCTGGTTCATCTGGCTGCTGGTTTTGTGGGCACACAACAGCTCTGGGTGGCTGGGCTGAGCCAGCCCTCCAGCTCCGAGGTGAAAGTTAAAGAGGAGAGTCGGGAAAAAAAAAAGGAAAAAATAAAAAGAGAAGAAGCTGGTGAGAGGAATTGCAGGAATGAAACGCTTCAGTAAAAACTGCACATTTTGTTGCTTTGTCTCTGCTATTGTGTCCTCTCCTCTGGTTAAAATGGGAACTGCTTATCACAGCAGCACCCAGTGCTGGCATCACAGCCTGGGATGGAAGCGCAGCCTTTGCATTAGGTTTGTAAGTCAGCTGGTGGAAACGGCAAGAACAAACAATTAGTATATATACAATTTCCTTTTTTTAATTTTCTGTCAGGTTTTGGACGCTTTGTGTGTTGGATGACCCTTTTCCTTCATACTCTATGGGGGAGAAAAAACCCCATAGACACACAAGTCAGCTTTCTGCCACTGTCTGGATCAAGAGCAGTGGCTCCTTTTTCTAGCTTTAAGCAGAAATGTAACTTCCAATAAAGGCACTGAAATTACAGTCCTGCAGATGAAAGTCTCTGTATACCCACAGAAGAGTTTTGTCACGAGGGAAGCTGCACCCACCAGAGAAGTCTTTGCTTCTCGCTCCAGGCTGAGCTGATGTGCAGCTCTGCCCCAGCAATGGCCATCATTTCTCTGTGCTCATTTGTTTGCCCAGACAACTTTCAAGGGTATCTCGTGCAGAAGGAGAGTGACTTTCTCTCTCCCATTGCAGGCAGATGTCCTGTGAGATTCTTGCCAGCAACGCAGACCCAACAGGAGGAGAAGCCTGGAGAAGCCACTTTTTTGGTTCCACATGAGCCATACTTACCCTGTTCCCCATGGAAAAGGAATTGCATATTTGCTGGTGCCTTCACTGATCTAAGCCCTGAGGTCAGCGCTGTGTGCATGTGAATCCAGGCTGGAACAAGCCCAGGGAGGAGAAAATACCTCGAATTCTGTACTCTGCAAGCCCTAAGTAATTACCTATAGCTCTGTGCCACCCAGGGTTACTCGGAAAGAGCCACATCCCAACCTCCCATCGTGCCTGGGGGTGGCCCTACCACACATGGATGCCAAGCAGGGAGGCAGCAGGCCATCCTGGAGGGCTCAGTAGCTTTCCTCCTGCCCCAGCTCTGATGACTTTACCTTCATGGTTGTGGCAGGGAGATGTCTAGTCAGGGAAGGGGGGTTGGGGTTGAAGCTTCTCTACTTCTCCTGCACCAAGACCTCAGCACCTACACACTCTTCCCTGCCTCTTCCAAACCTCTCTCCCTCCACGCCCAATCCCTTTCTCCAGCCCCTCAGTTTCTCAGCCTTTCCCTTCCCAGCACAGCTGGCTGCTCCCGATGGAAACTCTAGACATGTTTTGACTGAAAACCCAAAGGTCTACAGAGTGTGGGCAATTTCAGTTCAAACTGTTCATTTCTGGTGAAATTCAGAGGCAGCAGAAACAAAGTCTGTGATGGAAAGGGCCAAGGAAGCAGCCAGAGGCCAAACTCTGCTTGTTAAGGGAAGGAGAGCTGAACTCTGCCAGCTGGGACTGAGGAGGAAAGACCACATGAGGTATGAGCTGGCAAACCAGAGGACAAACAGCAAGCACCAGAGCTGGAGAGAGGAGAGGGAAGGGATTTCACCTTCTGAGATACTCTGAGACCTATTCACGGTCCTTATGAACTGACTGACTTTCAGAGAGCAAAGGAGAGGTCCCAACACTGGTGGCAACAACAAAGAGCCAGGTTGTCTCTCTCCCTTCATCTTTCTTCTTCCTTTCTACTCTTTGTCCTCCAAGATTAGACAGCTGCAGCTGCCCGTTCAGGTTGTTCAGGGAACAGTTTTGCTGCCTGTGACTGGAGACAGGGATAAATGGACAACCCAGCAAAGGCCAGGGCAAGCACTGCCATCCAGCCTGGCCTTGAACACTTCCAGGGAAGGGGCATCTCGTGCCCTTAAGAGAGAAATCGGCATCACGGAGGCAACTGTTTCAAAACTGCAGCACAAATTGTGAGCAGTCTGAACATTTCTGAAATGTCAGAGGGGAAAAAAGGAGACAGACGAAATCCAAAGCCACTTAGGGAGAGCTGAAATGCTTGGTAGGAAGCTGTGGTTGTTGGCTCAGCGGTCCTGTAATGCCACATTATCTGCCCTGAGCCCACTCCGGTTTCAGGCGAGGAGCCTGTGTGCAGACACCGACCCTGGGAGCAGCAGCTTGCTGCCAAGCAGGAACTTTCCACTTTCCAAGCCCGAAGCTGCCAGTTTGCTTATGGCAAAAAAAGTAATGCCCCAGCTCAGCAAGGAGCCCAGCCACCCGTGAGAGGTGACAACAGCGGAGCTCTGGGCTTCCTCTGGTACCAGAGGGGGCTACAGCTCTGTCCGTGCAATCATCTGTTGCTGCTGGAGGTGGGTGAAAAGCTGGCAGAAGTAAAAAAAAGGGAGAGCTATCTGAGGGAATTAGCTCAGAAGAAGACAACTAAACCAAGGTAGGCAGGTAGGTAGGTGTGCATATATATAGATATGTATGTAAATGAAGGAATTTTATTCAAAGTCCTCAAATTCATGCCCGGACCTGGCATGGCTTTCCCATGACAACAGCAGCCAGCTCCCTGTGGGGTGTGGGTAGGCAGGGCAGCCCTGTCCCACCACACTGCTCCCCCAGAGATGGGACAGGTTATCTATGAGGGGCTTTTCGGTGTAAATTCATGGTGGAGTGCCATCTGCTGGGCTCATGCAGGGCTCTTCTGGCACAGGAGAGGAAGAAAATTAAGAGAAACCCCAGAGAAACAGGCTGTGTCTGTGCTTGGACATCAAACTTCCCTGAGACCCTTCCCCAGGCAGCTGCCAGGGAGCAGCCACAGCCAGGCTGCCTCACCCTACAGCTCAGCATGGCGTCTGCAAAATGCCTCATGGAAGCGTCCACTGGCTCCCAACAGCTCCCAAACCACCTGGGAGAACTTCTGGGGAGTGGATCCAAGCCGAAATCAGGCTATGGACCATCCTGATTGTGTGGATATACCAGAAGCAGCCAGTGCCTGGGCAGTAATCCACTGGCAGTAATCCATTTGTTAGCACAGATACTGTCTTTGTATGATGTGCATGTGATGGACCAGGCCCATGCCAGGGAGGAGGATGAACAGGTTTCACATCTTGCAACCTTAACTGTGAGTATGGAGCAGCTTTGAACCACATCTGGAGGTATCTGCTTCTGTCCAACATCTACTCAGGGAGTTTGTCCCCCTAAAAGTGCAGGCACCTCAGCTGGCTGCCTGAAGCGAGCTGTGTGAGTCCCTCCTGTTCAAAACCTCTAAAGGGAAAACCACCTCCCTCTGAGCCATCCCTGCCTGCTGCATCCATGGCAGATGGTGGCACTTATTGCAACCTGAATCCTACTTGCATTGTGCTAACCCACCTCTGATTGCAGTGTGAACGAGGAGCACGACAGGAGGAGGGAAAGGAGCAGGAGGGAGCGGGAAGTGAACTGCAAATTAAAGGCAAATCACCAGGATGGTTTAGGGTATTGTGTAAATGAGGGTGGCTCAACTTTCTGCTGTGCTGGGAAGCTGAGAGGCCAGCCACAGTGCCAGAGATCTTCAGGACAGCGGCTGTAAGATCCCTGCCTTTTGTCCTGTTAGGGATCCACCAGCCTCGTGCATTTCTGTGTTTCTGTCCCTCCACTAAGCAGCCTGGGAACCAAAGGAAAAACATACAGGGGCAAACCTTGTCAAGGGCTCGCAGAAAATGGTTATGAAAGGACTGAATCTAAATCCATAAATGCTTTGCCAGCATTCAGTAACCACTAATTCTAGTTTCCTCCGTGAAATACGTCAAAAGTAAGCTTCTTCTCCATCAATCAATCGTCTCCCAAAAGTAGGAAAGCGACCTTGACAGCAAAGAATGGTTAAACTGAACAAGCAGAAAGTAACACGTCCTTCAGAACAAAGCACATACTTTCCTGACTGTAGAGTTTTATTCATGTGCTTCCAGCTCACTCCAAACACAAACTTATCACCCTCGTTTTCATGTGCCAAATCAATAACAGCTTGTGCAGGGATTGTGGAATGCTACATCTGAAAGCTTCTCACACACTTTGCTCAAGTGAAGGACTGATAATAATTAATAGCTGCCAAGGGCATTCAGCCTTGTTGAGTGATTTTTAGCATGGTTTTCCCCTGGACACAGTTTAGACTGAGCCTTTCCAATTTTCCTGGGCAGTGTATGCAGAACAGGAGATTTTTCTGCGTTTTTGTGGACAATGCCTGGCAGAAGTTGAAGAGAACATCCCATGAAGCCCTTGGACTGAAAAACTTGCTGAGAACTGGGCCTGCACCTCTTCTGAAATCTTTTCCCCAGTTGCACTGGGAAGGCACAGCTTTCCCACCCATAAGGACATCCGGGCTTTGGGTAGGTGAGGTAGCTCTGGACAGGCTTTCAGGTCACAGGGGAGTAGCAAAACACCGCATGCCAGAGGCTGAAGGGTTTGTTCCAGATGGTTTCTGCTTCTTGCTCTCGTTATTCAACTGCTCTGAGAGGGTTAGAAACCTTAGGAATTGTGCCTGGATCGTAAGCTGCCTTTATTCCGCAGTCATTCTGGAGCTGATCCTAAAAGCGATGCTTTTGGGAGCAACAAGTCTAATAACATCACAGAGCACAGTAGCTGAAGGAAGCAAGAGAGCTGAAGTTCAGCTCCTGGCTCAGCAGCTGACTTTTGTCAGCTCCTCTCAGACCAGAGGAGGCAAGTTTCTGAAACCTCCCCAGTTTGAATTTTTTCCTTGGGCCATCTGGAGGCAGGAGAGCTGCGGAGTCAGAGGGCACAAAGCCCCTCAAAGGCAGCAGTCTCACAGAAGGAGGATAAGCTGGCAGGAAGCCAGGAAAAATAAATGACCCTGTCTCCAAATGCCTCCCAGGTAAATCTGGGTTCTTTAACATTTCTCAGCAGGCGGGTGTTTTCACTTCATCACTTCAGCTTCAGTTGCTGCTTCAATTTTTCATCAGAAATGCTTGTGACAGCACGGGACTCACCTCAGTGGGACGCAGTACGGAGCAGTGCTCCAGCACCTGCCGATTTCCTGGTGGTTTTCTCCCTTTCAGAAGGCACAGGTGCTCCTTTGGAGGTGCCAGTGCTTTTGCTTGGGCAGCTGGAGGAAAGATCTTCAAACAGATTGCATTCCTTGGTTTTCCCGGGGTTGTGTGGTCAACCCCAGGCTGTAGGATCAAGATAAGGGATCAGACCAAGTTCTGGCTAAGCGTGATCAACGAGGAAGCTGTGATGGGAAACACACGCCCAGCAGCCAGCGGATGCTGCCAGGAGGCAACAGCTCTAGTCCCTGGATGGGTTACTGGGGGAGAGAGCTGCTTATGGCAGGGCCCAATCTACTTCTTATTCCCAGCAGTCAGGGAGACCAAAATCCAGTCTGCACGAATGCAATTTAGTCCATTAGCAGACATCAGAGAAGCTACCTGCCTCAACAAAACCCAGCTGTGTTTCCAATTAAGCAGGGATGCCTCAGAGTCTCTGTTCCAGCCACTGCGGCTACAATCCCAAATCCCCACAACAAACTGCCTCCCCTCCTCGGTGCTAACAGATTTACCTGTTTATCTATCACTGTTTGCCAAATGCTGCAGCACATCCTCACACAGAGGTGTTATTGTAGCCGCCACCTGAGATTTGTTTGAGCAGGGCTTGTGGGTTTTGGTTCGTTGGCACAAGAGTCCGCTTACAGCCTGAAGGGCAGGAGTTTCTTTTTAAGGGTAAACAAAAGAGGTCGGTGGGAGTTCAGGCATCCCTCTCCTTGTATCTCTTTGCTGTTCGTGGCGCCAGCAGCTAGAGAGACTTCCCTTTGCTCCCAGTTCACAGGCAGAAGTGAAGGAAAGCCGCACGCAGGCAGGCACTCTTGCAAATTGGCTAAGGCAGGTGTTTTATCCAGGGCTGCAAACGAAAGTTGCTTTACCTTAGCTGGATCAGCCTGCTTGTTTGTGCCATAACTGAAGCACTAATACATAATACCCGGGCTGGAGCCAAACCAGCTCGCGTGGGTACGAGCCACAGCAGAGCCACAGCAACGGGGAGCTCAGTGCCAAGCCCTCTGGAGAGCCACCTGAGAGTGCTCAGGTGGTTCCTTCTGTGGACCTGCTCCTGGTTTTCCTCACGAGCAATGAAACAAGAGCACATTTCCCTACTGGCTGCTTTTTGAAACCCCTCTCCTTGTGCCCATCCCGCCACCTCAGCCGTGTGTGACAGCGCCAGGAAAGCGGTGCCCAGCTGCTCTGACCTTCACGCTCACACAGGCAGCGGTGCAGGGCAATTGCTCTGTGAGGGGGAGTGAAGGAGGAGTAAAAGGAAAGTAAATCCTGATCTGCTCAGTCTCAGGTGGATAAGTACTGTAAAATAGTAAACTGACATTCCCAAGGTCCCAAAACACAGCTTGGACCTGGGTGGGAAGTGGTCTGCGAGAGACGTGGTGACAGTCCTTTTCCTTTCTGCTTGGTTTAAAAATAAGCATCCTTGCCTCTGCAGCAGCAGCACCGGTCAGGGTTCATTGCTTCCCAGCTGTCCTGTTTCACCCTTGCTGGCAGGCAGAGGGATAATCCTGCTGTCATCTGTCCTGCCAGCACCTCTCCCCTGACGTGGTGGAGCTCCCTGCCCATCCCGGGGTGTCCTGTGCTGCTGCACCACAGCGAGGAGGCTCCTCAGCGACCCTTCCAAGGAGCCCAGAGGGAAGAGCGGAGCGAGTGCTTTGCCAGAACTGTTGCAGGGTCCCTGGGCTCCATGTTAACTGGGAGGTGGCTATTTCCAGCTTTGGCTGCAGGAGTGGCTGGGCTGGAGTGGCCTCCACGTTGGTTTGAGCCCTGCATCTCTGCTCCATGGCTTCTCACAGTGGGGAAAGGGAGGAACTGGCTGCTGCCCGCCGGGCCAAGGGCAGACATAGCATGCACAGCTTGGGAAGAGCCTTAGCATGGGTTTGAGCTTGGCTTAGCTTGGCATGAGTGCCTTCAAGGGCAAGCCAAGTGCTGCTGCAGCCGGTGGTGGAGCTGGCAGCAGGGTGATGGCATCTGAGTCAGGCATACTGGCAGGTGTCAGTCACCACAGAGACAGGCACACCTGAGGGACTAAGGATGCTGAACTCCCGGGTAGAACATGGAGCACCAGCAAATCTGGGTTTCTGCCTCTCTGTGCAACAGGGAAAACTTCTCCTTATTCACAGCTGCTTCAGCTTGGAAACCCAGAGGCAGAAAGGATTTGGAGTCTGCAGGAGATGGAGGGGGGCTGAATAGGAAAGAACAGAGCAGCAGGGACATGGGCTGGCTCTTGGGAAAGGAGGCAGAGCAGGCAGGGGTAGCTCCTGGAAGGGGCATGGCCTGGGGTGGGTGGAAGTGCTGAATGCAGGAGGCCGGGGGCACAGGGTGGACAAAGACAGAGGGGACGCTGGATGAGGAGACAGAGTGGAAATGGCAAGCAGGGCACAGTGAGGGACTTCAAGCAAGGGCTGGGGCCAGGAGAGGGGAAAGGTTGAGTGCAGAGAAGGACAAAGACTGTGCAGAAGGTGAAAGGTGCACAATGGGGACAAGGGAAGGCACTGGAGAAAACAAGCCTTACCCTTACAAAGAATGTAACTTCTATTTTTTCTGTGAAAGCTCTTTTATTTCAATTGCTATTCAATTTTTCTCCTAGCTTTCTCTGCCCATTCTTCCCCTCCTTGTCTTTGACCCTCTCTTGGTAATTCCCCTTCAGTGTTTGCTAGTTTTCTGCCTCTTGCTCTGCCAGTACGACTGTCAGCACAGGCATTGTGCTGTGTCCTCTGTGGAAGGATGTGGAGATAGCAAACAGTCTGTACCTACAACACAAAAGGCTGCTCTCACCTCTGCTCTGGCAAACAGCTCAGAGCTCCCTGCCTGCAATTATCCTTCGGTTCTTCTCTCTGCCCTCTTCCATTCCCCTAGTCTTGGTTTTCCCGTGTGTTTTCTGCAGTCTGGCTTCTCGCCAGCTTCGCTTCCTTACCTCGAGCTGAGTCTATCCCTATCCCTGCCATCACTTGCAGCACTTCTCCCCCTTGCCTAGACCAGCAAAGGGAGTGGTGTGGCAGGCAGGACGTGAAGAGCATCCACTGCAGATCTCTGTGGTCATGGCTGAGGTCAGGGAGCCAAACGTTTATGGTTTGCGCCCGGGTGTTATGTAAATAACAGCAATTATTCACTGCCAAAACTTCACAGCTGAGCCAAAACTCAACCATTTTTGCTGGACTGTTCACAGAGGCTGCTGCTTCTAAAGGCTCACTTGCAGCCAGACTCTAGCCTTTCTCTCACAGATGCAGAATTGGTACTGCTGCTAAAGAAGTCACATTTATAGTGAACTTGCCACGCCATCCTCTCCTGCCATGAGAGCTGTGATCCTACTGGCTACGGCCCCAAAAAACATATCCCCTTATTTCTGTGAATACGTGAATCTGTGAATTTTTCAGCTTGTTACAAAGTGACAACAGCGGCCTGACAGTGCATGAGCACAACAGGGCGGGCATCGCTTCTGTGTCTGTTCAGGGCGTTTGAAGGGCTCCCACGGAAATGAAGGGAAGCATCTCCCCGTTAACTCAGCAGGTTTCAGACCTCTGAGGTGTGTCAGCCTCTGTGTGCTGCTCAGCCTTTTGTTCATGAAGTCTTGTGAGGATGAGAATCTGTATTTTCACCACACAGGAGGAAGTGTCCAAACGGAGTTGTTTCAGTGGACACAGACATTTGGCTTACACAGAGATGGCCTCATTTTCTCCTTTTGGACTAGAGATTTGGAAATGGCATCAACTCTTCAAAAGTCAGTGAAATCTGCCAGTGGCTGGGTTCACTGGGTAAGCAACAAATGCTTCAAAGGGTGACAGAAAGCCATCAGGAGTTGTGACAGCTTCTGATGACCCTTCACTTACCCCAGGTACAAGGTGGAGGGTGGAGTTCCTTCGTTATACCCAGATCCCCAAGAAAATCCCTTAGTAATCCCCATCCATACACCCTTTGCAAGAACGCTCCTCCATCCTCCTTCTGCCATCACATGCAGAGTAATCCTCCTTTTCCTGCGTCACCCCTTTGGTGATCCTTCTTATTCTGCGGGATCACATGCGCAGCGACCTCCCCCTCACACTCACGGGGCTGGGGAGAAAAAACCTTCCCCTTCTCCTACACGTTGCAAGAAAAGCCTCCTCTTTTTTGTTCTTCCCCAGGGGTTTAGATCCCCTTTCTTCCACCCTGATGCCACAAACCCCCTCTTCTCTGAGTGGCACCTGCTGCAGGGGTGGTGTTTGTTGACTTTTCCAGCTGACTCTTTGCCTTGATAACCTTTCCCACCTGCCCTCCTGCTGCTCCGGGGCCATGAGCAAGGCAACGCCGCGGTGACGTTTTCTCCTCTGTCACAGCCCTGGGACACACTGAAAGGACACAGCAGGACCAGGTGACCCTGCCAGCTCCCCCGTGTCCTCGTGCCGTTGCGGCACACACAAAGCTTTGTGCTCCAGACCAGGGTGCTGCTTACTCACAAGGGAAGCCTGTGCGAGCTTGCAGCCTCAGGTGAAGAGCTGCATTTTTTCAGTGTGAGAAACAGAGGGGGAAATCAGGAGAAAATGCCCTGAGAGACTGCCTCCCTCAGCACGTAAAATCCCAAAATGTCAGGGCTCACAGACCCTCTTTCTCCTGTGCCACAAACCCCACTGCAGCCAGCACAAATCCTGAATGCCCAAGGAAATAACTCTAAACATTCACCAAACAGCTGACCAGAGGAGAATAAGTGAGCTCCAAAGCTGCTGGCTTCTAGATTATTGTTATCTTGTGACTCCAACGGAGCAGCAAAATTGGGATGGAGATGATAAAACCCAAAAGTGACGGTGGTTTGCTTATCTTTCCCTTCCTCTCCCCAACACCCATACAAGAGCCTGCCTGTGCCTCTCCCAGTGCAGTCTCTCATTCGGTGGAGATGACTTAATCCAGAAAGGGTGATGAGAAGGAGAAAGATTTAAATCAAACCCGATTACTGGGGCTTGATAGGCTTCCCTGGCAAGCTGTTCTGGGACTGACCCAAAAGTCGTCAGCTCACTGCCTGCTCCCTTGACAACGCTGTTCAGGAGCCTTATGAAATGCAGCCGTCCTCTGAAAGCTCTTCTCAGCTCCAAAACCTTCCCCCTGGCAGTGGGCAGGTGGGCACTGGGGGTCACCAGGAGCCTGAGCAGCGTGTGGCTTTGTGGCAGCCCTTCGGCTATTGCTGGGCAAACGAGGGGAGAAACAACCCTAGGAGTGCTTTGCCTGAGACTCCTGAAGTGGCATCCCCTCCCTGTGGCTCTGGGAGTAATCCCCCTAGGAAACCACTCTGTGGCTGTGAGATAATCCTGCCAAGCCACTGCATGTGCTCAGCCACCATTCGTGATGTCGGGGCTCTGCCCAGCCCTCTTCCACGCCACGTGGATGGCTCGTGGTGGCCACGGGGACCTCAGGGCAGGCACCAGGCAAGGTCCAGCCTGTAGCCACTCATCCCAGAGAGTGGGGGCTGGCCTGAGGCTTGGAAAGGGGAGAAGGTGTCACCACATCCCTGTCGTTGGCCATCGCAGGACTCTCCACAGCAGGCATGTCCCTCCTGGCAGAGGCAGGAAGAAAACTGCACTTTGGAGCTCACAGAGTTTCTGGGAAGGGTGGTAGGAGCTGGTCATGACTGTAGCAGAGGCCTGAGCTCAGTGTCCTGGAGATCCCATCCAGTCTCCTGCAGGAGGAACAGATGTCTGCATGCACAGTAGGAATGGCAGAGGGACAAGGCCAGGGGAGCTGCAGAGTGGTGCAATGGGAAAGTTCTGTGTGCCAGACCCAGCTACAGCAAGGTCAGCTAACACTGACCAACACCTGAAACCCCCAGGGGGAAATACAGCCCATTAAAAGTGACAAAGAAACACTGCAGACACGGTTTTGAAATGAGCCGATTACACCCTTCTTCTTCCTCAGTTCAGTCATAAACGCAGCTATGAAATCAGATCGTGTTACAAATAATTTTTTAAAAAAAAAGGCACTGGGCTAAAGCAGCATGAGTGATTTATCCTTATTAAAAATGGAGAGTAATAAAGTAAAGCTGTAATAATAAAACAAAAACGTTGACTAATATCTGTGAAAAATTTGGAGGGCCATAAAGAGAATGGGCTATTGTGCTTTGTGGCGGGTGGGGTGCTGGTGAAGTGTTTGTGGTTAGGACAAAGACACTGAATTTTGCAAGCGGTCGATGAGTTTTAGGGTTTGCTTTCTGCAGGCTTGCTGCACCAGTGAGGGAGTTGTTCATGCTCAAGAAAGGCCGACTTTTACTGAACTCACCAGAGTCTCTTCTGAGGGTCTGTTTTTCTCCTATTTGTTTCTCCCCCTTCCACTAACAGAGTGCCATTGATAAGATAAATTTTAATATTGCAGAAAGAATAGCAGTGACAAAGAGCTCCTTGTTTTCAGGCTGTATCAAAGCTCTTGCTGCTGCAAACCCAACAACACTTGCCATGTTACCTTGCTGAGCTGTCTTTGTGCATGGGAGCTGGTGGGACCTGGCTGAGGAAAGGCTGCGTCCGTGAAAATCTCAGTGAAGCAAAAGTTCAAAGGAGGAGAAGGGAACGGGAGATAAGAAAGCTTCAAATCTTCATTTAAAAGGAAAAGAAAATCTGATTAAGATGTGCTGGCTAACTCAAAACACATGAGCCTGAACATCAAAAGGTTCGTAATTCGTACACGTGCTGTAGATAATTATCAGTTTAACTTGATACTTCCTACAGCGACAGAGCTGACGTCAGGCGGCTCCGGCGACCGACTTTCAAACCAGCCCCTGACACTGAGCGAGGGCCCCGCTGCTGACGCCGTTCCTTTCGCTGTCCCTTATGTCCCTGCGTGCACGTGCCTGCCAAAAACCTGCCTGGACCCCCTCCTGGCTGCCCTGAGACCCAGGAGAGACCAAGAGAGGACGTAGTGCCTCTCCAGAGCCCTGGACATCTCCCGCTGTAGAGGGCCTCTGGTAGATCCCCCGTCCTGCAGTGAAAGGGCAGTGACAGAAAACCTAATCTTGAGAATCTGTCAAGACATGGCCTAGAAAATAAATGTCAGACTCTGCTTCCTCCATTTTACTGCGATCTGGGGATGGCTGCAAGCTGGCTCCTCCAGAATTGCTCCCGTGCTGCCAAAGAGCGAGGTACGAGGGGCAGCTGGTGGCCCATTCCTGCCCTGGCTCTCCTTTCCCGGCTTGGCTGGAGGGAATGGTGCAGCAGGGCCAGGCCTGGGGACACCAGGGGCCACACACGCAACCTGGCTGCCCCGCGGCCAGCTGCACTCTCACGTCGCAGTTTGGAGCTGATCTTGAAGCTCCCTGCACGTTTCCGAAGCCAGAAGGTTGGGGCAGAAGGTGGGTAATGAATCCCAGATTTTCCAAGAGAGTCATGTGTAGCATGAGAATAATGTGACTCCGGGGAATGGCAAAGCAAAGCATTTTCCTTCCGTATCCAAGAGATTTCTGCTCAGTCCCAAGCTCTCCCCAAGAGCTGACATGCCCTGCTGTCTGCCTGTCCACGGGAGAGAGAGACAGACACAGACAGACAGACAGGGCGTAGGCAGGGGAGAGGTCATGTTTTTGTTGCAGGGAAAAAATTCAAAAGCCTGCTGGTGAAATACTCCTAATCCCCATGACTCTTTGTATGGTGGAGCTGGGAATTTTCTCGTTCTCTCTCCCCATGAGCAGCCCCATGACAGTTTCCTTTCATGGAGAGCTCCGTGTGCCTCATCCACAACCCCAAGACCACCTTCTCTACATTCTTTTTTAATTTAAGGATTTTATTGCTTTGAGGGAGGAGGGGGAAAGCATTAAGAATTACAACTAAGCCCCCACTGAGCACTCTGTCATTACCCCATCCTTGTGGAATATGCTATTATTTTTTTTTCCATGTACTTAATCATTTATTTAATGGACAGCAAATGGCATGTGAGGCTTCGAAGTCTATGAGGAATGAAGCCCAACCTGCAAGACACTCTGGTAAGTCAATTGTTTACAGCAAGCACAGCAATCCACTAAACATCCTTCTGAAGGCTCCAGAAGATCTGTTTGAGGCCAATAAAATTGTCTGGATTTTGGTTTTTTTGTTTGTTTGTTTCTGGGGATTTTTTGTTTGGATTTATTTTTTTGGGGGTAGAGAAATACAGTTACAAATTCTCCTTCCTGCCCATGCCAAGCCTGACATGCAGGCAGGTAACACCTTGAGAGAAAGCCAGCTCACTTTACAGCAAAGTGGATTTACACTCTGTTGAGTATTAGACACACATAGACTGACTGACCTCCCCTGGAAGTTCAGTTCTGTCCCAGCTGGTGATCAATCTCAGCACTTCAAACAGCATAAAGCATCAGGTGTTTTAGGCAAAAGGAACTCCAGATACAGAATTTAAATCTATTCCTACAACGGTGCTTTAATCACCCCAAAATGCTGACAGTAAATCTACATTTTAATTAAGGGGAATGAATTATGCATGAGTCTGTAGCACTTTGTGTGCAGGCCCTGTAGGTTCTGTGTAGATGAACACAGGGACAGGTATGGTATGGACTGCAGGGATTTATCCTGACAGTTCAGGGAAAAGGCGATCATTTAGGAAAGGGGTCGCTCCAGGCAGGCAGCAAAGTGTGAAAACGGTCCTGTGACAAGCTACATGTTGTATTGTGATGTCTGAGCACTGAGTCCAGCTCCTCCCTGTCACAACAACACAACACTGGAAAATCACATCACTGGAAGTTTACCCCTCCTGAACACATTTGGGTTGTATGTGTAGGAAAGGTGATGGCAAAACGCAAAATATCTGCCATTCCCAGCAGGGATGTGCAAACACCACAGTGACTGTTGGTGCTGCAGACTCCCAGGATTTTGCCATGTTTTGGCAGCTCATCTGTCACAAGCATCACTCATCCCCACATGAAACCATAGCACTCCGAGGAGGAGGAGGAGGAGGAGATGGGAGGAAGTCAGATTTTCTGGATGCAGAAAGCAATATGCAACTGTGAGTGCATGCAGAGAGGAATCTTGGAAAACAAAACCGCTGAGGGACATACTGGACCTCCAGTGGATGCTTGATTTGTGGCTACTTTGGGGACGTTTTACATCAGGAGTTCTTAGCTGTAGGAGGGGGCAACAGAGCATGACTGTGAAATTATTTGAGATTTCTCTACCACTTCTGCCTCTCAGAGCTTTGACCTTCAAAACAGTTTCTGTTTTCAAGCAAAAAGATGCGAAATGCAAGGAAAAATATTAAAACCACCAAGGCAAAAACCCCAAAGAATTGTGTCTGATTGGCACCACCCTGTCTTTGTGTCAAACTAATTTGAGTGACTTCCTTGACTTTAATATTTTAGCTGTTTGCTTTGGCAGGGTGGTAGCAATTTCCTTCTTCAGCTGCAGTGGGATGAGTGCTCCAGCCCTTCCCTGTGTGTTGCTGGAGACATCACCTTCTCATATCCTTGTCTGAGGGGGGACAAGGATACTTTGGGGATCAGGGAAGTGGCACTTGAGCCTCGTGGTGAGGACACGCTGTGACCTCGGCACGGACAAATGGATTTTGAGTGCCTTGTTGATGAATATTTAGAATCACAAACAAAACGAAGGACAACAGTTTTAGTCTCTTCTTTCACCCTGCTTTACAAAGATGGAAGGCTTGGCAGGTCTGATACTAGCAGCATGTGTAACTTCTGTTATCCAAAGCTGACTGAAATCAAAGAAATGAAAGATTTCCTGCAGTACAGAAGTTTGGGAGGTATTTTAAAACAATTTAAAATGTCAGTGAAAGCCAAAATTGAATGTTACTGTCACTTTCACCTTTAATGCAGTGAACTCAGCAAAACCAGAGTTCAGCACCATAGGTCTCATCCAAGGTGTGACAGAATCCTGCACCAGGAGCACTGGCTTCTCCCCTTCTCAAGGTACCCAACATGAAGCTGCTGCATCTTTCCAGACAAGATGTTCTTAGGAAGTTGTAGGAAGATGTGAGGATGTTGTATGGAAGATGGCCAGAATTTGGACACTGCTGCTACCTCATGGCTCATTAAAAAGTATCTCTAATGGGCAGCCATGCCTTACTGGCCAAACCAAACCTTTTATTTTGAGATGTTGCAAACAGACATAAGATCCTTTGCCAGCAATTCTGTCCTAAAGCTCCACAATTCAACTGCAACAATGAGGACACTTCAGGATTGAAGAGGTTTGAATAATTTAATAAAGTATTATAAAAGACTTCAGAGAGCTTTGTTATTCATTTCCACATGCATCAGCTCACCAACAACTTTAAAAGTTTTATTTGGGGTTATTTTTTACTAAGCATAGAGCAGTTATCTATTTAAATTAAATGGCTACAAGAGACTATCCATTAACCTCATTTAAGCCACTGAGCAGCCACCAGTAGAAATTTTTATCTGTTTCTAACCTTATCTGAAGTCAAGCCCGTGACCTTGAAGCACGTCAGTATAGTCCCCAGCCAACTCCCTCGGTGAGACTCTGTGCCTGTTTCCCTTTTCCTCCTTGAATTTTCCTTTCTGTGTGTGTGTGTGTGCTCCTGGTGACATTGAAGGGTAATTTTAATGGGTTTGGCCAACAGAAGGTACACCTAATGTCCCTTTCCAACAGTTGCTCTCCTTGAGGCTGGCTCTGAAAACACACACGGAAAGAAAATTGCTGAAGCTTCTGATGATGGAAGTGGTGGGAGGTTTCAACATCTCTCTGCTCCTCCACAGACCTCAAGGTGATAAGTTACTTTTTTATCTCAGTCAGAGTCTTCTGGGCTTCTGCTACGAAGAAGGCAAAGAACCATCCACTCTGAGCTGCTGATGTGTTTGCCTTTGTTTTGCTCTCTAGCCAAGCCCTCCAGCACCAGAGGGGGATGTTTGACTCACACCAGTGTGACTCTGCATTTCACACAGCACGGTCCCTTTGGTTGCTGTGGCTTTGCTTGGAGCAGGTCATGGGGAAGAATCAAGCTCCTTCCTTCAGAGACAGTGAAATCCCTCCAGTCTGAGCAGGCTTTGCCAAAGGGAGAGGAGCCTGTCTGTCACCTTCTGTGCAGCTCCAGGTGCGGAGGTAGCCTGCAGGAGTCTCTGCAGCAGGACACTGCCGTAACGACCTTCACATCTCTTGATCCTGAAATGACTCAGAAGATCTCCAGATGAGCTGGGCTTTCAACCAAAAAAGATGGCATTGTCCAAGTGCTCCTTGAGCTCTGTCAGGCTGGTGCTGTGCCCACTGCCCTGGGGAGCCTGTTCAGTGCCCAGGTTCTTCTGGGGGAAGAACCTTTCCCTAATATCCAACCTAAACCTCCCCTGACACAACCTCAGGCCGTTCCCTCGGGTCCTGTCACTGTCACCACAGAGCAGAGCTCAGAGCCTGCTCCTCCTCTGCCCCTCACGAGGAAGTTGTGACTGCAGTGAGGTGTCCCCCCAGCCTCCCCTTCTCCAGGCTGAACAGATGTACCCACCTGTGGAAGGGAGTTGGGTGAGGTGATTTTTGAAGGTCTCTTCCAACCCAAACCATTCTGTGATTCTGTGAATGACTCACATTACCATGGCTGGGGAGGGAGTACAGGAATAAATTAAACAGATTATAAAAGAATCTGGAAGGAAACAGAGTTTCTAAAGGAACCAAGCAAAGAAAAGTAATCAGGATGAGGTGAAAGGCATTTCAAGTATCTGGTCTCATTTAGAGCAGGTGCTCAGTGGAGAGAGTGTGACCAGACAGCTGAAGAACTGCAGGACACATTTCCAGCTACAAGGAAAATCTCAACAGAGTGAAACTGGAAGCACCCAGATGTCCAAGATAGTTACACTTACGGCTGAGAGAGACTGAAAGAAAATATTTGACAATTTAACCAAACTGCCAGGTTGGTACAAATATGTTTCTTAGATGGGAAAATAAATACCCACACCTAAATCTTTCATGCAAGTATAAGCACTGCCTAATATGAGTTATAATTATTTTAATGAAGCTGAAAGGAGACATTTAAGGAGATGAAACTCATACCATTTTTTGTGTGCTTGTGCTATGGCAAAGCAGGAAGAAGCCTAAGGCATTTGACTTGTCACACATGCCACAGATATTAGACCAAGTCAAAGGAAGATTATCGTTAAAATAACAGAAGAAAATGAAACGTGGGTTTGCTAACATTCTTCTGAGAAAGCTGAGTTTATTCCAGGATATTGCTTTCTCTGTACAGAGACAGCCCAACCAACAGCCCCAGCTAAGCAGGGGCCCTCAGCCCTATTGCTGGCAGCTGTGGTGTGCCAGGCAGAGCCATGCCCAGACCAGCACACCCCTGCAGGCACCTGGGCTGCGGGTGTCTCACTGCCACCCTTACTGAACTCATTCTGGCAGGAGGTGTCCCTGCCCATGGCAGGGGGGGTTGGAACTGGCTGATCTTTATTGTCCCTTCCAACCCAAACCATTCTGTGATCCTTTTCTCCTCCCAGATGAACCTGGTGTTCTTCACCAGGGACCTCCTGCTCACAGGATGCTGCTCCCCACCTGCCCCAGCCGTGCCGCCCTCCATCTCCTCCACATCCCTACAAATGCTTCCGTGTTCCTCCACCTCCCTGGGCTGCTACACCCTGGGAAAAGGAGAGAGCATTAAATCAACTCTTCTGCTGGGACAGGTGCAAAATGTGCTGCTTTTATCTCTTCCTTTCTGCAAAGATCAGGGAGGAATGCCAGGAACAGCCAGTGTCACCCTTGCCCCTGGGGGTGGGGCACACTCCCTTCCTGATGCGTTTCTGGAGCTCAGCTGTGTCAGCTGCCCAGCAGGATCGTTCCTTACAGATCCTGGCACCGAGATCTGTTCCTGTTCTCAGGCTCTCCGTACTCAGAGTGGTGTGCACCTGTAGCAGGGATGAGGAGCTGGGAGGTGGAGCTGATGGGAAGCGATACAGGCGAGTGTGCAGCGTGCCAGCTCCGAGGGGACACAGCTCAGCCTGGCAAAATCAGATGCAAAACATCTCATTTGGCCAGAGATAACCCAGCAGATGAGGGAGGATGGGCTGGTTAGGCAGTGCAGGTTCACAGTGATGCCTGGAGAGGAATCAGACACAAGAGCTGCACTGCACTGCGTATCCCGTGTGGAGTCAGTTGTTATCCTAGTGCTCATCACCGTCTCCCTGAGCGTCTTCTTCAAGCAGTGATGAGACCGAGAGTGAACCAAAAAGGGAGACAAAGTTCTGTGGGAAAGGAAAAGGGGTGCAGGGGTGGTCATGGGGGGAGCTGAGCCTCCAAGCTGCAAATGAAGCACCCAGGAAATGGCTGCCCACGGAGGCAGGTCCTGCTGTTCTCTGTCGATGGCAGTGCAGGTGGTTCCAGCAGGGACAGCAGGGATCAAGTGTGCAGGGGAGAGGGAAGGAAAAGCACTGTGTGCTTAACAGGATTACCCTCCACTGAGAAGGAGTTCCCCAGATAAATAAACCCTGCTACGAGGCACACGTTGGGGTTTCTGCTGCCTTCTCCCCACCACTGCTTCAGTTCCCACCTTTGTCCAGTTTCCCAAATTTGCCAGACCTGTGGTGGCCTGGAAAAAGGCACAGCAGGCATGGGAACCACAGCAGGCACGAGACAATGTGAAGAGTGAGCAGAGGCTGCAAGCAGCTACAACACCAGGCCATTCCTAAAATCCAGTGATGCCTTAAGTTTTAACTCTTACGTTTTTTCAAAATTCTGTGTTCCCAGTGTGTGACTCTGAGCTGCCTTGCAGCCTGTCAGCTGCTGCTCTCTCATGCTCACACAGACATAACAAAGCCTCTCCAGGCCTGCTCTGCAAGGACACCCAGCCCATCCCAGGCCCAAAATGTGTAACCCAGCACCTTGAGAAGGGGGGCGAGCTGAGGGGCAGTTCCATCATTAGCTAAAGTTTAATTGGGGAATTTATGCTGATCTGCAAATGGACCAAACCTGTAACAGTGTGAAGAACTCGTGACTTGTCCATCTCAGGTGCAGCCTTTGGCCTGCCCAGGGTGTGCCTCTGAAGGCCTTTCCAATAAATATCCACCTTTATTCCCTTATTTCTGTCTAGTCTCTGTTTCCAGGCTGGCCTCTTCAGGCATCACCAGAGTGACTCCCTTGAGGCCTCTTAGGGGTGGGATTTATTTATTTTTTTTTCCAAACCTAAGATGCTGTTTGTCAATGGAAAGATGATGCAGGCTGGGGACCATGCTCAGCTGATACTCTGCATTCCTGCTGGGACACGAGATGGACACAGAGCTCTGACTCCTCAGGAGGTGTTGGAGGCACAGCTGGGTTCAGCATCACTCACCCTGCTCCCAGAGGATGTTAGAGCTCTTGACTGGGCTGGTATTATCCTGTGAAACAAGGAATGGTACAGATACTGTACCATACCTCTCTCCTCCTTCCCACCCCTTTCCCAGTTCCCCTCCATTTTTGTACCAGCACTTCCAGGGAAGAAACTGCATTGTCTAACCCAGATTTGCACTCTGAATAACAAGTGGAGCATTTCAAGGAAATGCAGGGGGGGAGGAACAGAGCAGGGGGAGGTCCTGAGGTGCTCAGGAGTTGGTAAATCAGCAGTGCACAGTTTCTGAGAGCATGAACAGGAGTACCTGGAGAGCTCAGCAGCCACACATTAAGAGCTGCCTGCACTCTGTAGACCCCTGTAAGGAACTCAGAGGAGCCCTGGGAGCAGGGAGGAGCAGACAGGGTGCACAAAGAGCTTGTGGGGGGAAGGCATCCCCGCTGTGGGAAGCCAGGTAGGTCTGCAGCAAAGTGTGGCACTCACAGACCTGTCCAAGACACACACGGGCAAATATCAGCCACTAGGGAGGAGCCTCGGTGTATGAAAGTCCCTCAGAGTTCTGCAGTGGAGCACAATGAGAACCAAAGCTGGATCTTCGTCATATTTTTGCAGGAATTTTCAGGTTCCTTTAGGCTACAGACCCTGGTGCAGAGTAGTGGGGGGGCTGTTGCTTGCTTGCTTTAATCTAGAAGCAGTTCCAACAGCACAGAGCCCGGTGTGGATAGCAGAAACTCAAGGTCTTCTGCTGAGGGAGGGAATTTGTTGGGACAGATGGAGGCACGTTGAGTCCTATGGGAGAGCAGTGGTGCAGGCTGCTGGGCTGAGAGGGGGACATGGAGAAGGGTTTGGTGCTGTGCTGCATCCTGCAGGGAATATACAAGAGGATAAAGTGAAGAAGACTCTAGAAATTACTTCCTCCAGGAAGCTGGCAAATTTATGGAAGGGTCACTCCGACCGCAAGCTGTCCGTGCTTTTCTGCACCAGTATTGGAAGGAGCATTGCACAACTTTGTCCTGCTCCTTACCCTGGCCTCTCCAAGCCTCTGGCATGGCAGGCTGATGGGGAGGCAGCTGGCCCAGCCCCTGTTCCACACAGCAGGACACTTTCCAGTCAGACAAGCCCCGGCTCGATAGCGCACAACGCTTTCACTTTGCAAATCACTCGTGGCATTTCCTGTAAACACCATCGGCACCTACGGGCTGTGAGCAGGGAAGCACAGTGACATTATAAAATGCCTCCTGAAAGGGCAGCCCTGCCTCCTGTTTTCCATTATTTTCCAGTTTCCATGTTTGGAAGAGATAGAAATTGGAGTAGGGAGTGGAGTGTGGGGGAATCCAGTGCTGCTTGAGAGGAGGGCAACCCTATCAGAACCTCAGGACAGTACTTCCCAAAGCTGTCCAAAACCCTGGTGTGGAGCATTTCTTTCCCTAGAAAACTATGGATGAGAAAAGATGAGGAGTGCTCTGACTGCTTACCAGTTTCCCATCCAGCTTCTGTACACACTGTGCCTGAGGAAAAAATGCTTGTGGTCTAAATGTCAGGGTAGAAGGCAAGCCTGGAGAGGACATACAGGCAAACAGAGCTGCAATCTAAATAAAATATTAGCAATTTCCATGCTTGAAAGTTCCCCAAAGTGTAACACTGGATTAAAAAATGACTTAAGTATTTTGATTTGAAAAGGAATGAGACAATAGGCAGGCAAAGAAACCTCAGCCTCCCGTGAGGTCTATTTGTCTTCTGATATCTTTGTTTTCAGGTTCACTGGGGAGGGGCTTAACCATCTCCCTAGGACCGTGGCACGTAGAAACCGCATAAAAATTGACGTCTTGGATTGTCATGTGACTGCAAACACCCAGGCACTTAGAAGGCAACAAACATCACAAGATTCAGGATTCATCATAAGAGCGAGGAACCATCACGTAATTTGCCACTAGCACAAAGCAGAGCTGACTGACAGTGTCACCTTACACTGGCATAAACTAATGAATTGCTGTAAAAACAGGCTCCAAGGACTTTTGAAAGTCGAGCTGATTTTCCCCTTGTTTGTTTTATGGTGTCCTCAGTCAGGACAAGGGGAGTCACCTTGCCAGGAGGTTTATAAAGACCCATTTTTTTCCCCTCAAAGGCTCACAGTCCAGTGTGTGATGGGGTCCAGTAAAGGGACTGACAGGACCAGAGCAATGAGCCAAGAAGATATGTAAAGACTGGACATAAATCATTGCTCTGGAGTGCATAGAGAAAAAGACAAAACAATTATCTGCGTGATGCACTATCACAAAAAATGTGAAAGTTAAATAGGCACAGGCAGCTAATTCAACCTGGCAAGGTCTGTGGCTGTGCTGGGGCTGGGCCAGAAGGATCAGTGCCATCTGGTCCACAGCCGTGATGGAGGCTTCGATTAGAGGAGGAGCATTAGTGGATGGATGATGCCGGGGCAGATGCAGGGCAGGCAGAAGGGGCCAGAAAAGGGAGACACTGCGAGACACAGTCAGGTGGCAGCACATTTGGAATTATTTTGGAATGAAATATCCCAGGCTTAATTTGATTCCAGATTTCTGAGCCCATTTCCACTGAGTTCCGCCCTTTTCTAAGAGCAGTCAAAACCCTCTTTCTGCTGCTCATCACAAGGGAGTGTGGTGGTCTCTTATAAAAGAGTCCAAATACTCTTTTTCAGACCACAGCAATCTGAGACTATCCCAGGGGGAATTTCTGATACTCTCTGCTCCTGCAGATTAGCCTGGAAAAGGGGAAGAGACTCCTAGTAGAGTCTAGTAGAGTACTACTCCTAGTAGAGTAGTAGAGAGGAAAACTAGTTAATCTGTATTTCTAAACCTCCAAGAACCCGAATCTGTTCTGACTCAGCAGGATCAAAATATTTGTATTTGGGCAGGTTGGATTCTCAGCCCAAACCTCCCGCTTCCTCTCCAAAACCACTGTGCTCCCACACACCGAGCTTTGTGTGGGATATTTCCTTGCTGCTCTGAGTGTCATCTGAAACCCTCAGGTTACACATTGACCCACGGTGTCATGCCCAGTGAGCAGGAACACTGGCAAACAGGCAGGCACAGTGCATGGCCTGCCTGACACACCTCCCCAGGGCGGCCAGCAGCTCTCTCAGGCTCTGATGGACAACTCTGAGAAGATTTTTGCCTCCTACCAGCAAAGTCTCCAGGGGAGATGGCAAAGCAAGGGGCTGGATCGTCATACAGCTAGCAGAGAATCAGAGGATATTTTGGGCTGGAAGGGACCTTAAAGATCGTCTCATTCCAATGCCCTGCCATGGGCAGCGACACCTCCCACTAACACAGGTTGATCAGAGCCTGTCCAGCCTGGCCTTGGACACCTCCAGGAAAGGGTTCCTCAGTCTTTTCCTGGTATCCCAGCTATCCCAACCTTCACGAAAGTGTTTTCTCAGAGGGTACCAGGACAAGCAGGACCCTGCTTGAGGATGAAGAGCCCATAAAAAAGAACTTGGAGGAGTTTTGTGCCACTTCCCATTTCAGTGGAGGACATCAGGATGCAGAGAAGGGGGGATGGTCCCTAGAGACCAGGCAGCTGGGTGCAAGGGTGACCCCAGCACCAGCCATGCCCTCGGTGGCAGGCACCATCCTGCAGGATCCACACGTGGCAGACAGACCTGGGGGGCTCTGGAGGTCCATGGACAGCCCCCAGCAGAGTGAGGGGATGAGCCAGGGTCAGGGTCCACTGAAGAGCTGAAGGAGACGGGGCTGAGGGCAGGGCTGGAGACAAGATGCCTACAGCACAGACCTCAGGGCTATCCAAGAGACAGGGCTGGAGACAGCCACACCTAAACCTGAGGCCAGGAGGAGACTGGAAGCCCCAGGTGGGGTTGAAATGAGCTCAAGAACCCATGGCCAGGGTGTGGGGGGAGGCTCCTGGTGAGACTGGTCAGGGCTGTCAAGGATTATTAAGAGCCCTGTGCTGGTTTTGGCTGGGGCAGAGTTAATTTTCTTCGCAGTGGCCGGCGTGGGGCTGTGTTTGGGTTTGTGCTGAAGCAGTGTTGGTAGCACAGGGATGTTCTGGCTGCTGCTGAGCAGCTCTCACACAGAGCCGAGGCCTTTTCTGCCCCTCAGCCCAGCGAGGGGGCTGGGGGTGCACTGGGAGAGGGGAGGGGACACAGCCAGGACCCCGGGGATGTCCCACACCATATGGGGCCGTGCTCAGCACAGAGAGCTGGGCGAGAAGGAGGAAGGGGGAGATGTTTGGAGCGATTCATTTGTCTTCCCAAGTCACTGTTACCTGTGATGGAGCCCTGCTGGCCTGGGGATGGCTGAACTCCAGCCTGCCCGTGGCAAGTGGGGAACGAATTCCATGTTTTGCTTTTCTGAAATGTGCAGCTTTTGCTTTACCTGTTAGAATGCCTTTATCTCAACCCAGTTTTCTCACTTTTACCCTTCCAATTCTTTCCTCCATCCCACTGTGGGGAGTGGGTGAGTGGCTGCGTGGGGCTGAGCTGCTGGCTGGGGTTCAAGCACGACACACCCTCGGGGCTCTGGCAGATGAAAACACCATGGGAAGAGGGGTCCATCTTCTTTAAAAGCATGTTCTTTCTCTCTCCTTAGCTCACCTCCCTGATTCGAGGTGTTTCTATGGAAGTTATCAGCTCCTTAACCAGTGCCTGCAGCCTCACCTGCACAAGTGGTCTTTTGTGCAAAGCCTGCCCTCACACCAGAGAGATCTTCCTCATACAGCTGACCTCTGTTCTTCAGAATCAGCTCCTTAAAGCATGAAACGCACTGCTTAAAAACGAAATACACCCCTAAAAACAATGTTGGTGGAGGTGCGGAGTCCAAAGTTAGGAAATGCTGTGATTAAGGCCACCTGTGCAGCCTTTCTTCATCCCCCTCGTGTGTCTGTGTTGGGAAACACTCTCTAACTGCCTGCTCCACGGTGTCTTACTCACTCAGCTCTCAAGGTGGGCAGTGCGCTGCTGTCTGGTCTCTGACCTGCTCTGTACCCACTGACACTGGGCTTTGTGCGCTGCACGCTGCTCCAGCCCTGCTCAAGAAATGATTATTTCACAGCTTTTCCCGAACTCCCCATCATTAATGTGCCAGGGCACGTGCAATGGGGGTTTGTCCAGCTTCACAGAAGTCCATTTAAAGATAGAAAGCCAGCAAAAGAGAAAATGAATGAATATTCCATTTTTGGCACTCAAACTGGGGGTGTGAAACTCCCAGAGCCTCAGCCTTCCCAATGCTAAAGTATCTTTAAGGACAGAAACCACCAAATTCAGCTGAATTAAAAAAAACACCCCTCAGCATCTGTGCTAGTCAAATCCCAGTGCCCCTACTTGTAGCCAAACCAAAGGAACAGCTGATTACTTCTGGGTTTCAGCCACTTTTTAGCGTCTTAACAAGAGCTTTGCAGAATAGGTTGCAACAGAGTTCTGTTACTAAAAGACAAAAGATATTTGACATTCAGACTGCTTCCTTCAGGGGAATTAAGGCACTTATATGTACTTTAAGATGCATGTTAGATACACTGAAAGATACACTTATATGTATTTCATACATATTGGGTACTGAGCTACACACAACCAAAAAAATGAAATTAGACAGTATTTTTCAGGAGACTGTGTTGGCTGTGTCCAGGAGTGCTATTTTTCTCAGGGCATTACATGCTTTTCTTCATGCTCTCTGCTGGTTTGACATCCTGGAGCTGGGAAGAAGAATGAGAGGTCAGCAAACATCTTTGTTTCAGTCCCATCTTTCTCTCCCTCTCAGCTCCCTGTTCTCTCCTGTGGCGAGCCAAAGTCCTCACCATTCCAGCTGTCCTTTCCTGAGCCAGATCCATCATCCTTGGAGCTGGCTGCACTCACTCTCTCTGCCATCCAAAGTCTCACAAGCTGAGTGGTAGCCCCTCAATTCACCAGGCACAACACTGGGTGCCCTCAATTGCTCTGCCAGGCACCAGCCTCTGCCCCGAGCCTAAATCCTGTCTTCATCCAGCTCCTACTCTTTGAATAAGGTCTCCTTTTGGCCCTTCAGCCTCTGTTCGGCCTTGTCTCCTCCAGGAGACAATCCAGCCTTTCTGTAATCGCCGGGCCCTGTTGTGCCACTGAAAATCCTGCAACACCGGTATAAATCACGGCTTCCTTGGGTAACCTCTGTACTCTGCAGCCTTGGTCCTCACCCATTCTCAGGCTTTTCTCTCAAAATCTCGGGGAAAACCTCAGCTCTCTCCTAGTGATCCCATCTCCACCTCCCTTCCTAGACATCCCCTCCTCCATCCTTTCTCTGAGTCAGACCAGCCTTTCAGCCTTGCTTCCAGGAGCTGTCCTCCTAATCCCTGTATTCTTTCCTGCCCTGCTCATGTTCCTAATCCTTCCTGCAGTCTCCCAGGCCTCACTCCGCTCTCTTTATAGATCTGACTTACCATCTTCTAGTCCAGTTTCGTCTCTTCAGCCTTCGGGCCTTCTCTTTACAAGAGAAGGTTCACAATCTGAGTAGGTTTTCCAAAAAGGGGGAGGAACCACACCCCATAACCCAGGTATATACTCATTTATGATGTTATGTACCACCCAGGCAGTGATGTGATGAGCTGACAGTGTCTATGAAGTTATTCACATATTTCTGAAAAACTGGACACACGTAGAAGGTCAGGCAGCAAAACACCCAAACTGTACACAGAGTGAATGCTCTTCCCTTTCCTCAGACGTTTTTCAGCTTAGGAAGGAAATACTATGTCTGTATGTGCACAGGACAGGCTACAGGTGGGTGTTCTGTGGTTTTTGTTTTGTTGTATCAGGAGCAGATAAATTTGCATTAAGGGCAGACACAAAGGTAGACTGAGCAGACAGATTAGGTACAATCACATCAGGTGATGTAGGAATGCCCCCCTTTTTTCCCCAGTTCATTATCCATTTAAATGAACATTTGACTGAAAAAACATAAAACCACCAGCAGTTCTCCTTTGTCTGGGCAGTGTGAAGCCAGAGTACAACCAGCTCCTACCCTTTCTAAAACGAGGGTGACCAGAGGTGAATGACAGAAGAGCTGAAGAAATTTCTTGGATGATCTTTATCAATCAGCCCAGCATCACTTGGCATAGCTAATTCCACCCACCACAGGTTTGTTTTGAAAGCAAGATGATGCCATGCCCTGTTGTGGATGCACTGTTTAGGCATGTTACAGTATTGCCTAAGCTCAGCAGGAAAGGGAATAACATTGCTAAGGGCAGGTGATATCATCCCTGACTGAGAGCAAGGACGTGTCTTTCCCAGCACCCATGGGGAGAAGAAACACTGACAGCAGTAAGCAGTGAGGAAGAGAGGAATTGCATGGTGGTCCTCATTCAACAGTTCCCAAAACATGCCCAGTCTCCAGCTCACGAGTAGTCCTTGATTGAGGAGGTTTAGCTCATGAAAAACCTCCTTGGTTTAGGGTCAGCACTAAATCATGGCCGTAATAATGTGTAAATACAGGGTGGGGACCCTGTCCTAAAGCTCACCAGGCTCCCAGCAAGGATCCAGCTGTCTGCCACGGAGATGGGGATGGGAAGGAGCAGACCGACTGCCGAAAAGTCACAATTTATTTCTGTGCAGTGCCCCAGTTTGTAACAGAATGCAATTACCTATTCAGTGTGTCAAAGAGGCAAAATCCTTCAAGGCAAACAACTTTTTTTTTCTCCCAGCTGAAACACAATTATTGTATGAAGGCTCAGTCACCCATTTCTTCAAAGGATGGGATCAAATGGGAAGCAGTCACCTGGATTTGGGGTTCCCATACCATACCAGGAAGGGGGAAAAGGCAGAGAGAGTCAATCCCATAAGTTTCATAGGCTGGAATCCAACAGGTGACCCAGAGATTTTCCAAGCAACAGTAGATGAGAAGTGATTTTTAAATAAAGGAAAGGAAAGAGAGCGAGAGAGAAAAAAATTCCTATTTCCTTTGAAAGCATCTGTGTTTGGGAACAAATAGGAAGTAAACACCTAAAGTGGACATTTACACCTGAGTTAGCTGCTTCTGGAAGGAGGAGAGAAGCGGGCATTTCTGGAACACAGCTTGTCTCATCCTCATGTGGAGGTCTGAAAGAGATCAGATGATTCACACCATGGAAAGTCCTGCTTTTCCTCCCTGGCGATAACGGGAGCCCAGAGCGACTGGTGCAAACCCCACCTGCAGTGTCCCCAAGTGCCTGTGAAAGGCCAGTCCCCATAAGAGGCTGAATCACATTGGTTTGATTAAAAAGAAATCGTACAGACTGAGACAATTGTCTTCAGGGTCACCTCTTGCTGTATCCAGGCTTTCCTTGGAAAAATGTGCAGTTGACAGACCTGTGTCTCCTTGTTTGGGAGGAGGCTGGGCAGAGCCACAGGTTCTGCTGGGAAAGGATGAAGACTCTGACCTTGGTGACAATAACAGAAAGGAATGGAAAAAAGCCCTTCATGCTTCAGAAGTTGCTAATTGAGACTTCTAGCAGTCATTTGAGGAAATCCCTCCTTGCTGAATAACCTTTAAGCAGGAAAGCCGTGGCTGGCTGAGCTTTCTGACGTGCCCTGGTACGTCACTGGGAGAGCAGCGGGGTTCATGGGCACGGCTTTGGGAACTCCTTTCACTGCATCCTCTCCCAGAGCTGGGTGAAGGCAGGACAAAGCCCATGGAAAGGATGCAGAAAACAGCCCATAAGAGAGAGGAGGGGGAGCCTTTGATTTCCTAGTGCTTTTGAACACGACCATCTGGGCTCTCCCTCCCCCTGTCCTCATCCCTAGGGATTTCTTTCCCTGGACTGAAATGCGGGCCAGCAGCAAGAGGGCAGGAAGAAGAGCACAGCAGCTGAAACTTCTGTGCTGCTTGAAAGGAAATGTGGTGGTGTGCTTTAGACAGCAATTGTCCTGCTATTTCCCTCACGTAATGGTGCTTGCTCCTTAGGAGGGCAGGCACGTGGATGTGGGGCCGGATTCCAGCTGAGGGCCTTGGGAAGCAGCCTTTGGGTGCACTTGGGAGGACACAAAGCAGGAAGGTCTTGTTGAACTGATCAGGCCAGGTGTTGGTTGGTTCCACAGAGAGGCTTTCAAGCGTCTGGGCTCAACGCTTCCCAGAACCTGTTTTAGCCAGGACCTCCACCACCGTAATCTACTCTATCCTGGCCTTCATTCATTTGATAATATTATTTGTACACCTTGGCTGAACACCTCTGGTGTTCTCACCGGCCAGGAAAGCATCGTATCGTCCAACCTTGGCAATTTCCAGCCTGGGGAGGGGCTGCCCAGGGAGGTTTGGTGTCCCTGTCCCTGGAGGTGTCCAAGGAATGACTGGACGTGGCACTCAGTGCTCTGGGCTGGGTGACAAAGTGGTGATCAAGCACAGGTTGGACTCGATGATCTCAGAGGTCTTTTTCAACCTTAATGATTCTGTGATTCTGTGATCTATGGCAAGGATGGCTTTTAAAAGAAAGATAACATTTCTGTTTTACCTGGACTTTGAATTCATGTGTTGCTGTTGTTCTTGTTGCCACAACAAAAAAGAGCTCTTGGTTTTCTCATGTGCTGTTCTTGGTGAGCTTTTTGCCAGAATAATCCTGTGAGGTGTGAGTCCCACAAACCTCAAACCTTTTTATTTGTTTTAATAGCAAGGAGTTTACCACAATGAGCTGTCCATGTTCCTGTCTCCTTTATTTTGTTCTGCCTTCTCTTTCATAGGAGCAACTTATGCAAATTCCTTTCTTGAATAAAAGAATCGCCATCAAGCATTTTGAAACCAGCAAATTGTACCTCCTCTAGGCAGCCAGAAACCCTCCCCACCTGTCAGATTTCTTTTTTTTATAGGCATGTGTAACACACAGTGCAACCCTGAGCCCAGCACCTCTGCTTAATGACGCCAGTCTCAATCATAGGCCTAAATTACCAGGTGTTTGGCACCACGTATTCAAAGCATAACCTTGAAAAATAAAATTGTAAGTTTGCAGAATTTGACTGATACAAACAGCTTGTAATCAAAAATGTAGGGAAAAGGTGAATAAAGAAAGCAAAAAGTTTCACTTATTTTTTAATAGTTTTTGGAATTTCAACAGGATTATTTATTCAGCACGTGGAGCATGAGACTTCCTATTTACTTTTTAAATGTGTGGATAAACATTTTTCCCCTAGTCTGATGACCGACCAAAAAAAGTAGAGGAAAGTGTTCAGACCACATTGTGTTTTCAATCTTCCTGAAACACAGTAAACCCAAAGAATTGCTGGATGTTGGACATCAATATTCCATCTGTCCCAGATAAAACATTTTTCTTTTAGGTCATGAAGGAAGTGAAGAACTCGTTTCCTGGGATGCTTGAGGAGCAGATGTGCTCCCTTATCTAACAGCCCAGCAGTCACATCATTTATCTGGGGTGCAGGAGATCTGATATTTTCCCTTTCTCCATGCAAAGGAGTTTGACCCCGCACCTTGTGTCCTTTAGATGACTGTCCTGAACGTATGAGATGACAGTCAGGAGCAAAGGGAGCAAGGAGGGCACAGCTCAGTTTCTCCTGCTGACGTTTCACTTTGCATGACAACTTCAAGCCTCCGCTTAATCAAAGATGCGGGCTCCTGTTCCATCTGCCACGAGTGTACCTCTGTCACGAGGGTAGGATTTCATCCCTGCCCCTCTGAGCATGGAACTGAGCCCCAGTTCAAGTCTGCTCTCCACCCCACTCAGCCTCCAGGCTTTCAGCTCCAAAGCTGTTTGGGTTTTTACTCAAACTGCATGAGCTCAGCTCAGATCCGAGCCATGCAGCTGGGCTTCACTTTGAGGGTGTAAATGCCCAGTTTAGTACTGAGGGTTTGCCCTAATATTCACATTGTGTTGACACAGCTACACCCCTGACGAACCTGGAGTTCCCCTAGAGACTTCCCACACAGCACTGCTATATAGAATCATAAAACAATAGAATTGTTTGGGTTGGAAAAGACCTTTAAGGTCATTAAATCCAACCTTCAACCCAGCACTGCCAAGGCCACCACTAAACCAGGTCCCTAAGCGCCACACCTACACATCTTTTTAAACACCTTCAAAGATGGTGACTCTACCACTACCCTGGGCAACCCTTTCCAATGCTGGAGAACCCTTTTCATGACGAAATTTTTTATAATATCCAATCTAAGTTTGGGATGCTGAGCAGAACAAACCCAGAATCTGAATTTCTGAGGCTTCCTGTACACATCCAGTAAGAACCAGCAATACAGCTTGTGCTGTTGGATGATGCATCAGTTGTTCTTGACTTTCAGTCCAGTTCCACCGAACGCCTGTATTTTTACAGTAAGTTTTAAATATGTATAATATTTAAATATATATAATATAAATATGTATAATATAAATGTAGTTGGTAACAAGAGGGCTTTTGAAAAGCAGCAGGTTATCTGGGCTTGTTGGGAAAGTTTTCCAAATGTTCCTAGTCTTCATGGAGTCAGAAGAGGCAGAATGTCTGTGTTTTGGAGCTGGATTATTCTGCTGGTTGCTGACAAGCTACCAAATTGCCCAGAGTAGGCTTTGTGCTCTGCAGTACTGTAGCTGTCTCACATGCACTGTGATTTACAGCAGGTCCTAAGACCCAAGGTGAAAGCCCCTGGTGAGCCAAAGCCAAGAGTCTCACTGCACCACCTGCTCTGTGGACTGGCATTTTACCTGGCTTGAGAAAAACCCACCAAAGAGAAGATGGGAAACGCTGCCAGCAGTGCAGCCTGGAATAAAACAAACCCCCCCAGACTCTCAGTGGAAACGCAGTGGGAGCTGCTCTGATCCCTCTGCTCCTTCTGTAGGACTGTGTTGGAGCCGGAGAGCTTTATCTGAGCATCTGAGCTGTGGCTGGGAGAACACAGCCTGCTGAGGTGCTGACTAAGGCTCGGGTTCAGTAAATAGCAATGACGTGACCCTTTCTGTGCCAAAGCTACAACAAACACAGGGTCAGAAGCTGGTGAAGAAGCCGGCAGGACCACGCCAGACCATTTAAAGTGGTCTGCTGATACACACCTTAAGCGTATTACATAGCTGAAAATTTCTGCCCACTTAAGAATTTCGAGTGACCACACCCAGGAATATGTTAACACTGTTGTAATTAGGGGTGGGACAGCTGGTTCAGATAAAATAAAAAACAACCTGAAACTACACCCAAAACTTTAATGATTCTCTCTCATCCTGCCCTGTGTTGTTTCGCCTTTAATGTTCTTTTCCTCTTCCACACACCTTTCCAGTTTCGAACGAAGAGGAAGCAGAAATACTGACAATTGCACGGAAGGCTCCCCTCATTTCAGTGACCAAAACCAGCAAGTACTGCGAATCTCATAAGAAGCCAAGACCTTAAATCTTCAGCATGTTTTACACAAATGATCTGGGCTTTATAATATCTCTCCCGCACACAAAATTTTTAGCCTCCCTCCAGGTTTCAACCAAAGAAAGGTAATTACCATTCACTAATCGCATTGGTGAGCAATCACATGTTCCTGATGATTGGCTACAACAGCCTGGAAACACCTTTCTTCCTAAGACCCTTCCCTGTCCCACTTCCTCACACAGGGGAATACAGATCAAGAGAGGATGTGGGGCTGCAAGACCTGCGTATTTCCATGGTTTTGCCTCTTGAGTCTGTACTCAAGGTTAAACTGGTTCTTGGATGTAGAATAAGGGAAGAAAGCCTTCCTGCCACCCTGAAGGTGAGACTGGAGAGAGGACAGGGCTCCTTCCTTCTCCTGCAGCATGGAGCATCATCCGCCTCCTAGGATCCCCGCTGGGTCTGAAGACTTGCTCTCTTTTTCCTGCATTTCTGGAAGCTCAGAGTGTTTTTGGTTCCTGAGCTGAGGTGCTTTCATCTGCCAGAGCATGGATTTGTGGAGGAGAGATGTGACGAGGGAAAGGCAGTCTAGGGACTGTTTAGTGGTCCCCACGGCAAATAACTTCTTATGTGTTTGTGTACAAATCATGTCTAATCTTTCCAGGTGACTCTGTGAGACCTAGCCATGAAAAGAAAAACAAATGGTGGCAGAAAAATTAAGATAGTGTTGAGACTTGACTAAAGGCATTATATTTTTATATGATTTATGATGTGGCCCTGAAAGGTTTATTTTTTTCTTTTTGTTGATTAAACCATTTGTTTGTTTTACCTTGACATTATCAGGAATGCTGCAGGTTCCTCTTTACATTTTGTTAGTGGCCAGCCTGCAAAAAAACCTTTAAGGAACTTGGCTTGAGGCAGCTCCTAAGGGCTTCAACAGCAGCAACAAAGGAGCCGAATCCTTCCCACATGGGCCAGGTTAGCTTGTCCTTTTGCCCCTGTTTCTGCTACTTGAGTTACATTTGGCTGTGTTAATTAACGTACAGTAAACTTCAGCCTGACTGAAAACGACTTCCCTTTCAGTTAGGTGGCATTTCTTTAATGGCAAAGTGTCCTCAGCTTCCTATGTTTCTTTCATGGTCTGTACTCTTCAAACAAATAAATTCAGCACAGCAAAACCCATGCAGGAAGCAAGCCATTTGCTAACAAGGAAACTACTCTGAAATTATGAGCACCTTTTGGATTAGAGGAAACTTTCTGGATTTGATCAGGAGCTAGTGAAAAACTAGGGTGCCTTTTTTGCCCTCTTTGAGCAAAATTTCCTCCATTTTCCCCCAGCTCAACCACAGACACAAATCTCTGTAAGAATCACCTTCCAAATTCCAATGTGATACCTATATATATATATATATATAAAGAGAATAGATCTATATTTGGAAAAAAAAAGTACTAAAAATTCCGCATGAAGTTTACAAGTTTCAGGCGCTAAAAGTACGAATTCCTGTGTCACGGGGAGTCACATGTGGGGGCTGTAAATGGGGTGGGAGCAAAGCACAGTCACTGACCCCAGCTCTGCACTCCCACCTGGGTTGTTGCTGAGGAGCTTCACATGGGTTTGATCCCCATGTGGGCCATTCACTTATGAGCTGGACTCATTGATCCTCGTGAGTCCCATCCAACTCAGAATATTCCGTGATTCTGTGATCTGATACCCCAATTTTGAACGCGAAGAGCAGCCAGGAAACACAAGTGGAGCCCAGCCCAGGCCACACCGTGTACCTACATTCCTGGCTCTCCCACACCACCCTGAAAGCCTCCATCCTCCAAGCTCTGAGAGCACCTGGCTTTTGGCAGGGAGGGCTCCCTGAGTGAGAGGGCTCCTGAGTTCCGCAGGCACCAAGTCAGCTCCTCCAGAAGGCACCGTGCTGCACACAGTTACCAGGACTCCTTAATTCCCACCTCTCACTGCACATTCTTTCCCCTTTCAGTTTTTCTCCCTCTCTCACACGCCATGACCTTGGTGGCGGAATGAGCACGCTTAATCAAAAAGGGAAGAAAAACAAGCGCAGCCTTGTGCCACCACCTGTAAGCTGCCCTGAATTCATTACCTGCATGGTGCCAGACAGTGACGTTCCCAGCCACCGCGAGCGAAGTACAAACACTACCTCACACCAAAGGCATGTGCGTAGGAACAAAAAAACAACAACAGGATTCCTGTACACATTACTTCAGTCTTGCAGACTTTCTTTTTTTTTTTTTTTTAACGTTATTTTGCCTCAACGTGGGCATTAGAGGCACGCTCTTGATTTATTTCATTATTTCTTCAGATACGCGTGAAGTTTGTTGGCGGGTTCAGCCGCTTTCTAAAGCTCTTCACAGAGTTTGAAGCAGCTGGACAGCTCTGCAAAATCATAAGCGAGGCTCCTTGTTGGTTTAAAAGCTAGGAAATATTAGAAGATGGCAAACACCAGATCATCTCCTTGCCTTCCAGCTTCTGAGCTCTTGAAGTGTGTGCTATCAAATTTCTAAACTTCCCAGCTATGGTCATAAGGGCTGGGAACTCGTGTAGCTTTTGTTTTAATCCCCGCTCCTGGGTGGCAGAGCTGCAGGTGGCTCTTGCTTTCTGAAGGAATTGCATGGAAGTTTTAAACGCAGGTAGCTTTTTAAAACACCAACCAAGGCAGTAGCTGTAACATGTTTGGCCAGGTTTCAGGAGGATTATTTTCTCAGCTTATCTAATGGAATGTGTGCCTCACTCATGGAGGCAGCTACCAGTTTTCCAGAGACAGGGGCATTTAGAAGTAAAATGGCATCAAGGAGCAGCCACTTTCCAGCTCCCCTGTCCTCATTTGCCCTTTGCAGAGAGTTTCAGCTTTCTGTTGTTTAAAAAGCTGGAGATGCAGCAGCGGGTAGGGACTGGACTGCATTTAAGCTGTTCGTACTGGGGTATCTGGTGACAATCCCCATTGTGAAACAGGCCACCACCACTAGCAACTAGAAAAAGCTTGGGTTGTGCTAAAGTTTGTACAGTCCTTTGTGCAGATGTGCCACATCCGAGCAGCCCATGCAGCTCATCTGCTCCATTCGCAGCATCCTCAAGGGCTGCCTGGGAGGTGGCAATAATATCTCATGGGTGGCTTCCACCTATGAAGAGCCCAGATTTATAGCCTGGACTAAATCAGCCTGGGATGAGGGATTTGGAATCACATTTCCATTCCTGGGGCACCCAGGCACCGTGCTTGCTGCTGTTTAGTTTTTGGTAGTTTCAGGTTCAGAGCAGTAATAAATTTAAAGGGAAAAGGTCACACTTTAATTATAAAAATACCCATTTTTTTGCTTCACAGTTCTCACTTTTTTTTTGCTCTTCCCAACATACCAGTCATCCAAGGATCGTATTTTACCACGTCTCTCTGCTATTTCCCAAGCCAAGGTTTGGTCAATGAAACATTAGATCATAATGAAACAGCAGCAGTTATGTGCTCAGAAATGCAAGAAGCCCTTTTTACTATGGTTTTGCTCTTATCCAATTTCAAAGGTTCACTGGAAGACTTGTGAAACTAACCCACTCAAAGTGTGAATCAAAAGCTTGGTCTGTGCTCATAAGCTGTGCTGGAGAAGGAAATCTGTCTGTCCTCTGTGCTGAGTCAAGCTATTAACCCACCCCAAACACATGTACGGGGAATTGACGGAGCACCCACTTCTTACCACGGCTGGCCTTGCTCCTGCCAGTCTGACACAGATCCTGGCTTCCACCCCCTCTCATCCACACCTCCCATTTGTTTTTCTCTAGCTCCCCTTTGCACTCTTGCCCTGGTGGAGTGGGAAAATCCGCAAGGCAGAGGCAGCCCAATGCCCACAAACTTCCAAAGTTTAGGCACTGGGCTCCTGCACCTTCCCAAGCCTCAGAGGCTTCCCAGTCTCTCTACAAAACACACGATTCAAGTCACTGCGATCAACCCACTTCTCCCCAGTGTCTGGCAAAGGAGAGCCCACCACTCAAATGCTCTCTCAGGCTGGGACCCTCTGATCTGCCTGCAGCAGAGTCAGCACCTTCTTCTGGGTCTTCCACTTTACAGCTGTTGCCCAAGGCCGGAGGTTGGGAGCAATAATTGGATTTGTGGCCTGCAAAGCACTGATCTGGTTGCTGTTGCCTTGATAGAAATTAAAAAAAAAAAAAAAAGTAACAATTAGAACTGGCCATCAAACCTCCACCCTTTCTACAACTGGATTAAAAAAAAAAACAAACACAAAAAAACACCCCAAAACAAACAGTAAAAACCCAAACACAACCACCAATTTTTTTTGGCCCAAATTATCAGTTGGGCCAAAAGTGCTTTGTTACTACTGAAAAGTCAGCATTCAGGGTATGATTTTCTGTGTTTGATTGAAAATCCCCAAAGTATCCAAAATACTATTTTCAAGAGGAAATTATTTTTTCATAGGAAAAAAACAAGCCCTAACTTTATTTTTTCCCTCCTCTTTCTTTTGCATCAGAAGAGTTCCACATACTGTCTAATAAAGTCAGATCTTGGGGTGAAATTATTTGCTGTAGGGAAGGCAAGGCCAGACCTCCTGTTTTGTTTCCTACCGAGGGACACTCTGTACTGGGAGTAGACCACCACATCTGTAGTTCCAGCTACACACAAAAACCTGGACAATGAGCAATCAGAGCCCAACAAAATGTTTTTTGAACATGATAAATAATAAAAGCAGAGATGGGAGAGATAAGTATCGTTTACATATTTAAATACTTAAAAACTTGACTCTGGTTGACGAATTATATTTAAAAAATGATTGAAGGAGAAAAACATTTTGAAAGGCATTGATATTTTAAAAGTTAGGCAGTGTGTTAATTTTAAGAACAGAGCTGTTGTTTCGTACTGTGTACATGTTAAATAGGAAAGATATACGGAAAAACTTTGCCCTGAAGATGAAACAGAGTCTTTGGTCTGAGCTTGCCTTTTGCTGCCTCAGAACAAAGTAGTGTTGTGTGGAGGGGTCACACTGGAGGAAAATAAAACCAGCCCCCAGAACATTTCACACCAGAGTTTTGCTCTTGTTATTTTTTCTTTATTGCAGTTCGGCTACCAGATCAAGGACGTATTACTTACATGTTATTTATATTTCTGTAATTAATGGGTATGAGCATTATTAGTGACCTCTTGCATCATCGTCACCACCACATGCTTTCATATTCAAAGTGTATCCGAGGGCCTAAGCAGGCAAAAAGGGAGCAAGCTGTTTGTTGTAGGAACAGCTCTTTCATTTTTTGCCGGGAAAACTCCTCGTGGCCTCCAGACACTTTATAAACGGGAGGAACCGCTTTGGAGAAGGGGAAGATGCTGATTCAGTTTCCTCCCCCTCAGAGAATGAGAGGGTGAAAATATCCCGTGGTCATATGGGCAAAACACTGAATTAAACTTCTTAAATGTCCGTTCAATTAGGCTTGAAGGAAGGTAGCTTAGTATTCGAGGATAATGTGAGTTATTTACAAGGGATTGTCAGTTATATAAATATTCCCAGCCTGTTATCCAACCATTCCCCATTAATTGCTTGGTACTTCTGTTAACTTCTGCAGCTACCCTGCACCAGGCTTGTAGCCCTGGACACACACTCAGCTCTTGGCTGGTTAATCCCTGTGTCCACGCCAGCCTCAGCGTTTCCTGAGTGCTTTTTCCTGCTGCTCCCATCGCCTCAGTGCTCCACACCCTCTCTCACAGATTTTGGGATGGCAGTCTGCTCCTGCTGCTGCCCGGGTATTCCGCCTGTGCTTGTCCTTCTGGGGAGAATCCAGCCCCGACTGAAACGCACACGAAAGCCCCCGACAAGGATGCTGATTTGTTTATACCCCTTTATTACTTAATGCAGGACATAAAGCAGCTCATCTGCTGCTAAGGGGTTCCAGCTCCCCCTCCTTCCGAAGCACGGGTTCGGCTTTCCATGGGACTTCTCAGGAAAGAAGGGAGCTCATGATTGAGATTACTGTCAGAGATTGTGAGTTTGCCCAAAAAAGGAGAAGAAGGTTTGAAAACCTCCCCTTCTCACCCCTACATTTATATTTTTTACAGAAGAGCAGGTCTGGAAAGGTGAGGGGGTGGCACACAGCACTTTCCCATTTGTCAGACAGTGAGAAAACGCAGCCAAACTCCTCATCCAGCAGTGACCCATTTACCTTCAGGCAGAGATGGAGATCTCATTAGATACTGTAAAACATCCCAAAACTTTTCTTTAATTTTTTTTTTTCTTCTCTCACAGCCTGGGTGTTCATAAGCCTAAACCTGTGTATTCTCACCTGCCCCTCTGGCTGCGCTAGGTTCACCCATTGCAGTGCCTCTTTCTACCAGAAAAATCAGTTGTTTTGAAGAAAAATATAACACCAAAGTGGGCTGACAAGCCATTGAGACATTTGAAGGTGCTTGTTAAAGCTTTAAGAGCATAAAGTTGCTTCCAACAAATATGACAGCAGCAACAAAAAAATGTCTTGGGCTGCAAGACCACTGGGCTGGCGAACAAACAGATTTTTGTGAGGCCCTTTTTGTAAATATAATTTACCCTCTCTTCTGTAAAACTCCTTGTTCTTTTGTTTTCTTGAAAAAGGATTTCTGCTTCTAACAGAGCATTTACTTTCAGGTCAACAAACATGCTGCGAGAACTGTGGCAGTGGGGACTGGAATGACAGCAAAGCTCTGCTTGGGGAAAAAAGGAGGGAGTATCCAGTCCAGGCAAAACAAGGTAATACACCCACATGTGGGTGATGAATCATGAAAACAAGAAAGAATTAACCCTTGAGGCCTATTTTAGCTACAAAATAAAGTTTTCCATGAGAGAAAAGCAGACAAATCAGGTGTTGGTTTGCAGGATGGCCAAGCTGGAAAAGGGATCCTGGGCATCCCCAGGGTCTGGGTGGAAGCTCCGTCCTGCCTGCGAGCTGCTTTCTGCAGTCCTGGATCCTAAGGCTGTTTTCCAAACATCACTTGACAGCACAGGATTCACCAGCCTTAAAGTTGGAAGGAGAAAAGTGTTAATGGCAGTGCTGATCTGACCAGTTCATGTCTTTGTTTGGAAGAATGTGCTGCTCTTCAGATGTTAGCACGCTCATAGTTAGTTTTAATTCCTGTTCCTTTTTAACCTTAAAAATAAAGCATCTCTTTCACAGAAGACTTGCAGCCAACTTAGACCAAGGATGTCCAGTGTCCACCCAACTCCAGTGGAGTTCCTGAGCTGAGAAATGTTGTTATCCAGCTATATGACAATTCATCTGACACCAGTAAAGTGCTGCTATGTAGTTTGGGATTTATCAATCAGGAATTCTACATGCTAAAGTGCATGTATGTATGTGTGTGTGTGTGTGTGTGTGTGTGTGTGTAAGGGGAGTAATCTTTCCTTGTTTCTTTGCAAAGGAAGCCCATGAGCACCACAAGTTGGTTTCTGAGACAACTTAGGTTGAACATCTTTGATAGAGATTCAGGTAAAGGACTGGTGCCCACTGAGAAGTTTAAAAAGTTAAAAGTTCCAGGGTTTTCAATGGAAATAGAAAAAGTTTCAGGAAAAAAAAAAAAAAGAAGTGCAAGTTATTGTATCTGGAGGCTTTATCCACCCACCCCAACTATTCCAGTTGTAAGCAAACTTCAGAGAGGGGCTTACCTTGGCAGAGCAGCTGTTAATCTAAATTCTGATACAGCTGCTCTGTCCCAGTCACTCAGACCTGCAAAGATGCTTGCTGATCTCCCATGGGAATTAATGCTGTCAGGTGACTGTGATCATAAAAATGCAATGAAGAGCAAAGCTTTCAGTGTTTCTTTTCTGTTTCCCATGCAGAGGGATAAAGTACCCCAGAGACAGCAGGCTGAAATTTCTTCTTTGACTTGCATCCCAGCAGAACTACCTACTGAAATCCTCCACAGCAGCCCTGCCCTTAGCAGAGTCTGTGCTGATGACAATGGCCCCTTCAGGTCTCACCAGGAGCCTAATTTATCCAGCAGTACCTTGGTTCTCACCACTGGCCAGGTGGCCTAAGGAAGTAAAGTTCTAATTTTAGTCTGAGACAGAAAAGCAAGCAGCTACAAAAATACCCCCATTTTCACTTGTCACCCAAATGGTCTCTATAGAATCCTAATTTTCATACCAAAAGCCCCTTTTCAGAAAAGAACTGCACCAAGGAGAATCACACCACGTTTTCCAGTCATGGAGGCTGGAGGATACTCACTTGGGAGTACGTTCACAAAACATTTATCTGCATTTTTATGGTTTTGACTCCAATCCTGAGATTTTCAGAAACATTTCTCCATAACTCCATATGAGCTTGAGCACCAAGGTCACATCCATCTTCTGCCTGACCCAAGACCAGTGGCAGAGCAAAGAGGGAGAATGTGGATCTTCTGGAAACTATGAAAGTAAAACAATGAGCTTCCCATAAACCAGATTGTTTTCAGAAACACACAGACATTCATTTTTTGTGGGTGTTAGAGCTTCATCACAGGTCCCTGCAAAGCCCTGAGAGGATCCTCTGCTGTGTGGGGTCTGAGGATGATTCTAGAGATCCCCTTCCAAGAAGTTCCAGATGTTCCCATTGTGGGACAGCTGCTCCAGAGCATCAGTTTCATCCTTAGTGTTGCCCCTCACACCTAAGGCAGGTCAGACAAATTGGAGCAAAACAACTTTGCTTATTTTAAACTGAATTCAGTCTCATCTCCCTTCTCCAGACTTGTAGTGTCAAAATAATTTTCTCCCCTTTTCTAATTTCTTTGCCACATTTGCGCTGAAGGACCAAGAGGGCTGAGAAAAAAACAGATGGATTTTATTTGAGCCTTTCATTCAGAGTAAATTTTTCAACACAAAACAAACAAAAAAGGTCTGCTTGAGTCTTGCTCTGTGTATTATGTACAACAACTGCCCCTCCTTCTCTCTCTGGACATTAAGTGCTTTGAGGCAAAGGCTGGTTTGTTCTCCGTGTTGGGGCAGCACGTGGCCTATCTAAAACTCACAATTTAAAAAATACAAATCCCAGGCACCTGAGGCAAGCAAACTGCAATCCATGCCCACATGAGTGCGGGCAACTGGCAACTCCGTAGTAAAACCAGCCAGGCTGATTGGAAACGGGCCAGATGGCAGCTACTGCAAGCTAAAAGGATTAATTATTTGGGGATCATGCCTGGAGAGCAGGCGTGATGAATGCAGTATATAATTCCTTGTCACGACTGTATGTCAGCACTGGGAAATAAGGAACAGCCTGTACCCTGGGATATAGTCACAGTCATCTTTGCTCTCTCTGAGGGGTTTTTTTTATGAGACCCGGAAGATGAACAGGGACTCACTTTTTAGCCTGAATCTGTACGTGTGAATGGCTATGGTCTATCAGCCTTTGCCTTCCTGCAATTACATCGATGACAAACATCCTTATTTATTTTATCCATTTCACAACTGTAGTGTTAATTAACTATTTTATTGGGCCTGTGTAATTAACCATGCCATGACTCAAATTTCTACAAGGCTGCTCTGGTTTTTCCCCCCCCTCAGCTTAGCAGCTAGGACCCTGTAGCTGCCTTTTCTGAGCGGGTATTTCACAAGATGGGCCCTACTGCTGCTGGCCAAAGAAAACTGCCAGCCAACCTCTGAGAGCTCCTAAAATTGTCCGGCCTAATTAAGCACAGTTTGTGTAAGTGGAAAAATCCACTGAGGAATTTGCTGCCAAATGTGCCCCGCAGGGCTCATCTGGGGTTACCTCTCTGCTGTGGCTCAGCAGTGGGGGGCTCGGTCGCCCTCTCCCACCTCCGGCCCGCACGCGGCTGGGGCAGGAGCTGGGAGGGCTGCGATCCTCCTGACCTGCCAAGTGGGGAAATTCCTGTGCACGCAGCAAAAGCACCTCCCTGGCTTTTAATCTAATGTATCCTCCTCGGTGTGGAGACAAAGGCAGAGCTCCGCCACGGCCTGTTCCTCCCGCCGGGCAGCGCGGCCCTGGCTGCGCTCCCGTCCGAGCGGCACCGGCGACAGCCTGTTTTTGACAGCTCTGCATAAGCACAGTTATTTCTAGCACAGTTTCCCTGAGCTGTGCCAACAGACTTTTTTTTTTTTTTTTTTTTTTAACAAATATATTTTCAGACCCCATCTAGCCCAAGAGTGCTATATTCTCCACCTAGACACGGGTGTAGTGTTACAGGCCCTGGATGAGGCTGCAGGGAGGAAGAAGGATGACCTGAGTTCTCGTAAAGCACTTTTACCATAATCTCTGGGGCTTTACCCTCTGACCTGGGCTTAACCACATGTGGTGAGAACACAGACAGGGCTCCAGCCACTTTGGCCCTGCTGCCTGCATGTCTCCCAGTGCAAAGCACCGCTTTGCTCCTCAGGTGCCGGTGTGATGGGAGCACAAGCTGTGTCTGAGGGAGATGTTTGCTGAGCAGGACTGTGCACAAATGCTTGTCGAGCCTGTCCGCCTTTCATCAAACTGCTGCAGCTCTCAGCAGTGCCCTGGCAAGGCTGGATTGAACTGAAAGGAAAGAAATGAAACTCTTTGACCAGCTGACTGTGTTTGCCTTCCCCAGTTGCCATCCCTGTACCAAACTCCTTGGCTGCCGCAGCTCTAGGCTCCAGGGCTGCTGCTGTGCTTATGGGCTTGGTAAGGGCATCCCCCCACCCTCACATAACCACTCTTTGGGGATCTTTCTGAGGTACATCTCTTGGTGGAATAAACTGTCCTCCTTCAGTGAAACCATCTCCTTTTGGTTGGGCTTCCATGATCCTTGTGGGTCTCTTCCAACTCAGGATATTCTACCATCTCACGATTTTTTAGATCCTTGTTTTGGTGAGGAAGGACATGTCAATGGATCTCTGTCATTGCATCAGTTGCAGGAATTACGCAGAAGAACCCGGATCTAGCTTCGGCTGACGGATTGAAGGAGTTTCTGACTGGTTTTTGTGAGATCTGAGTGTGGGAGAAAGGAGCCCAGATTTCCAGGATGCTTTTGCATCCCTCACATTGGAGTGAGCTTCCCCACAGAGCCCTCCCCTCAGCACTTCCAGACCCCTCTCTATTTACTTATGTGTGACTTCTTTAGCTCTAATCTGCTCCTTTGCTCTTGTGGAGCTGGAGCTAGCACATAAATAAGGCAAACAAAACAGAGAGAGAGTCCTCTAATGCCTCTCTGCACTGTTGCTCCTCAGAGCCAAACGAGATTTTAGGAGCTTGTCTGTGCCCATTGCTGTTTTCTCACCTGAAACCATAATCTTCTCTTTGTGCTTTTGTGCTTTCCGTCACTTCCATAGCAACCAGTTGTGACGGCTCCGAGGATTATCGCTTCAGGAAGGAAATAAGCAGTGATGGAAGAAAGAAAGGATCTGGTTTTTTGCTCTGATCCTGCTTTTATGATGAGTGCAGATAAAATAGTGTTCTTAGCTGATCTCCAGACAGTCCACAAGCTGAAAGGGTGGCCACAAAGTTGGGTTTGTTTCCTCCTTTTCTGTGAGTCATTGTGTTCGGGGCTTCGGGCTGAGCCAAAACAATATGAGAAACACGTTCACCCAGAGCCTGCTCACCTTGCTTGGCTGACCTGTCCAGCTCAATCAGTTCATGCAATCAAGCTGACTTTCCTCAGAAAGGATCACTAGTCTGGCATTAATGCAGCAGAAAATATTTGTGCAAATTCCTCAGTAATAAAAACATTCTGAGGAAAGGACCTGGGTGATACACGCTCAGTGGTCACACAGTGAAGGCTGGGAAAACAAACAGAAAAGTTTCCTGAGCTTTTGGCTGGGCACAACTGATAGAAGAGCCCTTTAGGTAACAATATGAACTTGGGAGAGAGGCTTTTAGAGATCACGAGGAAGATCTTATTTCTCTCCAGTGCCTCAGTCAGATCAAGCAACTCAAATATCTGGAGTCATAAGAAACAACATTGAGGATGCTGCAGGGAAAAAGGAGCAGCATGAGCCCATCAGGCAAAATCTGCCAGGAAGGTGTGGAGCAGTACAACTCCCTCAAAGTACTGCAGGAGGGTTGGGGGCAGCTGAAAATAGGGTTAATGATGTGAGTGATCAGTCCTGGGGAAAAACACTGGGGAGAGACCCTTGCCTGGAGGAGAAGGATGGGAAAGGGAGGAGAGCAGTGGAAATCTGTGAGTCAGCAGTGAGCTGTGTTGCTCTCTGAGCAGGTCAGGGGCATGCTACCAGGATCCAGAGTCAAACAGGGACAAAACCTCCTGTTTCTCCACTGCTGTCCCTTTGCTGCAGACGTGGCTCTGCAGGGTCTGCCACACCTGGGTCTCCACAGTCATTTGTGCCCCCTCTTGCAATGCCAGGCATCAACACCCACCAGCAGACCAGCACAGAGGGTTCTTTGTGCTGCCCTTGTTGTCCTGAAAGGCCCCTGTAATTTGTACTATTGTTTTCCCAGAAGTGACAGTGTGTTCTGGGGAAATGCGCATTATTTGAGGTGCTCAACATTTTTGTCATCGCAGGTGCAGCGACAAACGAAATGGAAAACAAGCTCATTCCTTCAACAGGGTACTGTTACCGCTAAGCCTGACTAATCACCCCCTGACGGCAGCAGGAATCTGCTGGGGAAGGAGCTCCGAGGTGGGAATGGCAGAGCCCAGATCCTCTCCTCAGGAAGCCCTTGGGGAACCGTGCTCTGCCCACTCCAAGGGGACCATGCCAAGCTCTCCAAGCCTGCTGCCCACTCCCAAAGAAGCCAGCTCCCGCACAAGCCTGTGTATCTCATCCCATTAATAAATGCTTTCTGAAGGGCACAAACCATCCACACGCCGGATCTGTGTTCTGGTTCAGGGCTACAGAGGAGGCTTGGTTTTTTTTGGTCTTTGCTTGGGTAGAGGTGGTTTGTTGTGAGGATTTCCTTCTGGGGCTGTCCCTGGCAATGGCATGCCCAGGGAGGGCAGCAGGCTGTCCCCCAGCAGCCTGTTTCCCTGGAGAAGGGCCCTTCTGCCTGGTGTGGAGCATCTGTACCCTGCTGCGTTCCCTTGGAGCCCTGAGGAGCTGGGGAACACGCTGGCACCTGGCTCTGGGCTACCCAGGAAGCCCCATCCCACTGTTCTCCCATGCCCACCCATGAGCCAGGTCAGTGGGAAGGAGTCACAAGCACACTGCTTCACCACAGCCACGTGCTGGCAGCCCCAAGCAAAGCGGCTGAAAGAAAAAGACTACTTTGTTGGGGAGTGAGAGGAGTAGAGCACGGTGGGTTGATGCCTGCAGCACCACTCACGATTCCACTGTGGCTGCTGGGATTGGCAGGAAAGCTCCAGCACCGGTGTGTTCAGCAGAGGTCACGAGGTGCCACCATCCCAGTGGGTGTCTGTGGGTTTGGGGCAGAGCTGCTGAGGTGTGTCCAGCCACTCGTGTGGCTCCGGACAGGCGATGTCACACCTTCCCCGTCTCCCAAAGTGCTGCCACACCAAGCTGACAGCACCAGACTGGGAAAGGTGAGGTGTAGGTTTGTGCAGGTGACCTTGAAAAGCTGGAGAGAAAGCCATTTGCATGCGTACTTTAGGAAATCTCTCCAAGGAGCCTAACGAAAGCTCTAATCACAAACCACCTTCAAGCGTGCAGTAATGACAAAGGGGAGCTCAGAACCACGGAACAGGGTAATGCACTGAACTAATACATATTCACCACCTCTCACGTGGAGGCTGCATCAAGCAGATCCGCTTCATTCTTCACACTCTGATCCAAGACAGGTCACGCAGAATCTTTTTTCTTTTCGTTCAAGTCTGTGCAGGAGAATGGTGGCTCCAGTTCTGTTTACCAGGATGTGCTGTGAAGATTGCTTGGCTGATGACTTTGGTGTGGTGTGCTAGAAAGCATTAGTTTCTTTGTGGGCATGCGCACAGGTACATAGAAAATGAAATTTTTTCTTGTTGAAAACTTCTGGAGCAAAACTAGGCTAGGATATATTTAGCAAAAAGCCCCAAAGGGACATTTTTCAGAATGTTACTCTTAAACCTCTACACATCAGGGGCATGACTGTCCTCTACATGGAGGTCTTTTCCACCACTTCGACAATGTAAAACATCCTCCAGGGAACAAGCAGCATTTGTTTCCTTTTTGCTAAACCTTTTTATTTTTTTCTTAGATGAAAAGGAAAGAAAGACAAGGTGAGAAAACAGCACTGAAAAAAAACCCCAAAAATTTACTAGGATTTGCAGGGAGGACAACATGCATGTGACTGTAGGGTCACATAAAAGTGAGGCTGGAATATAGTTATGTCACGTGGTCCCATAAAGCAGGAGCAGATGGACAGAAACCTGCTTTATTGCAGGTCTGGAACAGTCCAAACCTGTGCTGAAAGCTCCCCCAAGCCATCCCTCCCCATATAAGCTTGCCTTTTCCATCCACCTTTCTCTATTCCTTTGGCTACAAGATGGCAGAGACCTCCAGAGCACAGGTGGAGGAACACAGAAAACTTGTGGTGCATGCAGACAAAAGGAACAAAAGAAAACACAGAGAAAAGGCTGGTGATGTATGAAGCCAATAACTAAAGCCTTTCACACAAGCTTCTTCCTTAATTACTGTATTTAGCGCCACTGGCGTAATCAAGGACCCGGAGCTGTGACTGTTCAGTCACTCGTGACAGACCCGGCGCAGTGTAGCCTCATCTCCTCTCCTCGCTGCCTTCCCTGAAGCCTTTCCAAGAGCATCCTTCATTCTCCAGCCCTGCAGCCTAGAAAATAAGTCAAGGGTGGATACAGAGCTGGACCAGGATGCTCTGTATGCTGGAATGACTACTGTCAATATGCCACGTTATATCAAATACCTACAAGCCACAAAAATCCCCCAAAGCTGAAACCAACCTGGCAACATCAACTCTGGCTATATTTCCGTATTACAGTTCCTTGGGAAGCAGATTTTGCTTAAAAGGCGCCCTCCTGCTCTCCTCTCTGCTGTACATGCAGCTCCTTCCATCCAGCTGTGACCATCTCTGTGCTTGTCTGTCTCTGCTTTAAGCTAGCTCTGAAAAATGACCTGGTTAAAACAAACAAACAAAAAAAATCTGTATGTTGGGGGGTTTTGGTGAGGGTTTTAGTAAGCGAAGACAATTTAGAGCTCTTTTTTCCTCCATGCTCACCAAAAGCATTGGGCTGGTGCCCCAGAGGGCTCTGGGAATTACCTTTGGAAACAGTGGTGGTGGACTGCTGGCAAAGAGAGGGCATGGACTGAGCAGGAGGGATCAGAGTGTGAATTCCCATTCTGTCACTTAGCAAAGTTAAACCTCTGCACATGAGGGACATGGCTGTCCTCTACATGAAGGCCTTTCCCACCACCCTGACAATGTAAAATGTCCTGCAGGGAACAAGCAACATTCCCATTCCCTTTACACTGAGTGCCTTGGCTGCAGAGGGATCTCATCCTGCAAAAACAAGGATCAGATAGTAGCTCTTGTTATGACATGAAGTACTTGGACTGTGGAATAACTCCAAGTTCATGTTGTTTGGGAAACCCTATTATTATTATTACACTCCTTTTTAATTTCCTGACTTCCTCATGGCTCCTCTTCCAGCCTGAACTTTGCATCCTTTTCTCTCTTTCCCATCACTTAGTTGTAACTAATGAAAGGGAGGGGAGGAAAATGTTAAACTTAATTTCAATAGAGCATCAAAATTCCTTACCAACGATTGTCATTTTCCGACTTCCACTCAAATTTAAGAGTCTCACTCTCAAATGTCATTGCAGACGCACCATGTACATGCCAAGGCTCAAGGGATTTGTTCAGAATGAAGATGAGGTGGGAAAAACTGCATCTGTGCAGGTACTGGCTCCATTCTGCCCCCTCCAAAATCCACAGGCACCTTACCACCCATCTTAGTTAAATATGGAGCACTCCCGGGAGAGGAGTGTGAGGTGATAAACACCGGGGAGAACAGGACTGGCAGGGCCATCAGAAACAGGATAACGGGAATTAGCCAAATAAGTGAGACATAAATGTCCTCTTCCTACAGCCCTGTTCCTCATCACTGCTCTGCAGAAAGTATAAGTAACTAAATTAGGCAGAAGAAGCTTTAGGAGGAATATGACGGGAAGCGAAATCCTGACAGCAAGGTCTGTTAGGCTCCCAAATGCCCCTCAAGGGAAGCAGCGGACGCTTGAGTCATTTGAACAATGGACTGGACCAAGTGCTGGAAAACAGGCAGAAGGGAATAAATCTGAATTAGCAGAGGGGCGTCTCAGATGATCTCGTAGGTTGTTTCTACCCATAAATCTGGGATTCTGCGACAAGACCTGAGCCAGAAGAGGGCTGGGGCAACATCGCAGATGGAAACACCCATATCATGAACGTGGGAGCTTTGGGTGACCACACTGACCTATGTGTTACAAGAATGGCAACTCATATTCTTGGAACATTTTAGTGTGAAAACTGCTTTCCATCACCCATGGATTCGGGATCTGACTTGTGTGTGCACCTCACCACCCAGCCCAAGTCCTATTTACAGGGTGAGGGAAGAAACCTGGGACATCTGTGTCACTTAGTTGTTCTTCATAGCTAAAATACTTCATCTAGACCAGACTCAGTGGTTTCTGGGGCCTTCCAGATTCCCTTTTTTCTTCCTCCAGTGTTTGATTCCTGGGGACCTCCATCTGGGTATTTTTGTGGGAAGGAAAGGCCCACAAGTCTATTGATCTTAATCCAGGATCAACAAAATGTAGGCCTTTCTCCCAGCACCACAAACTTTAAAAATCACAGTACAGAAGTAAAGAAACAAGCAACAAAGATTAAATGGTTTAAAAAACAGGGATCATCTTGGTTTATAATAATGCACACAATCCACCTGCTAGATTTTAATACTCTTAGTATCAACTTCATCGCTTCAAGGATTTCAATTCTCAAAGAAACCCTCCTCTTCTCACATGAGTAAAACATCAGCCTGAGGAAGCAGGGACCTGTTTCCCAGAATGTGGGAGAGTAAGCATGAGACATTCTCTTTCTTACTGCCTGAGAAATGAAGCTCTCATTCATACCCATGCATGTACATGCCTGCACACCACTTCTGGTGGCTCAGCCAAAACTCAGGGCTCAAACCCACCAACAACTCCTCTGAGCTCCCATTCCCACTCTCCTTCAGCTCTCCAAGGAGAAGAGATGGAGCGCCCCACTTCAAGACTTTGTGTGTTCTCTGTGTCACCACAATTCAGCACCACTCCTACCCCCCATCCATCTGAAAGCATCAGGAACCCCTGGGTACCAACAGCTGCCTATCACACTCCAGCAAAGGGCATCCATCCATCCCTCCTGCCTGTGGTTCCCCCTCCCATCACTCACCCCAGGAAAAGTGTCCCTCGTTAGTGAGTCTTGCAAAACCTTATTAGTGAGTCCTGCAAATACCTGGCAGGACTGACAATAATCAACGAGTCATTTAGGCAAAGAAAGAGCTCCTGAGAGTGCCATAATTAATTCTGGGAATGTAATTTTGTGTGGCTGCGAGAAATGGCACTGATTCAGGCTCTGAACACAACCCAGGGAGTTCAAAGCATGCCGTGTACCTGTGTATTCAGGCACACAGGCATGGATGTACCTGCGCCTTCCCACTCCTGGTGATGCCTATCAGCCAGGGGAACGGAGGTGAGTTAGTCTGTACTGCTCTGGTTGGACTGGGCACGTCTCCAGCCAGAGTCACACCTGATCCCTCACCCTGCCCTGCCAGACACCAGCTCTGAGCAGCATCCTGCAGTGGCAGCTGTCCTATTCCCCTGCCACAGCCCCCTCCTGCCATCAGGACACAAACACCTCTTTGCCTGGGTATCAAAAACTCAGCCCTTCCTTTCACTGGGCCTGAGGGAACAGCAAAGTTTCCTGCAAGTGTTTAAAAAAACAGAGGTGGACATTTAGCAAGTCCGGGAGCCCTTTGCAGTTGCACCCTTCACCTGCCTGGGTTAACCCACTCCAAAATTCCCACCTGTCTGCAATTTTAAGAGCTCCAATCCTTTCAGAAGGCAGTCCCTTCTACCCCAGGCATCTGCTTGGCCCCAGGAGTGAGATGTAGGAAGATGAGTTTGGGGAGCACTCCCTGGCTCCTGCTCCAGCACAGCCCCTGCTGCTGGCACATGAGAATGTCAGGAGGAACGCAGCTCGTCTCTGCAAAGCGAGAGAAGGCTCCTCTTTGACACTGCAGCCAAGTTCTATTTCGATGATGCAACTGGGTTTGAGCAGGCAAGGGAGTGACTGGGGCGGTCTGGGCACGCAAGGTCCTCTGCAGAGCGCAATTAGGAGCTGCTGCGATTTCCTAATCAGCTTTGGTAACGGCTGGCGTGACAGGGGAAAAAACTGGTAACACTGGAAGCTTTTATCCTTTTAGTGAGATTTCATTCCTCCAGCAAACAACGTGCACCTGAAAGTATGATCTCAGCGATCACAAACTCAGGTGAAAGCGAGCTCAGTGCACAGGCAAGGCTTGGTGGTGGCGTTAGAAGCCGTGTGCTGGCTCATCAGCCTTGCTGCAGTCAGCTCCAAAGCAGCCTAAGTCCTGGACAAATGTGCTGGACACCAGGATAAAACCAAATACTAACACACAGCTTGCAAAAAAAACCCCAACCTGTGGTTTGCCCATGTGGCTGTGACCTGCACATCAGGCATCCATGGCAGCTGGAATCCAGCAGCCAGCTAAACCGGTGGGAGAGGTGCTGCTGGGGTGCCTGGATCTTGCTCTGCTGTGTGGAGAATCGAGGTGTAAGGGCACATCCTGCCCTGAGGAACTGGTTAATCCTGCTGGCTCGAGGGCCGAGTCCAGCCAGTGACTTGATTTCATTTACAGTGTTAAGCCAGTTATTGAATCCAATTAGTGGGGTCCTGCATGCAGAGAAGTGGATCCACCTGGAGACCAGGAGGGTGGTAATGGGCTTGTGAAACAGAGTCTATGCTGAAGAACAACCAGGCATTGCTGCACCCCACAACCCCTGTGTCTGCTGCCTGGAGCTGGGAGAAAGTGGATTGCACAGCGTGTGACTAACCCCAAAATGTGCCAAGGTGGGCCTCTGGGCAGCAACGTGACTCACTTCCCTTTGAGGACAAACAATTTCCCCTCATTCCCACAGGTCCAGCAGCATGAACAAACTTGTAGCCCGGTTGCACCAACACCTCCATCACAGGACGCCCCTCCTGCTGCCTGGGGCATCCCAGCATCTCCCACCTCTTGTGTCACTGTCTTGGCAGGTGGCTGGGGGTAGAAGAGACACCAGCACTGAATGCACCAAAGCTGCCCAGAGAGCCTCTTTCCACGAACATGAGGCACGAGGCAGAAACCAGGATTCCCATTTCCCCACTGCCATTCTGATGTTCATCTTCCCAGGCTGAAACACAGCATCTTCCCTCTTTTCTCTGGAGAGCATGCCCCCTACCACAATCTGGACCCTGCTGAACGGGATCTCCTTCCCAACAGCAGTCGGTGTGCAAGATGGGCTGAGTGGCCTGAAGTCATTTGTCCTGTCAGACCTCCTGTTCCTCTCTGCTCCTCGCCCCTCCTGTGGGAACACGACCCACGGGACCACATCCTCTGGGTGCCTGCGACTCATCGTGTCTGACTTTGGAGATTTGCAACAGAGATCTGAGTAATTAAGAACCAAAGCTACATTTCTGTGTCAAAGTCATTATGAAGACATCGCTGGAGCCTTTTAAAACCATCTTACCTCAACTAATCCACAGGGAAGCCTTTCCTCCCTCTGGGACAGAGAGACACCCTTTCATTCCCAAAATTCAAAGTGCATTGAGAGTTTTTAACCTCCCTAGCCCAAAATTAAGACAAATACCCTGGTTTTTCTCAGGCATACCAGTAAAGGGAAAGCAGCAATGGTTTCATAAATAACTGTCTGATCTGTCCAGCATTGCAGTCAGTTTGGTGGCCCTGTGTCCTCGTTCTTGTTGTGCTCACTTTTCATGAGCAGAGATCAGAAATGTTCATGGAAAACGGGTTTCAGAGGCCTGTGCATAACTGTTCCTGGAAATCTAATTTTACATGTTCAATAAAATCATCAGCTACCATACAAGAGTTGAACGGGAAAAACTCATGAAGGCACTTAGCTGACCAATGCACAATTACCTTCACCAGGTCCAAAGAGCAGAAAGTGTGAACATATCCCAGCAAATGTAGCAGTAATATTGTTAGGTAACCAGGAAAAAGCAGCTGAAATAAAATGATTAATGACTTCTCTTTTTTTTTTTTTTTTTTTAATGTGGTATGAACAGGAAGGTTTAAAGCTCAGTTTTTGCAAGATGTTTCTTGCAGGAGCAGATCTGTTTGGAAATCCAGGAGGTGCCTGGAGACAATGGCTGTGAGAAGCCCTAAATACCCATCTACCTATCAAGTGTGTAGACAAGCTCACCAAATGATAACATCATGTTACCTTACCAGGAAATGGGGAAGAAATGATCAGCAAGATTAGGCAAAAAAAAAGGTACTTAGCTAGAATTTCTGAAATCCCTTCCAGCCCTTGACTAAGACATTTTTCTTGTCACAGAATAAACCAAGGACTGTTACAAAAAACCAGTTGCCCAGGGTAGCGGAAAAGGATGTAAGACAGAAGAACTAAAAAAGCACCCTGGCATGATACAGGAAAAGCTCCATCAAAAATAATGAATCTAAATTCACTGCCTCAGTGGCTTAAGAAACAAAGGATGAGTTTGTCTGGCTTTGGACGTCGGAGCCTTAATGTGCTGCTAATAATGTTTATATCATTAATGTTCATAAAGCAGCGTCGCTGCATTAGCTTTGATTTAGCAACCCCAGTTTACATCAGCTGAGGAAGCTGATGCCTTAAGAGGCCAGCCTGGAAACAGACAGGAGCAAGGGCATAAAGGTGGATATTTATTGGAAAGGCCTTCAGAGGCACACCCTGGGCAGGCCAAAGGCTGCACCCGAGATGGACCCCAAGTCACGAATTCTTCACACTGTTACAGGTTTGGTCCATTTGCAGATCAGCATAAATTGGCCAATTAAACTTTAGCTAATGATGGAACTGCCCCTCAGCTTGCCCCCCTTCTCAAGGTGCTGGGTTACACATTTTGGGCCTGGGACGGGCTGGGTGTCCTTGCAGAGCAGGCCTGGAGAGGCTTTGTTATGTCTGTGTGAGCATGAGAGAGCAGCAGCTGACAGGCTGCAAGAAACTTCAGTGTCATACACTAAGCAGTACAGAATTTGAAAAATGTAAGTGTTAAAACCTAAGGCATCAAAGCCATCTGTAAATTCAGCTCCTCAAATGTAAATACAGTGAAGGAAGAAAGGCTTGGTCATCCCTGGAGGACATAAGAAGGGGGCTGCTGGGCTGACCTGGGCACTCCCCGGTGCCCACCCTGCTGTCACCCCTTTGTCACCTGTCTGAGGTGCAAAAGGGACATGTGGTCTGCATGGCTCAGCCTCTGGCTCTGCAGACCCATCCATCCAGTCCTGGCAGTTCTGCTCGACTTCACTCCAGCTGTGCCCGACTCCAGCTGCACAGGGAACGAGCCTCAGAAACTCTCCAAACCTCCAAGTGTCAGTAGAAGAGATTTTAGGATAAAACTCTAAAAGTGATATTAACAGATTGCTGGGACCAGACGGTTTCACTCAAGAGCTCTGAGGGAACTCAGACTTGAAATTGCTGACCTATTCAGTACAATACCACAGCAGCTGTTGAAATGGCGAGGCACCACAGGAATGGAAGGTGGCAAATGTTACATTCATTCTTAAAAAGGGCCTTTAGAGGTCGTCCAGAAACCTGTGGGCTGGGAAGCTGGGCAAGGCGAATTGACAGGAAGCACAACAGAAAGCAGAATGGCTAAAAGTGTGATAGAATGGGAAAGAGCAAAGTGTGTTGAGTGAGAGCTGAGGCATTCAAACCCATTCGTGTCAAGATCTGGGCAATTTGACGTATTCATAAAAGATTCAGCTGCAACCAAGTGGAGAGTAATCTCAGAAAACTGAATGGCAGGTTGATGAAACAACCTATGAAACTCGCCAGCAGCAAATAAAAAGTGGGGACTGGGAGAAACATCAACCCGAGCCACACGAAGACCATCAGGGGCACTAAATCAACATCAGGCAGGAAGGAAACCTCAGTCAGTGAGTTTGCTGAAAACTCCAGCTCACTGCTCAACAGGTGTCAACAGGGTGAACAAAGAGCTTTAGGAATGACTCCAGAATTAAAAGAGAATGAGAACGTCTCCTTCTAGAGTACCCTGCCTCAACCACAGGGTGTCCACCAAGGAGGATGGAGAAGAATCCATGAAGATGCAGAAGAGATGACATGGAAACTACAGCAGAGTCCTTCTTCTTGGCCACCTCATCTGAGAAGGGATGTGAGAGAGATCCTCACAACTCAACATGGAACCAGGAGACCATTATTTGTGTCTGCTGTCACAAACGAAAGGCAGCACAACCCAATCTATTGGGCTGGAGGTCTAACATGAAGAAAAGGAAGTACTTCTTTCACACAATGCAAAATTGAATTATGACACTTGTCACAAGATGCTGTGAAGACCAGAATTACAAAAGAATTCCAAAAGGGGTTAGCCAAATTCTTGGAGGCTCGACCCATCTGCAGCTGTTAAACACAATGACCCAAATGCCAGTCAAAAATTCCCTTAACCACAGTCTGCTCTCTGCTGAGCTGCTAATATCACAGAGGAATTGTGCTATGCTTGCCCTGTCCTTACACCCTTTACCTCAGAGTCTGCTGCTGGAATGAGCTGCCCAATTAGCTGGACCTTTGCTCTGAGCCACTATCACTGCATAAGACACATTGCACATGACATAAGATGTTTATTAAGAAACTGGAATTTATTGCAGGTGACGGTTGAGTTTGTTCACCTCACGTGAAAGTTTTGTCTCTGGCAAGCGCTAACATCTGACGCCTTGGGAGAAAGCCATTTCTGTCCTGAAAATCTATCACGCCCCTTGCAGCCTGTACCAAAAACCAGCTCCTTCCTGATCTCCCACAGCTGCTCTGCTAAATCCATAAACCATGACAGTGGATTACCTTTATCATTGATTTAACTGTCACCACTAAAAGTAGTTAGCAGTCATGAAATAAGCCAGCAAGCGCATTTGGAGCAATGTCCTCCCGAGGCACATATTTCCTTTTATCAGCCTTAAATTAATTCTCCTTTGCTGCGTGACGTGTGCCTTATTCTCACTTTGCAGGATGAGTAAAAAGGAAGCACCGATCACTTTCCATCTCCCGCACCATCATTTCGTTCGCTCAGCTGCTCTCCCTTCTGCTGCTTCCCCCTTCCAGCTGACACAGGCCAGGATTACACAACCATGGCTTTTGCCATGAGGGATTCCTTTCCTCGCTGAGCTGTGGCTGCTGTGCTGGGCACAGTGAAGGAGAAGGTTGTGGGGATGAGTTATGGATCACCTGCAGGAGGAGAGGGGCAGGTGAGAATCCCTCGCTGCCGTGGCTGGACCACACTGGCACACCGGAGTGCCCGGCTGGGTGTCTGTGCTCAGCCTGCTCAGTGCAAAAACAGCCTGTGTTTTTCACTGCCACCAGTCTGGCATCTCCTGCCAGCTCTAGGCATTTCCTTTCTGAAGAAAAAAACAGCCAAGGTTTGATCATTCACTTCTGGGGTTGTGCTAAACTTGCCAGCATCTGTTCCATCTGAACGGTGGGGGAAAAACACCAGTCCTGGACTGGGAGAGAAGGGGAAGATACCGAGCTGTAATGTGAGAAAGGAAGGCAAGGAAAACAGCATCTTGAGAGATGCTAAAGACAAAAACAAATGCTGTGAACAGGAGCAGAGACAGATTTCAGAGGAAAGGAAGGAAGACAGTGACTAAAGCACCAAGAGTGAAAACAGTGTACACATGGAAACTGAGTCCAGACTCCCAGGGTTTCTTTGTACTTGTTTCTCCTACCATTTCACAGAAATCATGATGCTGGCGGGATCCCTCTATACCCAAGGGTCAGTGATGTCAATGAAAGTTGGTGGAGCTGCACTGATTTGTATCCATTAAGAAGCAACTTTCTCAAATTTCCCAGAATTATTGGAGTTTAAAATAATGCCCTGAGAACCCAGCTGAAAACAACAGTTGGGATTATCCTTAAGCCAGGTCATACTAAAACCTAATTAAAGACAATTTAGAATGTGTCCATTATTTTTTAAGAGTTGCAAAATTCCTAACTTTGGATGGTTACATTGAAAACACAACCCTGGAAAAACATGTGCATGACACTTTTCTACCAGTTCAAGAGTCACAGCAAATGTACAAAGAGCTCTACAAATTCCAGCTCAGCGAACAACTACTTCAGAAAGCAAAATAAGTAAATACTATCTCTGTTTCCCCCCAAGCTTCTGTTTAACTTTTTGGATTTACCTTTTCATCACTCTCCTTTTCCTCTCAAATGTGATAGGTAGATTTTAAAATAAACACTTCAGAATAAAAAAAAAGAAAAAAAATTTGATCCATGATTTCTTTTTAAAAAACACCATTGCTTGTTGTTTGCTTTGGGGTTTTTTTGGTTTGTTGTGTTTTTTGTCTGTTTCTTTTTTTTTTGCTGAGTGTTTAGGGGTCTCCTTGCAGACGAAACCCCTCCTTGCCCTCATTGTGACTGCACGAGCTGAATACAAAGCCTTTTCAGTATTTTTTTAAACTCCCAAGTTATATTTTACGAGAGACAACCCACTCTCCCCCTTGAATCCCTCCCTCTCCCTCCTCCCCTCTGCTCTCTTTCAGTAGCTGCCCTAATGTGGCTGGGGCTGTCTCAGCTGAAGGTGACACGGAGGCAGCACCCATCTGGTAGCACTCAGCCACGCCGGGCCACCCTCGCTGCCCAGACCTCTGGTCCTGCTGCATTTCGTAACCCGATTACCACAGACTTGGGTTAAATTCAGACAGATTGCCTACCAGCAAAAGGCTCAATATCCCATTATCAGATTTGTGAGCCCGCCATCCCTCTTCATTTAGGACGTAATAGGAAGTGTCAGGAATGTCCTGTGGACTTTGGCTTGAAAATGAGTCTTGACTATGCAAGTCATAAGTGCGCTGGGTGAAGATACTCCACAGAATCACATGCAGGACAACAATTTTAAAACATTTTTTATTTAAATATTAAATAAAACACATCAACTAATCATTTTGGTGTACACCTCTCATTTTAACATAAGAAATAAAATGATTGTTCAGTCATGATAAAAAATAAACTATACATCTCAATTAAACCGATCACGTAGTGTCTTTAAATACCCTATTGCATTGCAGTCTGCAGAACAGCACTGTCAAGATATCTACAAAAAAACCCCAGACTTTTAAAATGACCTCTTCTGCTCCAGCAATAATTCCAAAGAGGTTCTACAGCAATTGGAAAAGAAAAAAAAAAATACTATGAAAGTAAAGTGCTTGTCATTGCTCAGGACACGAAACAAAAGAATCTGTGGCCTTTAGATCCATGGCATTAAACAAAACACAAACTGAGGAGGAAGTTCTGTGGTTTAAGTACGTGTGCTACGCCTTACAAAGCTGAAGGCCAAGTTGCTGCTTTGTGACAAGCTGGCTTCTTTTCTTCTTGCCCTCCTCTCCAGCCATCTCCATGCAAGCTCTTTTTTGGGGATGGGTTTTTTGTGGGGGTTGTTTGTTTGTTTTCTTTTAAACCCACACTACAAATGAGCATGAGACTTTGGTGTTTTCTCTGCTGCAAGGCACCACTCATTAACAGGAGCTCAACTCGAGCAATTTTCTGTCACTTTGAAGCTTCCAGACCATGGAGCAGCAGTGGCAAGCTGGAGATGCACCAATACAGACACACAGATACAACACACAGATAAAGAGGTCATTTATGGAGACCCACAGACAGAGCCACATGACATCTTCAACCCTTCCTACTCCCACCAATTAACCTGGTCAATCTTTGGCTTTTTTCTTTTTTTTTTTTTTTTTTTTTTTTTTTTTTTTTAAAAAAAAACCCCCAAATAAACAAAACCAAAAAAAAAAAAAAACCAAAAAAAAAAAAAAAAACCAAAAACAGGTCTCTATATTATTTGCAAATGTGTAATACTGCAGGTTGCATGAAGCCAAGGTAACTTGAAGGCACCCTGTGTCACACTAGGGAGATGGGTCCTTTAAGCATTTAGACAGAGTGCAGCTATGCTCTGACACTCGGATGGCAGCTCCCAGCCAAGCTGTCTCACTGTCTGCTCACCTGCTTCCAAAGTTTGCATGCACTCCCCAATTCGTGTCTGTAGGAGCACAGCCTGTCCTCCCCTCTATGCCTCAGCATAACCTCCATTGACACCAACAGAAGTCATGGTCTGCCTCGGCAGGGGAGTTGGGGTTTATACCAGGAACACAACAGAAGCATATTACAAAATATAAAAAATAACTAGTGTTATATAGTTTTCTGCTTCCTATTTATATACATATACAGCATTAAAAACCATACGAAAAAACACCTATCTAATCCAAAACCTCGTTTTGCTAATATGCCAAAAAACAAACCAACCAAAAACAAACACCCAAAGATTGTGCTGTTTTACTCTTAATACAGTTTTGTTCAGAAAAAGCTGTACTCCGTTAGAGTAGAATTCTGCTCTAGCCTATTCCTTTTGTCTTTGTCAGTATATAATTATAACCTCAATATTGCACATTTCCCCAAGAGTCAGTTCTGTTTGGACCCTGATAATGAAATGCATAAAAACATAATTAGCAGCGGAAATAACGATGTGCAGCACTAAGAAACACCCCTCAGGCAACTTTGTAGGCAACCTCCAGGAGGGCTTTTTCAAAAGAAAACCCTTTCCATCACCCCACAGGTGCTGCTGCTTCCCTCCTCAGTGCCTCGGCAAGAATATGAACAAACTTAAGAGTTTATAAAAAGATTCCTAAAGATTACCCAGACCAACAAAATACAGGCAATGTGTGCACCTGTGTGTATGTACACACACACACACATGCACAACTCCCAAAAAAACGTCCCTGCAAAAGACCAGGCATGATGCAATTCGGATCCTGATTACCAAGGGATACATTTCCAATAGTTACTGCTTCTCTACTAATTAGAAGGGCATGCTAAGCTTTTCCAGATGATGTATCAAGCAAGAAGTTCACAGTTTTCATTTAAAGTATGTGTATCTGGGAGGTGTGGAATGGGGATGTTGGTTCCTTTAAATAAAATGAGTGTTAACAGGAGGGAAAAGGAAAAACAACAAATGGCAATGCTTCCATTTTTGTCTCCTATGAATGCATAATGCTGCATGCCACTGGTTTTCTGTTTATTTTCTTTAAAAGAGGTAATCATCTTCACAAACCCATAAATGAATATTGTGAAAAAGGGAGGCTCTGGTCCCTTCTTTGAAAAGCCTCTCCCTGCTGTGTCACCACTACTGACAGCTGCTAATCTTGCATAACAGCAGAGCTGTATTGGTCTGACTTGAGTACAGTACCGAAGAGTTCTTCCCCAACCACATCCCTCCCTGCCCCCACAAATGCCCCACCCATCTGCCCCATCATTATTTTTTTTTTCCTTTTAAAAAAAAAAATCAGTTTCTATTCGTATTTGTTCAGTGCAAGAATAGTAGAAGCAAAAAGACATACATATTGCTTGTTTCAGTCCTATAAAGTTGCCAGCTTTCTGAGCCAGCCAGCCTCTTCACATACTTCAAAATTTATTGCTTCTGAGAGTCACTCGTCCCCACGCCGCCAGCCAGCCGCGGAACAGTGCTGAAAGTTCCCCGCAACGAGAGCAGCCTGAAGCTCTCACTTGACCAGCACGAACTTCCCCAGCTGGCTGGAAGTCAGGTCCTCCATCTCACAGTCCCCGTGCTGCAGAGTGACGGCGTCGTAGCTCGGGGACGGCGCGGAGAAGCTCTGCTGCTGGGAGAAGGCGGCGGCGAGCGGGGGCGCGCTGCTGCTGCTGCTGCTGCTGCTGCTGATGTACAGGTGAGTGTCCAGCAGGTGAGCGGCCGACGACGCCGGGGAGACGCTCACGCCGAAGAAATGAGGTTGGAGCAGTTGGCTGCTGCCAGCAAAGGCCAGCTCAAACGAGTTCTCTCTTTGCAGCTCTGACAGCAGGATGGAGTTGGAGGTTTTGCGGGTACCTGGCCCGTCAGAGGAGGGGATGCCGCTTGCTGCAGAAGTCTGGGAAGCCTGGGGACAAGCTGTTTGGAGTAGTTGGTGATGCTGGAACTGGAGCATTCTGGACAAAATCCAAGGGGGAAGAGGTTAATTTGCATTGCTAGGATAATTTCGTGTTTTATTCCTTCATTTCTTGCCCCTAACCTTGATCATAACTTCCCCCTTTGCTTCCTTCTCTCTATCAAACCTCTCCTTACCCCAGCCAGTACAATCAAAGCAAGCTGCCCATGCCAGGCTTTTCCTCATTCTGTAGAGGGCAACTATCACAACCAAGTTTATCTGGTCACGATTTGGCCACCTAATAATAGATGTTCTAGAGACAATGTGTGCAGATAAACCGGAAGCTCAATTTTCCATCTTGCTTCTATGGGAATGAAGAGGTGCCACCACACATGACATTTGAGGCCACTGGAACTATGCCTCCTTTGTGGGCTGTAACTTTTCCAAATTACAAGGTCTCGCTTCCTTGCCATGGGAAAATTACAGGAGGAGGCAGAGGAGGAAAGAAATCATTCCCAAAACTAACAAAGAAAAACACAGCTTGCAGCAGGGAGAAGCAATGTTTTCCCCCACGCTACCAAACTGCTTCTCAATTCAGCAGCCTCCGAATATTTGGACATTGAGATTTTTGAGTGGAATTGCACGTCCTGTGTTACATGTGCCAGGGCAGGAAGCCACAAAGGAAGCCAAGCAGTTTGCCCACTGCCACACAGCAAAGATGGAGCACAGGAACCCCCAGTGACCAAACCCCCAACCCCTTTTGCCGTGTTTACCCCTCCTTGCTCACCCCTAACCCAAAGTAAACCACACGAAAAGACAGCAAAGCTCCTCCCTCACCTCTGCTGCTGCAGCACCTCCTCCAGGAGGCTTCTCCCCTCTCTGCTGCTCCCGCTGCTGCTGTACATGCAGGTGCTGGGCTGCGTGTGCTGGAAAGGGCTCATGGCACTCCTTGCTGCCCGAGAGGAGGAGGACTGACACACCTGCCGAGCAAAGCCTTTGATTTTATTCAAGCCGAGAAACCCCTTGGCTCGAGCGTTCTTCCGCAGCTGCTGCCTAAAAGCCTTCAAGCCTGTGGGACACGAGGAAAAGAAATGCACTTTAATCCTCCTCAGCGTTTGCCTACAGTACAGATCAGCCTTTGTGGGCACTGCCCTCCTGGGTGTGAGAACTGGGCTACGAGAGACCCCAGTTCACGTTCACCCTCTGCCTGGTGGTCAGAGCAGGATTTAGGGAATGGAACGGGGACTGGGACAGCTGCACCCTTGTGCAGGTGGACACGCACAGCAAAGGAAAAGCCGGAGAGCAGTCATGACGTTGTGCACTCCATATTTTAGGAGGAAGGTGGAGCCTGCCATCCCACTCACGGCAGCAGAAATATCTCCATGGGCAGGCTGAATCAGTGTCTGGGAACCTGTCCTCCAGGCACCTTCCTCAGGGCATCCCACCCTCCCTCAGGACCCATGAACACAAGAGGCAGAATATCCAGGTGTCTGGCCTCAGCGAAACACCAGCAGGGGCAGCAAGTCTCCCTGCACCCTACCCTTCCCCAGTGGCTGCTGGGAGGGTGCAATTCCTCAGCAACGAAGCCACGAAGACATTACCTTGAGTTAATGAGGTATCAGATGCTCGCCTTCCTTCTTGGAAGCTGACAGGCAGGAGAGAAGCGCCTCCCATGCAGCCCTGGGCTTGTAACACGGGAGCGTCAGACTGGGAAGCGAGGAAAGGCGATGTCATCCTCGCTGTGGCCGGGCTCCCCGTCATTACTTGACCTGCCAAACAGCTGCTCAGGGCCACTGAGCTGTCATTTGAAGATGAAGTAAGGCAGCTGTCTGAACTAGTTCCCTCTGTGGGGCTGGCAGAGGAGGAAATGACTATACCTATGGAGGGGAAGGAAGGAGAGAAAGAACATTCCCAAGATGAGCACAGGAAGGAACAAACATGACATCAGAGCCTTCTGCCCACCTACACTGGGTACTAATAAACAACCTCGAGCTGGAGAGGTGTCCAGCAACTCGTGCTGTCCCAGGGCTTGACTCCAGCAAGGGGTCATCAACAAATAACCCCAGTTTGGGCTCCTGTCCAGCTGGCAGGGCTCCACCAGCAACACCAGCACCACCAGGCCATGCTGGAGCAGGCACACAGCGTTTCTTTAGCACAGCCAGGATTATTGTTTTGTGAACAGTTGTGCTTATTTGGTTGGTTCACAGGGTCTGGGTATGTAGCAAACACGATTAGTGAGGAGTTTTTTGTTAGATTCAGGCACTCTCTCCTTCCCCAGTACAACAGCAGTAGCAAGCAGGTTTGTGTCCTGCTTGTGAGAACACTCCCCTCTGAAGAGATCTAGATGAAATACAACAAAACCAACTTCTCTTCCCTAAGGGCCCTGCTTATCTGCAGGAAGACAGAACTGAGGAGGGCAGAGTACAGACCTCTTTTCTAGGCTTTCCTACCCCAGCCAAGGTAAAATCAGCACATCCTCCCTCGGCATTTGGGCTCCATGGCACTCCTTCTCTGCTCTTTTCCTCTGCCTATGGACACGCTTCATCTCTCCCAGACTTACTTACATGGAGGGACGTGCTGATAGAAATGGGTGGTCACTTCAGCCAGGGTGTGCCTCCTGCTGGTGTTGCTGGGGATGCAGATGGGGTGGTCATATGCCTTAATTTCATCTTCCAGCTCCTTCTCTTGCCTCACTTCCTCACTGATGGTGGTCTCCAGCAGGCTGTTTGGGGAGATGGAGCGGTTCCGGAAGAGCCCATTGAAGTTGGTATCCACAGGGAAGAACACAGGCTGGAAAACATGCCAGATCACAGACTTCAGGCTCTTTTGCTTATTTCTGCACTGCCTTTTAATACTCTCCACAATTCTATGGCATGTCTTCAGTAGGAATACTGTTTGAGAGGCTATGGTGACACCATGCTCAAATGCCAAACAAAACGCAGGAGGGAGACAACAGCAGGCACAACCCCCATTGCTTCAGATTGGCAGAACAATGAAAAAAAGAAGCAGCACACAGCTTAGCTGGGAACACCAACCTGTAACGGGTTGCTTATGTCACAGTCCATTTCTGCCTGCAAGGATGGCTGAATCAGGCTCTGAGGTTGCTGGTAAAGCAGAGATGATCGCAGGGTTTCACTAGTGAGACTGTCCTGAGGCATCTGGAGAGAGAGCGATGCACAGAAGCCATCACACACACTGCAGCTCCACGTGACTTTTCAGATACTGGAGAGTCACAGAATTTCAGAGCCACCTCCCCTGCAAGCTTTCTCCTCACGCTTTCTATGAAAATGAACAAAGCTAATCCATCAATGCCAACACAAACACAGAACTCCTCCTCCTCCTAAGTCAGGCAATTTAACTGGAAGTGCAATTTGCAAAGGCACCCAAACCACACTTTAAAGGGGGTGGGGGCGAAGAAAATAAAAAGAATGTCAGAAAAACACATTAAGTGACTCATGGAGTTCTTCTGAGGCACCTACAGGATGTGCAACAAAGAAGCATAACCAAGCCATGCCTAAGAGGGCAGATTTCCATGAGAAGTCTAGTCTTGTGGCTCATTATTGACCTGCACTGGAGGCAGACTATTCTTTGGACCATGACCCGCGGTCACTTCCTAGGAAACAGGGCATTAATATTCACTCAGGCTCCTGCTGAAGAGCAGCAGGCTGTGTCCTGTCAGAGGGCACCACGGTCAGAACTGGTTTTCAGAAGCCTGGCAGTTACATTGAAAGGAGATCCAAAGGCCCCTGGTGCCTCTCCTCACCTCAGTGTTGGTGATCTCAGAGCTCCTGGGCCGTGGCTGCCGGCCGGCTGCCGGACGAGTGGACACCTGGCTGCTCCGGTACTCCTTGAGACGCTCCAGGAGCAGGTAATAAATCGCAGCAAAATGGTTGTAGCTGCTGTTCTGCAGAGACTGGAAGACATTGGAAGGGCCTTTTGAGTTACAGGTGACTCAGGAGATAAGCGGCCAAAACTCATCGCTAAGGGCTCAGAGTAGCACACTCAAAAAAATAATAAGCAAAATCCAGAAGGGCAGTGAAGATTTTATGCTGTGACACCAGATCAAGGCCAGTCACTGAATGACATGTGACTGCACCACTGGCATTCTGGTAGCCACTGGAGATGGATCTAAAGGGCAAGAACTCACCTCTACAGTCCTCTGCCTGTCGATGCCAAGGGTCTGCATGATCCCAAGGACCTGCTCGTTGTAGTCGCCCAGGTTGGAGTTGTAGTTGTGCATGGAGAAGGACAAGGACTGCTGCTGCTGAAGGGAGGGGTCAGCCTGCATCCACTTGTGCTGCTTTATTTGGGAGATGGTTATCCGCTTGGTTGGGTCCACAACCAGCATCCGTCGGATTAGTGTTTCACAGTCTGGGTGACAAAGGCAAACTCATGAGCAAGGGGTAAAAATAACAGCCCAGCCCCAGGTCAGTGCTAAGAACACTTCCCAGCAAGTGTAAGATGCCTATGAAAACGGGAATTAAAGGTTTGGGAGCAGCTGGTGCCTGATCTGACTATCAAATATTGCAGACAGCACAAGAGATGTCCATACACACATCACAGAAACATCTCACTACAGGAAATGAAGCTGTACTGAATATCAGGTGGCCTTGCACCTTGTACAAGAGCTGGTTTTGAGAGGTTTAATGGCGTTACATCTACATAAAATAGGTCAGAATATAGCACAGAACCCCACCACGTACAACTTCCTGGTCCATATATACTGCTTATTTACTTATAACCAGGAAATAAAGCTATTCATGGCTATAACTGATAAACTTCAGAGTTCAGCAGATAATCTCCACGTGACAACAGAGGCACGTTCACTTGGTTTTGAAACCAAACCAGAGAGAGGCAATAACACTCTTCAGTTTCATGTTTCTCATCAGACTGTTGGAGTTCTCAGGAAACACTAAGAACACTGCTAAGTCCCACTATTTCTGCTCTCCTTGGCAGCACAGCCACACTGGAATACATCCCTTCTGCATAGCTAAAATACCTCAGGAGAACTACACCCATCTCAGCGTTGCAGGCTGGTCTCATTAAAATCCTGTTTTCTCTCTTTTCTGAGCGATTATTTCTCCAGCTAAGGTGCCAAGTATTTTTGTAAATCCATAGGGACACTCTAAGAAAGGAAACTACAGCCTTTTAGATGCACCATAAAGCAGATCCCAGAAAGGAACACGTGCTCTGCCCTACAGAAACTGCTGGATACATAAAGACAAAGTAATTGCCAGCTGCAAACAGGACAGCTACCCCTTTATAGCACCTGTTCTAACATTAAGGATCTGAAAACAAAAAGCACCTTCGGACATGAAGTACGGGATGCGGAACCGCCCCTCCAGCACTCTCTGCCTCAGGGTTGGTAAATTGGGTCCATCAAAAGGCAGAGAACCGCAGACAAGGACGTACAGAACCACGCCAAGGCTCTGCCAATAGAAAACAGCACAGCACATGAGTGACTCCAGGAAAAACAGTGATTTTGAAGGTCCACAGACCCTCACGAAGTGTGAAATGCGGTTTCTGAGGGAGAGCAAGCTCACCCATATATCAAGGTGAGGTCCTTCATATTCTTTGCCTTCGAAAACTTCTGGAGCTGCGTAGGGTGGGCTTCCACACCAAGTGGAGAGGGGCTCTCCCGACTTGTAGAAGTTTCCAAAGCCGAAGTCTGAAATAAAGGTGAAAATCTGGGGTAAGACAACAACACTCGCCCACTAATATTTCAGAAGTAGCAGAAAACGGAGAGAAAGGAACAGATGTGTTGCTTTGTTTTCTGCCCATTCATTTAAGCTATTCCCTTCTGTTCACAAAATCTGTTCTGAGAAATATCTGTGACTACTGTTTTATTTTCAGTCACACAAATGCAAACACATTTATAGGATCATCCTAGGGAGACCCAGCGTGGCTACATGCCTGATGCTCTCTATAAAGTGACCTCCTATTTCTTATTACCTGCTAATTTGATATTCATGTTAGCATCTAGCAGGAGGTTCTCTGTTTTGAGATCCCTGTGCACGATGTGGTGGCTGTGACAATATTCCACCGCTGAGAGAATCTGCCAGAACTTCTTCCGCGCTTCACTCTCGCTCAAGTGCCCGTTGGAGGTCAGGTGATCTGAGAGACAAAATCAGAAAGGATTTAGAAACACCCCGAGGAAATTTTTCATAATCCTGCAGGTGCTGCACTTGCTGTTTGACAGCTGACAGCGCAAGCCCTGGGTTTTTAATCAGAACATATCTGTTACTCAGGAATGACAAAGCCATGGTTTCTAAATCTAAGGGACTGTGAGCTCTGTCAGTGAGGACTTACCAAACATTTCTCCATTCTTTGCAAACTCAGTAACAATGTACAGCATATCCTTTGTCTCCATAACCTGTGAAGACAAGAGAGGACACAATTTAAAAAAAAAAATGCAGAGCTCTATAGTTTCATTTATTTTTCTGTGTGAATTCTTAAACATATCAGTTCAAATTTATATTTGCTGCAGCAGCTGGCAGCAAAGGCATCTAATTTTGCACCACAGTGTTCTTTCCAAGCAAACTGGTAATGAAAAAGATAACAAATCAAGGCTTATGTGCCTACATTATACAATGGTTTCCCAAGCCATTGTTCTCACCATTACCATGCTCCCTGATCTCCAGGAGATAGTAGATGAGTGTTTAGATAATTTCATACGCTCCCCTTTTGTTAAAATATGCATATATAGTTTTACAATTAATGGGACATATTTTGAACATGCAAAGACACTTAAAAGTTTATCTCAAGTCATCTTTGTCTCAAGGCTGGTGGGGGCTCAGATCAGCAGAGAGAGCTGCAACCTGGACAAAGCAAGAAGTGGTATCAAATCCCCTGCTCCTGTTTGGAGTTGGCTGGGACATGGGGAGCCTCCTGTGCAAGTGATAACAGGCTGCTGTTTGTGTAACAGCAGTGCTTGATGCACATCAACAACTGTCAATATATTGCCTATCAATCTAGTATCAACTTGCTTTGATATTTCACAATTTTTGCCTTTGGAGGAAAAAAAAAAAGAACTAAAATCCAAACAGTGAATGAGAAATGCTGAGTGTTTCCAAGCTCATCTTCAGTTACCACAGCACACCGTTCAAATGTTGCATTTCAGATTTCAGAATACATTTCCCTGGAAACATTTCCCTCTCAAGGAGCAGATACTTTGTTTTGGAAGGATGAGGCTCACAACAGGTTAACAATCCAAAAAGCCTCAATTCTACTTCAAAGGCTGTAACTTCCAGGCTCCCAACATGTAACCTTTTTCAAAGACTCTTTCCTTCCCTCACTACAAGTACACACAGACACAAAATGAAAATAAACAAACAAGGAGCAAAGGAAGAGAGGTTCCCAGTTTAAAAAACTGAAGGAAAGTGTTCTGGGAAAGTTGCCAGCTGGATGAAATTAAGACGCGGTGCTGAAACTAAAACAATGATGAAATAATACAAGAACACACACCCTACATTGGTATGTCATCTAATTCCATCCCTGCTTCTCAGCCTCCACCAAACAGGTAAAGCATCAGTTACAACAACAAAGAAAAGAAAACTTCACTGAAAAGAAATTATGGTCCACTACCAACGTCATTTGCTGCATCAAGTGAAGTGGTTCAACGAGATGGAATTTAACCTGCTTTTCTAAACGCTCCGAAACAGTATTCTCACCCACATCATTCCACCGAAATGCACTCAACCGAACTGTTAGAATGTTTCTGTATGTCCTACACTGCCCCATGGGCAACCCTGACGTCAGCTGTTAACACAGAATCATTTTTGTTGTGATGGGTAACACTATACATACAAACACATCGTGTGTGTCAAGGTCTTTTAAAATAATGCCTTGCCTAAGCACCTGCCTTACTGGCTCTTCAGCCTCCCATGTTAATTAAACTTTTTTTTCCTTCTTCTTCTTCTTCT